>SJXQ01009825.1:301200-317889 GCA_006408695.1 Aepyceros melampus | reverse complement strand
AGGTGCACCCAAGGGGGTGAAGGAAGCATCAGTTCATGATGTTTGCTGCTGAAAACCCAGGAAGGCCTTATGGGGATGTATCACCGGTGAACTGTTTTAATTTGAAATGGTTTAAATTTCATCTCAACACCCTTGGGTTTTAATCCTAGGAGGTGAGGGAATTTCAGTTTAAGATCTGACTTTGATCTTGTGGTGTTAGGTGGTGTCCTGAGAAGCAGGCTGTTAAAATGTTCCAAAGATTCCTGGGGTTTGAAACCCTTAGGAAATCTAATTAATGAAGTTTGTCTCTTTGGGGAAATATCTTAAAAAGTTCAGAGGGATTAAATATACCAAATGGATAAGACCATGAAGAAGGCTGAACGCCAAAGATGCACTTGATGCTCTTGAACTGTGGTGTTGGAGAAGACTCTTGAGAGTCCCTTGGACTGCAAGGAGATCCAACCAGTCTATCCTACAGGAAATCAGTCCTGAATATTCACTGGAAGGACTGATGTTGAAGCTGGAACTCCAAAACTTTGGCTTCCTGATTCAAACGAAGAGCCGACTCGTTGGATAAGACCCTGATGCTGGGAAAGATTGAAGGCAGGAGAAGAAGGGGACGACAGAAGATGAGATGGTTAAGGCTGAACGCCAAAGATGCACTTGATGCTCTTGAACTGTGGTGTTGGAGAAGACTCTTGAGAGTCCCTTGGACTGCAAGGAGATCCAACCAGTCTATCCTACAGGAAATCAGTCCTGAATATTCACTGGAAGGACTGATGTTGAAGCTGGAACTCCAAAACTTTGGCTTCCTGATTCAAACGAAGAGCCGACTCGTTGGATAAGACCCTGATGCTGGGAAAGATTGAAGGCAGGAGAAGAAGGGGACGACAGAAGATGAGATGGTTGGATGGCATCACCCACTCAATGGACATGAATTTGAGCCAGCTCTGGGAGATGGTGATGGACAGGGAAGCCTGCTGGGCTGCAATTCTTGGGGTCATAGTCGGACACGACTTAGCGACTGAACGATAACAACGACATACTAACTAAGGAATAAGTGGGGGCATATACAAAGCTCACTAGATTAATAAATGTTTTCCAGTTGAGCTTTAAAGCTTTTTTTCTAAAGAAAAGCCGGGTAAAGGGGACACGAGGCAGGAGGGCGCNAATACTTGGGATTCTGCATGAGAGTTGCATCTTCTCCACCATTTATTTATTCAATTAACACATATTCATAAGTTATGAATATATTATATATAATATAGATATATAGATATCTATTTTATACTTTAATATCCAGTATTATTTTCTTGCTCAAAGTATTTTAGTTTTTGCAATTATAATTCTTTCAGTTGAATTCTGTACCTTGTTGAGATACTCCATGATTGTGGATTTTTTCTTTATTTGTTTTTGATCACTTTCTTGCACTTGTATTGCTATGTTATGTCAATATTCAGTTTTTTCATGCCCAATATATTGTATACTCAGATGAGAGGCTCTCATTTTTCTGATTCTCTGCACATAATAGATGAGCATTACTTATTCAATTGTGATGATTCATGATAAGTGAAATATTATTTATGAGAAAACGTAAATGTGACTATTTAATTGTGGTTTTTAATTATAATCATTGTTTTGGTAATGGAATGATTTATCAATGTGAAGATTAGTGAATCAATATGCAGAATCTGATTTTTAAAATATTTTTAAATGAAGCATTTTGTTGTTGCAAAAGACTAATCTCAGTACTGTTAGAAGTATAAAATGTCTAGTGAAAGTTATCAACATATCAAACAAAGTTATGAGCTTGATAGACTTCCTTTATAGTAGAAAGGGAAACAAAATATTTTTTCAAGTTGAGAGTTTCAAATTTGTGTCAATATATTACAGCTTAATGTACATTTTTTTTCTTCTCGTTATCACATATTTTATCTACCTACCTACCTATCTATCTATCTTTGGGGAAAGAATCAGGTTATGGTTCTAATCAAGTTATAACCCAAGCTTTCTTCTTTTAAGGAATATCATGTATGTAAATGATATTAACGCCCATGTATGTATATCCAAATGACATTTCAAATACATCCACCTATTTTCTCAAGTTGTTACATAAGGAAAGAATTTGCTGTTCAACAAGCTCTATTTTTCTGTTTTCTAGTCCTGTAAAATTCTACATAAATCAGTTAATGAGTTGACTGAAGATGATGATAATAATGACTATGGTAATTATACCTAAATATATTCAATGCTTGTTCTTCCCAGTGATGATGTTGAGCTTTCCTCATGAGTTATCCTCTCAACAACTCAAAAATGTTAACACTTTCCTCAATTAAATATATGATACAATGAAACATAGAGACATTAAAAAGCTTGTCCTGGGTCACACAGATAACATAGGATGAAAGCAGGATTCAGAGCAGGTCCCTCTGATTTCAGAGCACTCACACCCAACTACACCATAATTCCTCCTCTCTGTGCATTTTGGTTTTTGAGAGTACTGGAGATAATGTCCTGTAAGGTAGTTCTTCCTTCGTCTCTGTTCTCTCTGCAGGTTTTCTTTCTTAGGATAGTGACTGTTGCTAGCAGCTCACAACTAAGAATGAAACAAAGCCTCACAAATGCGATTCAGCTTCAGGCTCTTTGATCTCAGAAGCAAAAATCAGCCTCTTGCAGCTGTCTTTCATGATGCTGCAGATGATTTCTTCACTGGGCCCTGCCATGTTGCCACCAGTGCCATGGGCTGATTAGGCAGCCTCCTGTTGTCAGTTGACTGTCAATCTTTTTTAATACCTGAGTCTCTGGGGCTCTTTTGAGCCCTTTAATTAACATATAGTTACAGAAACAGAAAAATTTCAACCTTGTCAAGTAGTGTTAATTGAAAAGAAAAATGAAAACATTGTGGCTGTGCATTCTTTCCCTGAGCAAGGAAGGAAGGAAGAGAGAAGAGTAAGCATCTCTCTCTTAGAATAGGATAGATTAATGCAGGAATGATGGCAATGATACTTCACATCTAGTGAGCATGATTTTACGCCAGGCACTGTGCTCGATGCTTTATATGCATTATTTCTTTTAGTCCTAAGAGTAGTCTTATGAGGTAGGAGAGAGAAGAGTAAGCATCTCTCTCTTAGAATAGGATAGATTAATGCAGGAATGATGGCAATGATACTTCACATCTAGTGAGCATGATTTTACGCCAGGCACTGTGCTCGATGCTTTATATGCATTATTTCTTTTAGTCCTAAGAGTAGTCTTATGAGGTAGGAGCTATTGTGACTCTCATTTTAAAGAGAAGAAAACAGACTTATAAATAATATCTCCTAGGATGCCCAGCTGTCAAGTTACAGAACTGGGATTCCAATAAAATGTATTTGATTCTTGTTCATGCTATTAATCGTTATATAACACCCACTTAATAATTATGTAGCACTCAATCACTACATGCTGTTCTCACTGCCAGAATAAAAATTTTAAAGGAATTATAAATCTCAATTCACATTTTGAGAATTTCCATCTCTGCCAATCTTCATAAGTGATTCTCTCTCTAGTCCCATTAGCAGAGACTTACAGCATTGGTCAAAATCCTCCTGGGAACTTCAGAAGCCATCTTATCGATTGATGATTGGTGAAACAGGATGGACGAGAGAATGTGGAGATGAATGTTTAATTCATAAAAAGTAATGTCTCTGCTTTTGAATATGCTATCTAGGTTGGTCATAACTTTTCTTCCAAGGAGTAAGCGTCTTTTAATTCCCTTCCTACCCCTTTGTATCAGTACGGCCCATTATAATACATATTTAAAATTCTGTGCTTATCATTCCTTCAACAATATTCCTCATATATGCTCATCAAAAGATGTATTATTTAATTTTGAATTTTACAGGAATGATATAAAGTCAGCTGCAATTTTCTTTAACTCAACCCTATGTAATTTTATTCTTAACATCATATGTATTTGAGTTCATTAATTTTCATGGTGCCAAATATTCCATTGTCTGAATATACTGCTGATGTGCATTTTTGTCATTACTAGATTTTTGTTGTTGTTGTTAATGAGGTGATGTTGTGAACTTTCTTTAACTGATTCTGATATATCAGATTTAGATATTCTTTGGAGTATATCTTGAGGAATAAAATTCTGGGATTAGAGTTTTCAACTGTACAAATTTATAGTGTGTACTAAACTTCACAAATGATGTTACCAATGGTTTTATAAAAGTTTTCAATAGCTCACACAAATTCAATATTTCATAATATATGATATATAAATTTCTGACACACTATTCTGCATAAAAGAATATACAAAATATACTAAATTAGAATCTCATATTACTAACAAGTTTGAGCATCTTTACATATTTTTAACTATATGAATTTCTTCTTGGGAAATATTTATTAATATTTATTTACTATTCTATTTCATAATATGTATGTATATAATTGTACATTAGTTTATATAAACATTTTTATATATTCATATCACTTATATCAGAATCATTTATCACTAATATATGTTTATATATTTTCCCAAATTATGGCTTGGATTTAAAATTTCTTTTTTTACATTTTTTATTTTATATTGGTGTATAGCTAATTAACAATGTTGTATTAGTTTCAGGTGTACAGCAAAGTGATTTAATTCTATATATTCATATTCTTTTACAGATTCTTTACCCATATAGGTTATTACAGAATGTGAGTAGAGTTTCCTGTGCTATACAGTAGATTCTTGATGGTTATTTCTTTCATATATAGTGGTAGGCTGCAGTCCATGGGGTCGCTAAGAGTAGGACACGACTGAGTGACTTCATTTTCACTTTTCACTTTCATGCATTGGAGAAGGAAATGGCAACCCACTCCAGTGTTCTTGCCTGGAGGATCCCAGGGATGGGGGAGCCTGGTGGGCTGCCGTCTATGGGGTCGCACAGAGTCGGACACGACTGAAGTGACTTAGCAGCAGCAGTGTGTATATATTCATCTCAACCTCCTAATTTATCTCTCCTCCCACCCTTTCACCTTGGTAAGCATAAGTTTGCTTTTTATGTCTGTGAATGGGTTTCTGTTTTAAAGCTAAATTAGTATGTATCAATTTTTAAGATCCCGGATATAAACTGTGTCATATGTTTGTCTCTTTGTGTCAGACTTACTTCACTTAGAATGACAAGCTCTAGGTCTATCCATGCTGCTAAAAATTGTATTATTTTCATTTTATGGCTAATTAATATTCCATTATATATGTGTGTGTATAATATTTATTTACTATTTAAACCACTCCATGGTTTTGCCTTTTCCCAGAAAATCGTGTTTTTGGAATCATGCAGTGTGTACTCTTTTCAGATTGGTTTCTTTCACTTAGTAATATGCATTTATGTTTCCTCCATGTGGCTTTATGGTTTGATAGTTCATTACATTTTAATAGTGAATGATATTCCATTTGCTGATTGCACTACAGTTTATTCATCCATTTATGTACTGAAGTACATCTTGGTTGCTTCCAAGATTTGACATTTATAAACAAAGCTGTTACAAACATTCATATGGATATTTTTGTGTAGACCTAAGTTTTCAACTCTATTATGTAAATACTAAGAACTATTGCTGAATCACATGGCAAAAGTCCATTTAATTTTATAAGAAACTGTCAAACTGTCCCCCAAAGAGGCTCTAACATTTTGCATTCTTACTAGCAATGAATGAGAGTTCTTGTTGATACACACCCTGCCAGGAATTGGTATTGTCAGTATTTCAGATTTAGTCTTTTCAAAAAAGTTTGTACTGGTATCTTACTGCTTTATGTGTCTTGTTTTTCATTAATAAGATCATATATTTTGTCTCATTTCTTTATTTGTTCATTAATTTTGCAAGGGACTTATATGTTTTATAATTCAAAAAATTACATGTTAGCATTATTATTGTTATTGCAAAATTCAGCCTTGAATAAAAGAAATTAGGGAAAACCACTAAACCATTCATGTATGAACTAAATTGAATCCTTTGTGATTATACATTAGAGGTGATGAATAGACTCAAGGGATTAGATCTGATAGGGAGAATGCCTGAAGAACTATGGATGCACATTCCTAACATTGTACAGAAAGCAGTGAATAAAATCATCTCAAAGAAAAATAAATGCAAAAAGGAAAAATGGTCGTCTAAGTAGGCTTTACAAATAGCTGAGGCAATAAGAGAAGTGAAAGACCAGGGAGGGCAAAAGGGAAAGGTATACCCAACTGAGTACAGAGTTCCAGAGAACAGTAAGAAGAAATGAGAAGGCCTTCTTCAATGAGCAATGCAAAGAAGTATAGGAAAACAACAGAATGGGAAATACTAGAGATTGCTTCAAGAAAATTGGAGATATCAAGGAAATATTTCATGCAAGGATGGGCATGATAAAGGACAGAAATGGTAAGGGTCAAACTTCACCACAAGAGATTAATAAGAGGTGGCAAGAATACATAGAACTAGAAAAGAAAGGTCTCAAAGATCTGAATAACCACGATGTTGTGGTCACTAACCTCGTGCCAGACATCATGTAATGTGAAATCAAGTGGGCCTTAAGAATCATGACTAAGAACAAATCCCGTGGAAGTAATGAATCCAGCTGAGCTATTTCAAATCCTAAAAGATGATGCTGTTAAAGTGCTGCACTCAATGTGTTGGCAAATTTGGAAGACACAGCAGTGGTCACAAGACTGGAAAAGATCAATTTTCATTCTAATCACAAATAAAGGCAATTCCAAAAATGTTTAAACTACAGGACAATTGTGCTCATTTCACATTCTAACAAGGTTATGCTCAAATTCTTCAGGCTAGGCTTTAGCTACATGTGAATCAGTTGAGAACTTCCAGGTTATGAGCTGCATTAGAAAAGGCAGAAGAACCAGATCAAAATTGCCAACATTCATTCATTGGATCATAGAAAAAAACAAGAGAGTTCCAGACAGACATCTACTTCTGCTTCATTGACTACATTACCCTTTGGCTGTGTGAATCACAACAAACTGTGGGAAATTCTTAGACATGAAAATACCAGACCACCTTACCCACCTCCTGAGATACCTGTATGTAGGTTAAGAAGTGACAATTAGAAGTGGACAAGGAGCAATAGATTGATTCAAAATACAAACTGGGAAAGGGGTATGTCAAGGCTATAGGCTTTCACCCTGCTTATTTAACTTATATGAAGAGTACATCATGTGAAATGCTGGGATGGATGAAGCACAAGCTGGAATCAAGATTGCTAAGAGAAATATTAATAACCTCATACATGCAGATTATACAACTCTAATGGCAGAAAGTTAAGGGGAACTAAAGAGCGTCTTGATAAGGGTGAAAGAGGAAACTGAAAAAGCTAGCCTGAAACTCAATATTCAAAAGACTAAGATCATGGCATCTGGTCCCATCACTTCATGTCAAATAAAATGGGAAAAATTGGAAGCAGTGCCAGGTTTTTTTTTTTTTTTTTTTTTTTTTATTCAAAATCACTGTGGATGGTGACTGCAAACATGAAATTAATAGACACTTGCTCCTTGGAAGGAAAGCTATGACAAATCTAGACAGCATAATAAAAAGCTGAGACATCACTTTGCCAACAAAGGTTCATATAGTCAATGTATGGTTTTTCCAGTAGTCACCTACTGATGTGATAGTTGGACCATAAAGAAGGCTGAGCACTGAATAATTGATGTCTTCCAATTGTGGTGCTGGAGAAAACTCCTTAGAGTCCCTTGGATTGCAAGGAGATCAAACCAGTCAATCCTAAAGGAAATCAAACCTGAATATTTATTGGAAGATTTGATGTTGAAACTCCAATACATTGGCCACCTGTGTTATGAGCCATCACTGGGAAAAACAACAACAACAACAAAAACCTGATGCTAGGAAAGACTGATGGCAAAAGGAGAAGGGGACAGCAGAGAATGAGATGGTTAGATAGTATCACTGACTCAATGGACATGAATTTGAACAAATTCTGGGAGATAGTGGAGGATGTGGGAGCTGGGGGCTTTCCTGGTGGCTCAGATGGTAAAGGATCCACCAGCAATGATGCAGGACACCTGGGTTCGATCCCTGGGTTGGGAAGATCTCCTGGAGGAGGTCATGGCAACTCACTCCAGTATTCCTGCCTGGAGAATCCCCATGGACAGAGGAGCCTGGAGGGCTACAGTCCCTGGGGTCACAAAGAGTCAGACACGACTGAGTAACTAAGCATAGCATATGGGGTTGCAAATAGTGGGATGTGGCTTAGGGTCAATAATGCATATTTAACTGGCCCTGGGATTTCTTTGGAAGAAATGATGCTAAAACTGAAGCTCCAGTACTTTGGCCACCTCATGCGAAGAGTTGACTCATTGGAAAAGACTCTGGTGCTGGGAGGGATTGGGGGCAGGAGGAGAAGGGGACGACCGAGGATGAGATGGCTGGATGGTGTCACTGACTCCATGGGTGTGGGTCTGCGTGACCTCCAGGAGTTGGTGATGGACAGGGAGGCCTGGGTGCTGAGATTCATGGGGTTGCAAAGAGTCAGACATGATTGAGTGACTGAACTGAACTGATCAGTTTACAAATATCTTGTTTCCCTTTCTTTTTCCATCTTAGATCTTTCGTTTGAGTGCATATTTTCCTGAATATACTCTTAATCCTTCCTTTAGTAATATAAAATTATTGGTGGTAAATTCCTTCCATTTTTGTTTAGTTATGAAGTCATTTTTTCTAAACTCCTCTTCTTGACACATAATTTTTCTGAGAACACAATTCTAGGTTGAGAGCTATTTTTTGTTTAGCACTTTGAAGATTTTATCTTCTGGCTTCTTTTGTTGCTGTTGAAGAATTTGGTTGTCATTCTGTAAGTGCTTTGCTTTTCCTTTCTGTTCTTAAGATCTTTGTAATACACATTCTGTATTTTCAGTGCAGTGTGTCTGAGTGTCTGCTGCTAAGTCACTTCAGTCGTGTCCGACTCTGTGCGACCCCATAGACGGCAGCCCACCAGGCTCCCCTGTCCCTGGGATTCTCCAGGCAAGAACACTGGAGTGGGCTGCCATTTCCTTCTCCGTCTGAGTGTCTAGTTCTATCTTATTTCACAGTGTTCAGTATATATCCCACCTCTGCTACTTGTTAAACCATAATTTTCATGAATTTTGGAAAATCCTCAGTTATTATATTTTCAAATATTTGTTCTTTTTTTTTTTTTTTTACCTTTTTGAGATAGTGATTTTATTTCCTTTGGATATGTACCCAGAAGTGGAATTGCTGGATCATAAAGTAGTCCTATTCTTATTTTTAACAGTTACTTATTTTTTAGAGAAGTCTGTGCCTTTATTGGCTAAGCAGGCTTGTTGAAGAGGTTGAAGCTGGAGAAGTGGGTGCCTCTGGGGCCTGAGTAGCTCATGCTTCACAGGCTGGTAGGTCATTGAGAATCTGCCTGCACAGTGTCCAGTCATCCCAGGCTTGAATTATTAATTCTATTCCACTTCAGTAATGGGAACACTATAGTCAATTTACTGAATATATTTCATTTAAAAGCTATATTTATTTTTTTCAAATATCTTTGGTCAATCGGGATATTGTATAGTTTTCATTTACTTTTTATTATTTTTTAATATTTAAATTGTAGTTATTTTATATTTTTTATCTGAAGTAACAAGTATTATTTTAAGTTTTAAGTGTAAAAATCTTATTTCTTCCGATTTGACCTTTTACTTGTAACATTTTCCTCTAGGATTGGCAATATTTGATTTTTTGTTCATATATAGGCTGATACAAAAGCAGCTGTGTTTTTGTATCATGAATTTTAAATCATAACTAGGCTCAAACATATGTTTGTTAATTAAAATAGGAACCATTACAATCAACACATTTTTGCCAATGAAGAATAAGCTTGTTTATTCCTATAGCATAAAAATCCATGCTCCAGGATTTAATAAACTCTTAGAAAGAATTTTCTATCTCCTGTTGATTGTGGAAGGATTTTCCCTACAAAAAGTGGTTGAGATTCTTCAAGAAATGGTAGTCAGTTGTTGAGAAGTCAGGTAAATAAGGCAGGTGAGGCAAAACTTAGTAGCCCAATTCATTCAACTTTTGACACATTTGTTGTGGGATGTGTGCTTGGGGGTTGTTGAGAAAATTGGGCCCTTTCTGTTGACCAATGCGGGCTGCAAGCACTGCAGTTTTTGGTACATCTCATTGATTTGCTAAGCATACTTCTCAGATGCGATGGTTTTGCTTGGATTCAGAAAGCTATAGAGGATCAGACTGGTAGCAGACCACCAAGCAGTGACGATGACATTTTCTTAGTGCAAGTTTGGTTTTAAGAAGCATTTTGGAACTTCTTCTCAGTCGAACAACTGAACTGGTTGTCATATAAAATCTACTTTTCATGGCATGTCACACACCAATTGAGAAATGGTTCATTGTTGTGTTTTTGTTAGAGAAGATGACACTTCAAGTGACTTTTTTTTTTTTTTAAACTTTTGGTCAGCTCATGAGGCACTCACTTATCGAGCCTTTTCACCTTTCCAATTTGCTTCAAATGCTTATGACCATGGAATAGTCAACACTGAGTTCTTTGTTAACTTCTCAGGTAGTTGTAAGAGGATCGGCTTTGAGGATGGTTCTCAGATGGTAGTTGTCAACTTCCAGTGGCTGGTCACCGTGCTCCTCATCTTGAAGGCTCTTGTCTCCTTTGCAAACTTCTTGAACCTCCACTGCACTGCACGTTCATTAGCAGTTCCTGGGCCAAGTGTGTTAATGCTACGAGTTGTCTCTGCAGCTTTATGACCCATTCTGAACTTGAATAAAACATATCGCTCAAATTAATTTGTCTAACATCATTTCTATAGTTTAAAACAAACATAAAATAAACAGGAAATAATGTAACTAACAAAAAGAAAAAAAGCAAAAAAATCTGCATTAAAATGATGCACATAACCATATTTATTTAAAAGTGTATTCCAATATCAAATGGCAAAGTTCAACAATAACCTAATATAGTTCATGTGAACTGTTGGGAATCTGGAGGCCTGTATTCAGCATCCTTTCCTCCAGAGAGATCTCCATTTGCTTCTGTTCTGAGTCAAGAGGTGATTCAGTTTTGGGGTCATTCAGCTACCCTGCCAAGTTTTTGTTTTTGTTTTAACACAACTTGTTTTAAAGCAACTGAAATATAGCAACACTATTTGAATTGTAGATATTACCCAATACCAACCTTTGTCAACAATTCAACAATATAAGCAATACCCTGCCAAGAATCTTCATTTCCTTCCTGAAAATTATGAGTGTGTCAGACACACTTTCCTATTAATAGTATTACTTTGTCTTCAATAAGATAGTTTGGTTTCTGATTAATAGACTTTATGTTTTTGTTTTAACACAACTTGTTTTAAAGCAACTGAAATATAGCAACACTATTTGAATTGTAGATATTACCCAATACCAACCTTTGTCAACAATTCAACAATATAAGCAATACCCTGCCAAGAATCTTCATTTCCTTCCTGAAAATTATGAGTGTGTCAGACACACTTTCCTATTAATAGTATTACTTTGTCTTCAATAAGATAGTTTGGTTTCTGATTAATAGACTTTGAGTCTGAAAATCATGTGGAAACATTGTTCTTAAAGGAGTTGATTCATTTTGGGGGGATTCCCCAGTTTTATGTTCAGGGATACAGTTGAAAAATACTGATTTTTCTCATTTTCCAGCTTGCCATGTGTCATAAAAGCACAAATTCTAGGTTCATTTATAAAAATAACTTAGAAAGACCATGTATATCCTAACTGATTTGGCTTTCTGTTGGTTTTTATTTTGTTTGTTATTGACAGGCACTCTCCACTATTTTTCTGTTAGTGAACAGTGTACGTATGTTTACAAGGAAGCTGTATTCAGGTTGATCGTTCCACTCAGGATATCCTTACACAATAATGAGTAAACTACAGGTTGTTCTTTCTCAAAGTTTTTTTTTTTTCTTTCTTCCTTTCCAGATTTCTTCTGAATGCCTTGTTGCTGGGCTGTAGCTATGAACATGTCACAGTTTTAATTGAATTACTGGTTGTAGCATTTACCTTCAAGCCACATTTCTGTTATTGGTTACTTAAGACAGCCCAGCTCTCGTTTTCAGTGAGCTCTTCCTTCCTGTTCTTTTTGTTATAACAGGTGAATGTCTTAGAAGGAATGTGCCCTTCAAGATTTATCCCACTTTATACAAGTCCAGCATTAATTATATTTTAGGAAGAGTACTGTTTTTCACTGTGAGAGTTTCTTGGGAGTGTCTGGAACACTTATTGATGAAAACTCTTNTTCCTGACTTTAGGGGAAATGCTTTCAATTTTTCACCATTGAGGAGAATGTTTGCTGTGGGTTTGTCATATATAGCTTTTATTATGTTGAGGTATGTCCATTCTATTCCTGCTTTCTGGAGAGTTTTTATCATAAAAAACCATATGATTATCTCAATAGATGCAGAGAAGGCCTTTGACAAGGTTACATTTTTAAAAGTGGGCTCTACTTTCCTGTCATGATTCTCTAATTTGACAGTCGTCTCCTTTGAAGACAACACCATCATTAATGACCAAATACTCTTGTCAATGAAACCAATTAATCTTGTCTCACACAACATGACTGCCCTTAACAGATTCATTATGTAACTTGGAACAAAGATTCAGGTTTTTTTTTGTCTCTAGCCAACCAATCCTTCAACATGAAATTATCCTCTTATTAATTTCTTGTCTTAGCATCCAATGCAGTTTAATAACAGACAAAAGAAGTATGTATAGGCTGTATATTGTCACCCTGCTTATTTAACTTATATGTAGAGTACATCATGAGAAACGCTGGACTGGAAGAAGCCCAAGCTGGAATCAAGATTGCCGGGAAAAATATCAATAACCTCAGATATGCAGATGACAGCACCTTTATGGTAGAAAGTGAAGAGGAGCTAAAAAGCCTTTTGTTGAAAGTGAAAGAGGAGAGTGAAAAGTTGGCTTAAAGCTCAACATTCAGAAAACAAAGATCATGGCATCTGGCCCCATCACTTCATGGGAAATAAATGGGGAAACAGTAGAAACAGTGTCAGATTTTATATTTTGAGGCTCCAAAATCACTGCAGATGGTAATCTCGGCCATGAAATTAAAAGATGCTTACTTCTTAGAAGGAAAGTTATGACGCACCTAGATAGCATATTGAAAAGCAGAGATATTACTTTGCCAACAAAAGTCCATCTAGTCAAGGCTATGGTTTTTTCAGTGGTCATGTATGGATGTGAGAGTTGGACTGTGAAGAAGGCTGAGTACTGAAGAATTGATGCTTTTGAAGTGTGGTGTTGGAGAAGACTCTTGTGAGTCCCTTGGACTGCAAGGAGATCCAACCAGTCCATCCTAAAGTAGATCAGTCCTGGGTGTTCATTGGAAGGACTGATGCTAAAGCTGAAACTGCAATACTTTGGCCACCTCATGTGAAGAGCTGACTCATTGGAAAAGACCCTGATGCTAGGAGGGATTGGGGGCAGGTGGAGAAGGGGGCGACAGAGGATGAGATGGCTTGATGGCATCATCAACTCAGTGGACATGAGTTTGAGTGAACTCTGGGAGTTGGTGATGGACAGGGAGGCCTGGGGTGCTGTGATTCATGGGGTTGCAAAGAGTCCGACACGACTAAGTGACTGAACTCAACTAAACTGAACTGAAGTCATATAAGATTAGTTTTATCACCCTAAATTTTTATGGGGACAATAAATTCATAGCAAACCTTACTTAAGCAAATCTGAAAAGTAACTAAGTTTCTCTTCCTTTTTAATTTTCTGTTCCTACTCTCCGATAGGAACTGAGTTCATATTAGAGATTCAAAGATAAGTAAGATGTGGTCCTTAAATAATCTGTTTTGTAAGTATAAGGCTTTTTAAAATATATCTTCCCTATTAAAAGTGTAAAATATGATCATTGTCTAAATTTTGGAAATGGTTACAAAGTTATAAAGAAAAAATAAAATTACTCAATATCATAATTACCACACTATCCAGACATAATCTCCTATAACATTCTGATGTATTTTGGATGGTTTTCTTTATACTGCTCAGATACTTGATAGAATTCTGTATACAGCTTTTGTTGTTGTTATTTAACATTATACTATAAGCAATTCTCATGTTATTATAATTCTTAACAACCATAACCTAATAACTACATAGTGTTCCACTATAAATATGGAAAGCAATAGGGAAAGGCTTTCTGAGGAGATAATATTTCTCCTGAATCTTAATGGAATGTGTTCATGGGTTGGGATGGGTGGTAGGATGCAAGGGGAAAACATCTGAAAAGTAGCCCAGAACTACTGGAGGCAAGAGAAACATAGCACTTTGTCCAAAATCCAAAATAATTCAGAACTACTGAAATATAGAGTTCAAATGGGACTGACAGGAAATAATACCAGAAAGATGGACAAGGACCAGATCATGAAGGGGAAAGGTAATCTGTATTATGTAACTGCATGCTAAGTTCTAGGAACAATTTTGTATTATGCCGTGAAGGACTTTATGCTAAAAGTTTGAAATTACCACTGAGGCTACGAGAGGTGGGTGGAGCAATCAATGAAAGATCTTAAGGTGAGAAGTTGCATGAATAATGATAATTTAGAAAAATAGTCCAAAATTATGTCTATAAACATGTATTAAACTATGATACAACAGTAAAAGAAATCAGCAAGTCAGTACTGTACCAAGTTGGAGGCTTTTTTCCCAAGACCTGGGTGGCATGTTAGGAGAATTACTTTTTTTGTAGAAAAATAGAAAAACAGTTCAAAAGAGAGTGCTATTTTGAGAGCCTTTGGGCAAAGGGCCATTTGTGAGCTGCTTGGTACCAAAGAGGAAGAAGGGAAGGGAGAGCAGTGGAAGACACTGGGAAGGAAGAGATCTAAAAAGGAATTTCAGAAGTTGCACTGTTGATTGGATTCACAGTCTTGTGACACTCCTTGAAGAAAACCTACAAATATGTAATTTTAGAGTTGGACTAAAGTTCATTTGAATGTAACCCTGTACTAAAAGTTCAAGTCACCTTGCCTACACAAAGGCAAGGTGGTCAGCTTTGTACTTATTTTTTAATTGGAAGATAAGTACTTTACATTATGTTGATTTGTTATACAACAATGTGAATCAACTATAAGTATACATATATCCCCTCCCTCTAGCGCCTCCATCCCACTCATTCCCCATCCCACCACTCTAGGTCATCACAGAGTACTGAGCTGAGTTACCTGTGTATACAGCAGCTTCCCATTAGCTATCTACTTTATATATGATAGTGTATAGAGGTCAATGCTACTCTCTGATTAAAGCAATATGTGAACAGTATGGTTTAAAACTATGTAAAAACAAAGAGTAACAAATAATTTAAAAAATAAAACACCAAAAAGTAACAGTGGTTATCTCAGACAAATGGGAGTATTTTTTTTCTTTTCTATATGTCTGCATTTTCTAGATTTTTACAATGAACAAATATCTCTGTTACCCTCATGAATATATAAATCTTTGAAGAAGGTCTAGACTTGGAGTCCTTAGCATTTAAATTGCAGACTAAGTTAGGTACATGGATGAACTTCCCCTGAAAATGTTAGTTGCTGAGTCATGTCTGAGTCTTTGAGACCTCATGGACTGCAGCCTGCCAGGCTCCTCTATCCTTGGAATTGTCTAGGCAAGAATACTCGAGTAGGTAGCCATTCCCTCCTCTGGAGGATCTTCCTGACCCAGGGATCAAACCTGAGTCTCCTACATCGCAGGCAGGTTCTTCACTCTCTGAGATACCAGGGAAGCCCTTTCCAGGTGGTGCTAGTGGTAAAAAGAAACCTGTCTGCGACTGCAGGAGGCATAAGAGACACAGGTTTGATTCCTAGGTTGGGAAGATCCCCTCGAAGAGGGCATGGCAACCCACTCCAGTATTCCTGCCTGGAGAATCCCATGGACAGAGGAGCCTGGCAGGCTACAGTCCACAGAGTTGCAAAGAGTCTGACACAACTGAAGTGACTTAACATGCAGCACACATGGATGAGTTAGCCCAGAGAATATATTAGATGCAAAGTGGCCTAATAACAATCTTGAGAAATATTAACATTTAGGATCAAACATGGAGACAAAGCAAACCACAAAAAATTCTGATAACAAGCAGCCAGAAAGGTAGAATAAGTAGGAGTAATTCCTTTCATGTAAACAAAGGAAGACATTTCAATGAGAAAGGAAGGCTTAAGGGTTTCCATTTCCATAGAGTAGAAGTCAACTAAAATAAGTACAGGAAATTGCCTAGGAATTTGGTGCTTCTAGGGTTCTTGGTTCTTTATTGTGTGGATCACAATAAACTGTGGAAAATTCTGAAAGAGATGGGAATACCAGACCACCTAACCTGCCTCTTGAGAAATCTGTATGCAGGTCAGGAAGCAACAGTTAGAACTGGACATGGAACAACAGACTGGTTCCAAATAGGAAAAGGAGTACGTTAAGGCTGTATATTGTCACCCTGCTTATTTAACTTATATGCAGAGTACATCATGAGAAACGCTGGACTGGAAGAAACACAAGCTGGAATCAAGATTGCTGGGAGAAATATCAATAACCTCAGATATGCAGATGACACCACCCTTATGGCAGAAAGTGAAGAGGAGCTAAAAAGCCTCTTGATGAAAGTGAAAGAGGAGAGTAAAAAAATTGGCTTAAAGCTCAACATTCAGAAAA
>SJXQ01009825.1:270953-299418 GCA_006408695.1 Aepyceros melampus | reverse complement strand
CAAGGAGATCCAACCAGTCCATTCTGAAGGAGATCAACCCTGGGATTTCTTTGGAAGGAATGATGCTAAAACTGAAGCTCCAGTACTTTGGGCACCTTATGCGAAGAGTTGACTCATTGGAAAAGACCCTGATGCTGGGAGGGATTGGGGGCAGGAGGAGAAAGGGACGACCAAGGATGAGATGGCTGGATGGCATCACAGACTCAATGGACGTGAGTCTGAGTGAACTCCGGGAGTTGGTGATGGACAGGGAGGCCTGGCGTACTGCGATTCATGGGGTCGCAAAGAGTCGGACACGACTGCGCGACTGAACTGAACTGTTCCAAAATAAATGACATAAAAAGAAAACAAACTAAAAATGAAGCTTTTCCTTTTAGGTTCACATCACTAAGAGTTAATATATTTGAGTTCTGAATGAATCATACAAGATAGAATACCAGGGAGGTGGTCCTAAGATGGCAGAGGAATAGGACGGGGAGACCACTCTCTCCCCGACAAATTCATCAAAAGAACATTTAAACTCTGAGTAAATTCCAAAAAACAACTTCTGAATGCCGGCAGAGGACATCAGGCACCCAGAAAAGCAACCCAGTGTCTTCGAAAGGAGGTAGGAAAAAATACAAAAGACAAAAAAAGAAACTAAAGAGGTAGGGATGGAGCTCCATCCCGGGAAGGGAGTCTAAAAAAGACAGAAGTTTCCAAACACCAGGAAACACTCTTACTGCCAAGTCTGTGGTGAGCCTTGGAACCACAGAGGGCAACATAACCCAGAGGAAATATAAATAAATAATTAAAACCCACAGATTACATGCCCAATGGTAACTTCCCCAGTGGTGAAGCCACACAAATGCATGCACCCATGACTAGCAAGCGGGGGCTGGGCAGGGAGGCATGGGCTGCATTGCTTAGAGTAAGGATCTGGCCTGAATTCCCCGAGGGCAATCTGAGGGAACTAACTTGGGCTAGCAAACCAGACTGTGGGATAGCTACCACACAAAAAGCCCTAACCTAAGACACCAACAGGCCTGCACACAGAACAAAGGACTGAGCAGAGCTAGCCAGCTGCAGACCATCCCCCTCTGGTGACAGGCAGCCAGAGCTGGAAGGGTTCAATCGCAGCCCCAGGGATACATTATCTACAAAACTGCAAGCAGGCTTCTTTACTAACTAAGACTTCTTGGGATTCTGGACGGTCAACATCCGCCTGAGGTGTGCTGGTTGTACACCCAGAAAACTGAGTGGCAGGGACGGGGGAGGTGATAGCAGGGAGGCATGGGCTGCATTGCTTAGAGTAAGGATCTGGCCTGAATTCCCCGAGGGCAATCTGAGGGAACTAACTTGGGCTAGCAAACCAGACTGTGGGATAGCTACCACACAAAAAGCCCTAACCTAAGACACCAACAGGCCTGCACACAGAACAAAGGACTGAGCAGAGCTAGCCAGCTGCAGACCATCCCCCTCTGGTGACAGGCAGCCAGAGCTGGAAGGGTTCAATCGCAGCCCCAGGGATACATTATCTACAAAACTGCAAGCAGGCTTCTTTACTAACTAAGACTTCTTGGGATTCTGGACGGTCAACATCCGCCTGAGGTGTGCTGGTTGTACACCCAGAAAACTGAGTGGCAGGGACGGGGGAGGTGATAAGTCGCAGCAACCGCGCTCGCCAAACACCTCATCACCTGAGCTGCTCGGACCTGGGAAGGGCACAAAACGCAGGCCTAACCGAGTCTGCGCCTCTGAGGACTACCCGAGTGCCTGAGCCTGAGCGGCTTAGACCTGCGAGGTGCATGCAGCCCAGGGCCGGCCTCAGACGGTTCCCAGAGGAGCAACCTAGAGCCCGAGCAGTGTGGGCAGAGGGGACACACGCACAGTGAGTGGGGGCAGGCCCAGTGTGGCCGAGACACTGCGAACACATGTCAGTGTTATTTGTTTGTAGTGTCCCTCTTTCCCCACAGCGTGACACAAGTGAGACTAAAAGTGTCCACCACCGGCCCCTTGTGTCAGGGCGGAAATCAGACACTGAAGAGACCAGCAAACAGAAGAAGCTAAAACAGAAGGAACCACCTTGGAAGTGACAGGAGTAATAGATTAAAATCCTGTGGTTACTACCAACTACATAGGAAGGTGCCTATGGATCTTGAGAAGTATAAGCTGGACCAAGGAACTATCCGAAAATGAAATGACCCCACACTGCCCAACAACAACACCAGAGAAAGTCCTAGATATATTTTTACTATCATTCTTTTTTTTTAATTAAAAAAATTTTTAAGTCCTCTATAACTCCTTTAATTTTCATTTTTATAACCTACTATTACTTTGCAAGACCCTATTTTTTAAAGCAAACTTCATATATATATATTTTGGGGATAATTTTTGTGACTTTTTTTCTTATTTTTAATCTGGTATTTTTGAAAATCCAACCTCTATTCTAGATTTTTAATACTTGCTTTTTGGAATTGGTTATCAATTTTGTACTTTTAAGAACCCAATCTTCGGTACCCATTTTTCCTTGGGAGCAACATTACCGGCTTGACTGCTCTCTCCCCCTTTGGACTCTCCTTTTTCTCCACCAGGTTGCCTCTATTTCCTCCCTCCCTCTTCTCTTCTCTACCCAACTCTGTGAATCTCTCTGTGTGTTCCCAACAGTGGACAAAACTTAGGGAACTGATTACTGGCTGGATCTGTCTCTGTCCTTTTGATTCCCCCCTTTATCCTCCTGGCCACCTCTGTCTCCTTCCTCCCTCTTCTTTTCTCTGTATAACTCCATGAACACCTCTGAGCAGTCCAGACTGTGGACCCCATATAAGGAAGTGATTACTGGCTAGCTTGCTTTCTCCTCTTTTCATTCCACCTCATATCATTCAGGTCACCTCTATCTCCCTCGTCCCTCTTCTCTTCTCCACGTAACTCTGTGAACCTCTCTGGGTGGCCCTCACTGTGGAGAAACTTTTCATCTTTAACCTAGATGTTTTATCAATGGTGCTTTACATCATGATCAAAAGATCAATCCATGAAGAAGATATAACAATTATAAATATATATGCACCCAACATAGGAGCNTTAATAATCCCTTGATTAAATCTAAATACTGAGTTCTTAAGGAATTTGAATTCCCCATTATTTTTCCCGAAAGTCCCCCTTTTGGTTTCCCCCGGGGTGCTTACCCTTTCGGTTCCGCCCCGAGCCCCATGTTGGGCGCCAATTGCCGGTGACGGAATGAAACACAGACAATAGACAGACTGCCTGCGACGAAATGAAACACAGACAACAGACAACGAAGTAGATCGGCGAAGAAGCTTCTCCTTTTCCAGGCTTCTTTATTTCTTATATATGAATCCAGACAAAGACTTAGGAGTTGCCAAGTAGCGTGATTAAGCATATTTACATTTGCGCATGCGCGAGCTAAAGAAACTAATTTGTTTAGATCCTCCAACAGTCTTGACCTTCCCCTTATCAAACCTTGGCTCGTCTGCCTTGGGCATTGCTCCTTTTTAGGAACAGACAAACACCCTTGTTTGCAAGAAGAGTTCTTTTCCCAAGGTCATAGCGAGCCACGGGTCAGAGCATTCCTTTTGCAGACAAGCTCTAGCCCTCCTGGGCGGAGCATTCCGTTTGCAGACATGCTCTAGCCCCTTCTGCCAGATGTCTCGCTTGCTTTTGCGCATGCGCGAGCTAAAGAAACTAATTTGTTTAGATCCTCCAACAGTCTTGACCTTCCCCTTATCAAACCTTGGCTCGTCTGCCTTGGGCATTGCTCCTTTTTAGGAACAAACACCCTTGTTTGCAAGAAGAGTTCTTTTCCCAAGGTCATAGCGAGCCACGGGTCAGAGCATTCCTTTTGCAGACAAGCTCTAGCCCTCCTGGGCGGAGCATTCCGTTTGCAGACATGCTCTAGCCCCTTCTGCCAGATGTCTCGCTTGCGAGCACATCTGCAGTCCTTCACACTTGGTCCACTACACTAGGCCTGTGCCAGCACCCTTGGGGGAGAGGAGGGGAGAGGTGAGTGTTTGCTGGGAATCACCTGGAGGTCTTGGGTTCCCGCCAGTCTTGAAGAATTCTTCCCAAAGATCTCCCGTGTCCTTAGTTTGTTTCACCCCCTCTGCAGCCTGGGGACACAGGTTTTCACAAACTGATTTGCATTGTGACCACCTATCTGCAGGTGTGGCAGCTCCAACTTCAGAGACCAGGAGCCTGGAGGTGTTTCCATCACAGCTTTCTTTGAAAATAAACCAGAGGCAGCAGGACGCCTGGCGAGCTGCAGGCCATGGGGTCGCAAAGAGTAGGACAGGACTGAGCAGCTGAACTGAACTGAACTGAGCAGCACACGCTAGGTTAACAAGTGTGTGTGGGCAGAGACAAATGCCTTGAAAATGATGCCCTAAATGCTATCTGATGACCAACCAAGGAAATAATGATCGGTGTTGTCCTTTAAGTTACATTACACACGAATTAACACTTGAGAACGTTGTTCTACTTCCTGTGTGTGTGTTTTTCTAGGTTTTATGAATCAACTGCTACAGTTTGTTGTCTGCTCCATTTAGAGAGCTCTATTTTCTCACATCTTTAAAGTATAATGACTAAGGAAAAATTAAAGATAGAAGCATGTCCATCTTTCTAATATTATATGTTCTAAAAAATATTCAGTCTGCATGCACCAGTATCAACTTTGTAGAAGATTTAGTTTCACAGCAGAATTGAGAATAAGCTATAGACGTTTCCCATATACCTCTTGTGCCCACAATTGGACAATCTCCCTACTTACCTTTGCCCACCAGAGTGAGCATTTGTTACCACTGATGAATCTACAAGGACAGTAAATAGATAAACTCTTTAGTTTACCCTTATGTTTCTCTTTTAGGGATGTGCACTCCATACCTCTGGATAAATGTATAATAACATGTGTCCATCACAACAGTTGAACACAAATTATTTCACGGTCCTGAAAGTTCTCTAGATTTAGGATATTCATAGTCCCTCCTTTGAAACCCATGGCAACCACAGACCTTTTTAATCTCGTCTATATTTCCTACTAGATTCCCAGGTGACGGAGAGGGAAGAAATGTACCTGCCGATGCAGGACATCCAGGTGATGCGGGTTGGATCCTTGGGTCAGGAAGGTCCCCTGGAGGAAGAAATGGAAGCCCAATCCAGTATCCTTTCCTGGGAAATCTATGGGCAGAGGAGCCTGGCAGGCTACAGCCCCTGGGCTCACAAAGACTCAGACACCACTGAGCACATATGAACATTTACCTACACCAAAGTGTCATATTGTAAAATTCCTACTTTCTGTAGCCTTTCTTTTTCTTTTTTTCTGTAGCATTTTTGAATGGGCTTGTTTCACTTTGTAAAATGCATGGAACGATTGTCCACTTATTTTATGCCTTGAAACTTAACATCCAAAAGCATAAGAACTACCTCTGCGCCTATATTCCTGCTCAGTAAATAAGTTCATCAACACCATTTTTTTTTTAGATTCCATATATACCTGTTAAGACAATATTTGCACAAATATAGAGAACAGATGTGTGGCCATGGCAGAAGAACAAGAGGGGGACAAGCTGAAGAGCCCCACTGACACACATGCACCACTGTGGTCAAAATGCTGAAGAAGACTCTTGCGAGGCCCTTGGACAGCACAGAGATCCAGCCAGCCCATCCTAAGGGAGATCAGTCCTGGGTCATCATTGGAAGGACTGATGCTGAAGCTGAAACTCCAATACTTTGGCCACCTCATGCGAAAAGCTGACTTATCTGAAAAGCCCCTGATGCTGGGAATAATTAAAGTGGGGAGGAGAAGGGGATGACAGAGGATGAGATGGTTGGATGACATCACCGACTCAATGGACATGAGTCTGAGTAAACTCTGTGAGTTGGTGATGGACATGGAGGCCTGGCGTGCTGCAGTCCCTGGGGTCACAAAGACTTGGACATGACTGAGGAAGTGAACAGAACTGAACGGATGATTAAAACAGGTAGCTTGTGGGAAGCTGCTGGATAGCACGGGGAGCTCAGCTTGGTGCTCTGTGCTGACCAGAGGGGTGAAATGGAGATCACGGGAGGGAAGTTCAAGAGGGAGCAGATTCATGTATACTCATGGCTGATTGATGATGTCGTACAGCAGAAACTAACACAAACACAACATTGTAAAGCAATTATATTCCAATACAGAATATATATGCATCTCAAAAGGAAAAAAACCTAAACAGATGGGTCACCCAGTGGTGGAGAATCCATCTGACAGTGCAGAGGACATGAGCTTGATCTCTGCTCCAGGAATACTCCACTTGCTTTGGGGCAACTAAGCCTGTGCGCCACAACGGCTGAGGCTAGGTGAGGCAACTTGCCCTTTTAGTCGGGTAAGAGGCAAATGAAAGATGCTCACCAGCGCTAAAAAATAAGAAATGCAAAACAAGCCACAATGATGCATCACTTCATGCCCATCAGAATAACAATTACCAAAGAGCCCACTAATAATATCATAAACACTGAAGAGGCTTGGCGATCAGGGAACCTCCTACACGGCTGGAGGGAATGTAAACTGGGGCAGTCATAGGGGGAGGGCAGTGTGGAAGTTCCTTAAAATATGTAACCTCCTGACATTTAAGGAAATGAATTCCATGAAAAATAGGGAAAACAGATTAATTGACAAATTGACAAGTTTTGCAGTTGTTAGTAAATCATCTACAATTCTAAAATGACCAGTTTTGATCTAGCATTTCTAAGTTCTCTAAGTTAAATGTGTATGAATACACATATACTCACATATTCCTTCTTGGTTTTCTCACTGCTAATGTGTATACCTTCAGATATTTATAGATTGTATTCAATGTGTGTTATATAAATTATATGATGTATATATCTTCAGATATACATATATTGCATTCAAAGTATGCCAAGGCCATGAGAAAACAGTTCCTTTAAGCCTAGACAAGAAACTTGTGTGAAGAATTATACAGGGTAAGATTTTATAAATCTTGGTTCAGAACTTTACATCATGGCTTTTAATTATGCTTTTTGTGACTTTGTTAAATTTACATTTGCTTCAATGAGCCCCTGCAAAGTTTTAGCTAACAGAAGAACAAAGGACAATTGAAGCAGGTGAGTTTATGACTCAAGGTCCTGAGATAATTCACAGGAACCCTTGAGGGCCCCTGAGGAAGGTCAAGGCTAGAACCAGGCAGAGAAAGCTCCAGTACTTGGGGTTCAGGCCTTTCTAAGGGGCCAAGGGTGAAGTGCTGTGGGTTCCCCAGGCTGAGCGTGGATCGGTCCATTCAAACCAGAGGAGCAGGAATCTGGTGAGCTCTGAGGGTGTCATTGAAGGGGGGCCTGTGCAGTAGACCCTGGGGTTTGGCAAGACTGCTGGTCTCAAGGAAGGGGGTCACCTAGTGGAGGTGCTCACAGGACTGGCTGGTGTGAGTTCAAGGACCTGCAGTGCAGAGAAAGCTCCAGTACTTGGGGTTCAGGCCTTTCTAAGGGGCCCCGGGTGAAGTGCTGTGGGCTCCCCAGGCTGAGCGTGGATCGGTCCATTCAAACCAGAGGAGCAGGATTCTGGTGAGCCCTGAGGGTGTCATTGAAGGGGGGCCTGTGCAGTAGACCCTGGGTTTTGGCAAGACTGCTGGTCTGAAGGAAGGGGGTCGTCTAGTGGAGGTGCTCACAGGACTGGCTGGTGTGAGTTCAAGGACCTGCAGGCTGCCTGTTGCCTAGACAGACGCTGAGGCAGCAACAGCACGGAGCAGTCAGGGAAGCTCTCAGCAGTACTCTCTATGATCCTTCTTATTCGAACCATGACAATGTCCGAGTAGTTTCAAAATGGGAGAGGAGATACAACATGGAAATGGTGGGAAATATATGAATTTATGAGAGTTTAACACCAGTAAGGAACGAATTTCTACAGATGCCATCCCCCTGTGCTACAAATAGTTTATTATAATGTTATCTTTCCTGCCACCTTAAATAGGTGGGAGAGCTTAATGCTGGTGGTGTGTTCACCCTTTCTTCATTCCACATCAAGTGTAACACTAAAACACCATTCACTTTTATTATTGAATATACATTAATTTTACACAGATGGAATAAAACTTTTTACAACTGTTTGATCCTTGATTAACATACAGATTGCAAGCTTCTAAAAACTTTTCTGTTTCTCTGATGAAATGAACTGTGAATGTGGTTTATTTGGTTTACTAGGCAGCCTTGAGGGCTCCTGAAGAAGTTCAAGCTTAGAACCAGGCAGAGAAAGTTCCAGTACTTGGGGTTCAGGCCTTTCTAAGGGGCCCCGGGTGAAGTGCTGTGGGCTCCCCAGGCTGAGCGTGGATTGGTCCATTCAAACCAGAGAAGAAGGATTCTGGTGAGCCCTGAGGGTGTCATTGAAGGGGGGCCTGTGCAGTAGACCCTGGGGTTTGGCAAGACTGCTGGTCTCAATGAAGGGGGTCATCTAGTGGAGGTGCTCACAGGACTAGCTGGTGTGAGTTCAAGGACCTGCAGGCTGCCTGCTGCCTGGCAGACGCTGAGGCAGCAACAGCACGGAGCAGTCAGGGAAGCTCTCAGCAGTACTCAGTATGATCCTCCTTATTCGAACCATGACAGTGTCCGAGTAGTTTCAAAATGGGAGAGGAGATACAACATGGAAATGGTGGGAAATGTATGAATTTATGAGAGTTTAACACCAGTAAGGAACTAATTTCTACAGATGCCATCCCCCTGTGCTAGAAATAGTTTATTATAATGTTATCTTTCCTGCCACCTTAAATAGGTGGGAGAGCTTAATGCTGGTGGTGCGTTCACCCTTTCTTCATTCCACATCAAGTGTAACACTAAAACACCATTCACTTTTATTATTGAATATACATTAATTTTACACAGATAGAATAAAACTTTTTACAACTGTTTGATCCTTGATTAACATACAGATTACAAGCTTCTAAAAACTTTTCTGTTTCTCTGATGAAATGATCTGTGAATGTGGTTTATGTGGTTTACAAAATGGAGGCTAATGTAGTGAACATGGATGAACATTAATGATATTCATATGACTTTTCAAGAAAGAATTTTCTATACTTACATCAAGTAGAAGAGAAGGTGTCCTTACTTCAAGCCTGCCAGGTAATATGCATGATTTCTCTATGTTGATCTTATAAAAAGACCTTCGATTTAATGAACAATCCTTGTTTTATGCTTAAAATGCAATTGACATAATTATTGAAAACTTAGAGCAAACTTCCATCTTACTTTGAATTATTCCCTGAACACTTACATCATGGTGACAACACAGATGTTTGACATCAGTGATAAATACCTCCATTTAGAGGTTTAGTGTGCATATAACATTACTGTGCTCTTAATCTTATAAATTGGAGAATAAATGTAAATGATTCCCACCTAGTATAGAAGGGCTTCTCTTACAATTGAGGTAACAACCATCAAAAACAGAAGTTGATATATACAGTAGAAACAAATCACACCACAGTAACTTGAGAGTTGAATGACATTTGTTTTGGTTCCTTAGTGATCTCAAATAACATTGATATAAACAAGGATACATGACTAATAATTATACCTCTGCAGATATCCACCCCTTCATCTTGTGATCCATATGAACATATCAATTTTGTATATGTTTTAAATATGGAATACTTGCTCCAATGTTTCTGTTTAGAGTAATTCAACAAAAGTGGTACTAATGAAATGCTTTCTAGTATGAATTCTCTGGCATTGATTTACTTTTGATGTTTGATTAAACACTTGTCTACATTTTTGTATTTCATTCATTATCTTTCCAAAGTAAACACTCATTTTTTCCAAATTGTATATTTAGGACCAACCTTTTTTTAGCACTGATTCATTTCTAGGATTTCTCTGTAGCATGTATTCTCTGACGGTGAGTGAGGTGATGATGGCTGTGATGAAATCCTTTGCCACATTCCTTACATGTCCAACATTTCTCTGCAGTATGAATTCTCTGATGTCGAGAAAGACCTCAACTCCGGGCAAAGGCTTTGCCACAGTCTATATATTTATAAAGTCTCTCCCCAGTATGGATTTGTTGATGTCGAGTAAGATGTGAGGCTTTGCCACATTTTTTACATTTGTATGGTGTCTCCCCAGTATGAGTTCGCTGATGTAAGACTGAGTAAGACTCAGATGCCAGTTAAAGGCTTTGCCACATTCTGTACATTTGATTCATTTCTAGGGTTTCTCTGTAGCATGTATTCTCTGGACGGTGAGTGAGGTGATGGCTGTGATGAAATCCTTTGTGACATTCCTTACCTGTCCAACATTTTTCTGCAGTATGAATTCTCTGATGTCGAGAAAGACCTGAACTCTGGGGAAAGGCTTTGCCACAGTCTGTACATTTATAAAGTTTCTCCCCAGTATGGATTCGTTGATGTCGAGTAAGATGTGAACAATGGATAAAGGCTTTGCCACATTTTTACATGTGTATGGTTTCTCCGCAGTAAGAGTTCACGGATGTACAGTGAGACTCAGATGCCAGTTAAAGGCTTTGCCACATTCTGTACATTTATAAGGTCTCTCCACAGTATGGATTTGCTGATGTTCAGTTAAAGTTGAACTCTGCTTAAAAGCCTTGCCACATGCTGTACATTTATAAGGTCTCTCCCCAGTATGAATTTCCTGATGTTGAGTAACATGTGAACGACAGATAAAGGCTTTGCCACATTCTGTACATTTGTATGGTTTCTCCCCAGCATGGATTCGCTGGTGTTCAGTTAAATATGAACTCTGATTAAAGGCTTTGCCACATGCTGTACATTTGAAACGTTTCCTTCCTGTATGAATTTTCCTATGTCTACTTAGACTTTTCCACATGTATTGCACTTGTAATGTTTCTTCTTAGTCTAAATATTCTGCTGTTGAATAACTTTTGAAGACTGGTTAAAAACTTTACCATAATCATAACAATTAGAAAATTTCTCTCCAATATCAATACTCTTAGAAGAATTAATAGTAAGATTTGAGCTTAGATAAAATATATTCTTATTATGTTTAGAATTGTTGTCTGAAAATTGATGTCTCTGTTGTTTCATGAGATATGAGTTTTGGTCAACATTATGCCCAGTTTCATTGCATGAAGAGCTTCTCATTTCATCATGTATACTCTTGTCATTATTGGGAGTAGAGCTCCTGTTTAAGGCATTACTCATTTTGTTATGCTTGTAAAGTGGTTCCACACTAATTTACCTCCATATCTATTGAACAATGATGGTTGAATACGGTCTCTCCCATTATTATCAACATTACAGATTTTGGAACAAGGAGAAAATAGTTGTTGGTTGAAGAGCAATAAACCCTTGTTAAAAGATCCTTCAAACTGATTATATTGGGAATTTTCCCCCTCATTTTTAAGTTTCTGGTTTCCAGACATGTTTGAATGTATATTTAATAGACACCTATGCTCAGAGTTGTTTGAATGAGTATTTGCAGTAGAGACTTGATAATTTTCCAGATTTTCCACATTTTCCTTCAGAGAACGTGTATGTTTCAAGAGATGATGCGGGTCTTTGCTGACAAATATACACTTATCTGCAGATGTTGATGACTGAACTGGGTCATCTGAAATTGGTTTTTCCCTATTTAATTCACATCCTTTATTTCTTTCAGCGGTAATGCTTACATTATGGAAACTGTACCAATTTGGTTTTGTCCATCATAACATGCTCTCTGCTCTTTATATGCCCTCATATATTCCCAGTCTTTGGTTAAATGTAAATTTCCAAGGTGAAATCTTTCATATATTCCTAGCTTTGCTGTTGGGAATAAGTCTTCTAAGCCTGGCTTTTGGGTCCTCAAACCCTGGGTGTCGTGAGAAGACACAGCTGAAAGATACCAAAGAATAAGTTATTCTGCTTACTATTCTTAGAGGATATGTTTTACAATTTACATAAAATTGGCATACACTGGCTAGATTCAGCCTCAAACCAAGATAGAAGGAGTCAAGATGTCAGAGGATTCAGATGTGGAGTTCATCTCTCTCCACAAAAGCATCAAGAATATATCTAGAAGTGGAAAAATTCTCACAGAGCCCTGTGGAACACGGGCAGAGGAACTTAGACACCTGAATGGACAAGAAAGATTCCTGCTGAGCCAGGTAGGACAAAAGAATGAGGGAGGAAAAGAAAGAGGAAAAGAAGTGGGATGGGACCCGCAAAACCCTGGGTGGTTCTGAAGAGAGGAGAGGTGACCACATCCAGGGAAGGCTCTACTGCGGGGAGCCCAGTTGGGACAGAAGGAGAGACTCACTCTCTGTGGGAAGAGAATATGGCAACCAGTGTGCAGGACAGAGTGAGACCTGTACACAGGCTGCTGACCCCAGCCTTGCCCACCCAGCCTGAGAGGGTGTCCAGTGCTGCAGACAAGGGCTGGGTGCTGGAATGTGGGGTTTGGAGAGCAGACTGAGGCAGAGGACTGCGGTTGGCTGTGAGGAGACATACTGAGGGGACAGGAGGGAGGGAAGAGCTCTGCAAATGAGATGCCTGTGGAGGAAGCCTGAACCACCAGAGAAGGAGAGCAGCGTTGTTGAGTGATGCCCAAAGGGAAGAACCCCATTGCAGCCTCCCTGCCCCTGTGCCTGTTCCTGCCTCTCCAGATACTAGGAATGGCTCCCACCTAGGTGGGTGATCTCACGACCCCCACAGCTGCTTCCTCCTCCCCAGCCCCCTCCCCACCTGGGTAGAGCCATGGGCTTCAGGGGCACCTTCAGAGCACATGCCTGTAGGTGGTCCCAATGTACAGATGGCACTGAAACCACAGCTGAGCCCCCAGGCCCTTCCGCTAAGAAGGAAAAGCTGAGATCTCTCGTTGTAGCTGAACAAATCATGGTGTTACACCCCACAACTGACTTTGTAAACTCAGCCACGACAGAACATCTGGATGGAAATGAAGCTCTGGCAGTCAAGACCAGTCTGGCTGTAGCAACTGTAGACTTTGTAGGCATGCACATGAGGAGGTTAGGCCAGGTCACAGTCTAAATTGCCCCCATAGCACTGCAGGGGGTCTGGCTCCACAATGAATGTACACCTGGGACATGACTACAATGGATCTATGCGGGTGACCTGGTGAAAACAACATCTGAGAGACACCAGGGTCAAGTGCCATCATGCCCATGGTTCAGGTGGGGCCAAGATCAATGCCAATACAGGGTCACATGAGAGCTCGCACAACGCATGAAAGATGACTCACAGAGCATGCTCCGAGGTGCACATCCCCAGAGGAGCAATCCTCAAGGCTTCTCTCCCAATGAGTGTGCTCTAGTCCCACTAGATCAGAAGCACAGCTAAGAAACAGATCTGGGGACTCTACTCCACTAATCAGGGAGCAGACCCCACCCCTGACAGGGCAGCGACAGCCACAGAGGAAAGACAAAGAGTTCCTCAATATTCAGGCAGGCTCTGCTCACAATAATAACAATCCACTCCCTATCAAGGGGATAAGGGCACAAGTCTCTAGACCACCTCACCCACCAGGGGGCAGACACCAGAGCAAGAGGAACTAGGATCTGCAGCCTGCAGAACAGAGACCACAAACACCAAACACTGGAGGAAATGTGATGACAAAGGAGTACGGTATAGAGGAGAAGTCAAGATAGAAACCTACAGGAACAACTAAATGAAGAGTATTCGGGCAATGTAATGATTAATTTCACCTTTAAGTAATCAAATTTACAAACACAACATTTTCACAAATACTGCTGCTGCTGCTGCTGCTAAGTCGCTTCAGTCATGTCCGACTCTGTGCGACCCCAGAGACGACAGCCCACCAGGCTCCCCCGTCCCTGGGATTCTCCAGGCAAGAACACTGGAGTGGGTTGCCATTTCCTTCTCCACAAATACAAATGGCTACCAATTATTTAACCCACTCCTTACCACTCATGTTGTTATCTGAGCATATTCTAATAGAATCTAAAATCATAAATGATATTGACCTAGAACTAATCAGAAATAGATGGCATAAACGATCAAGTCCTGGGATGTTTCATAACAAACAAGATAGATTTAATAAGGTAAGAGTTCTTAAGAAATAAAAGAAGAAATGAGACTTGAAATATATGTTGAGAGTATAGGGAACTCTACTCAATGCTCTGTGGTCACCTAAACGGGAAGGGAATCTAATCAAGAAGGGAAATGTGTATATGTATCACGTATTCTTTCTATACAGCAAAACTAACATAACATTGTAAAATAGCATTATTGGAACAGAAAATTTTATTTTTAAACATTTCTTTATATCATCTATAAGCTTCATAGTGAGGACAATCAGAAAAAAGCACTGTGGGAAATATCCTAAATTCCTATGTCAATAATTTACTTAAAAACTCTGAGTTAAATAAATATATTAAAGTATTTTAGCATTAAGGCATTGGGGTAAATATACTTAACACATTTAATGTTCGTTCATATTTAAAAAAATTAGGGAACTCTACTCAATGCTCTGTGGTCACCTAAACGGGAAGGAAATCTAATCAAGAAGGGAAATGTGTATATGTATCACTTATTCTTTCTATACAGCAAAACTAACATAACATTGTAAAATAGCATTATTGGAACAGAAAATTTTCTTTATATAATCTATAAGCTTAATAGTGAAGAACAATCAGAAAAAAGCACTGTGGGAAATATCCTAAATTCCCAAGTCAATAATTTACTTAAAAACTCTATGAGTTAAATAAATATATTAAAGTATTTTAGCATTAAGGCATTGGGGTAAATATACTTAACACATTTAATGTTCGTTCATATTAAAAAAAAGGGGAAACTTTAAAGTAAAATTCAGGTTTGCATTTTCTCATTTGAGCGAAATGTCTTATGCAGTGAAGAAAGAATTTGAGTATCTTTATATAATCTATAAGCTTAATAGTGAAGAACAATTAGAAAAAAGCACAGTGGGAAATGTCCTAAATTCCTATGTCAATAATTTATTTAAAAACTCTATGAGTTAAATAAATATATTAAAGTATTTTAGCATTAAGACATTGGGGTAAATATACTTAACACATTTAATGTTCGTTCATATAAAAAAAAAGAGAATCTTTAAATAAAATTCAGGTTTGCTTTTTCTCATTTTATCGAAATGTCTTATGCAGTGAAGAAAGAATTTGAATATGAATTTATAAGGTCATATGTGTCGTTTCTAGTGGGTTGGAAATTATAAGGTAGAAAACAAAAAAATATTTGTCCCCAGTGTTCCTAGAAGTGTGGCAATTTGTTGACAACTCCACCCACACTCTTCTAACTAGGGACAGAATCAGAACTTTTAAAAGGGCTTAATATAGTTACTCAGAAATATGAGCAGATTTTCTAAAACCTCCCCAAAATGGAAGAGCTATCAGGTCAGGCAGGTTGTCCCAGGCCAGACAAGTATTTTGGTTCTCACTGTGAATGTGAAAATTAACCACCAGAGAGAAATACATAAATGATAAAAAGAATCAGGAATGGGTCAGGAGATGACCCTCTATGACAGTGACAGAAACAAACCCAGGCTAATCCAAAATCATTTCCACGGAAGCAGATCTTCCCAAACCACATGACAAAGTGTGACTTCCTCCACGACGCTTGTCCCTCTCACCTGAGTTATCTACTCCATCCATAGACACATACCTGGGTGTACGGCTGGCGTCTCCATTCTCTGTATATCGCAGGGATCCTTCATTTGCTCCAGAAACGTGACCAGGTCTGGCTTAGAGATCACAAGACCTGTTCATCAGAAAAAGGAATATGTGTTTTCACAGATATTCATCAATTTCCAATCCAATATGTGTTCAGGTGAGAGAAAGTCAAGGAAGAAAGGTAAAATAGCCTTAAAAAGTGATTTTACCCAATAGTTTATTGGAAGCACCTTTAAAAGACAAATGCATCAAAATCAGGTTCTGATATTATGCACAAGTAATACTGAGGCAAAAACAAGTAGTAGAAATCCGGTTTTAAGAGGAGAGTGGCACTATTTTTATACTACAGAACTTGTAGAATTACCACTCACCTAGAATGAAGGATATGCAGGTCAAGAAGCAATAGTTAGAACCGTACATGGAACAACTGACTGGTTCTGGATTGGGAAAGGAGTACATCAAAGCTGTATATTGTCACCCTGCTTATTTAACTTCTATGCAGAGTACATCATGAGAAACGCTGGACTGTAAGAAGCCAAAGCTAGAATCAAGATTGCTGGGAAAAATATCAATAACCTCAGATATGCAGATGACACCACCCTAATGGCAGAAAGTGAAGAGGAGCTAAAAAGCTTCGTGTTGAAAGTGAAAGAGGAGAGTGAAAAAGTTGGCTTAAAGCTCAACATTCAGAAAACAAAGATCATAGCATCTGGTCCCATCACTTCATGGGAAATAGATGCGGAAACAGTAGAAACAGTGTCAGACTTTATTTCTTGGGGCTCCAAAATCACTGCAGATGTTGACTGCAGCCATGAAATTAAAAGGCGCTTACTCCTTAGAAGAAAAGTTATGACGAACCTAGATAGTATATTCAAAAGCAGAGACATTACTTTGCCGACTAAGGTCCGTCTAGTCAAGGCTATGGTTTTTCCTGTGGTCATGTATGGATGTGAGAGTTGGACTGTGAAGAAGGCTGAGCGCAGAAGAATTTTCTCCTTTGCTTTTTGCTTCTCTTCTTTTCACAGCTATTTGTAAGGCCTCCTCAGACAGCCATTTTGCTTTTTTGTACTTCTTTTCCATGGGGATGGTCTTGATCTCTGTCTCCCATGAACCTCCATCCATAGTTCATCAGGCACTCTATCAGATCTAGTTCCTTAAATTTATTTCTCACTTCCACTGTATATTATAATTAATACATATAATTAATTTTTGATTTCTTATCTTTTAGAGATTAAGAACTTGGCAAAAAAAAAAAAACTTTGCAGAAGCAATGGTAAAATTTTCCAGTTTCATACTCTTTTGAGGTACAGGAAGTCATTTTGATTTGGCTTTCTGGACCCAAAGACGCTTACTCCTTGGAAGAAAAGTTATGACCAACCTAGATAGTATATTCAAAAGCAGAGTCATTACTTTGCCGACTAAGGTCCATCTAGTCAAGGCTATGGTTTTTCCTGTGGTCATGTATGGATGTGAGAGTTGGACTGTGAAGAAGGCCGAGCGCAGAAGAATTGATGCTTTTGAACTGTGGTGTTGGAGAAGACTCTTGAGAGTCCCTTGGACTGCAAGGAGATCCAACCAGTCCATTCTGAAGGAGATCAACCCTGGGATTTCTTTGGAAGGAATGATGCTAAAACTGAAGCTCCAGTACTTTGGGCACCTTATGCGAAGAGTTGACTCATTGGAAAAGACCCTGATGNCCTTGGACTGCAAGGAGATCCAACCAGTCCATTCTGAAGGAGATCAACCCTGGGATTTCTTTGGAAGGAATGATGCTAAAACTGAAGCTCCAGTACTTTGGCCACCTCATGCGAAGAGTTGACTCATTGGAAAAGACCCTGATGCTGGGAGGGATTGGGGGCAGGAGGAGAAGGGGACGACCGAGGATGAGATGGCTGGATGGCATCATGGACTCAATGGACGTGAGTCTGAGTGAACTCAGGGAGTTGGTGATGGACAGGGAGGCCTGGCGTGCTGCGATTCATGGGGTCGCAAAGAGTCGGACAGGACTGAGCAACTGAACGGAACGAACGGAAAAATGTCAGTAAACCACAACCTCCAATTTCCCGTCTATCAGTTTCAGCATGAGTGGTCCAGGCAGCCAAGCACAGCTTCCTCCAAATGAGTAATTGGCTCAAGCACAAGCAGGTGACCTAAGCAGGTCCAATCAAAATGAAGCTCAAGGCTTTGTAAGATCCACCAGAAAAGAAGACTGTTGATCACCCTAACCTGAATTTGGGAGGATGTGGGCTGACACTCCTGCAAACCACTGTGCCCCGAGGAGGAGAGAGCATGACAGAGAGTGGTGTTTGCATCAAAGTACAGCTGAAAGGGAGAGAGAGAAATAAGATTTCTATGTCATCCTTTGAACTCAGATTAAGCCATGTGTAAAGCCAGATCTGAGCCTTTCTAGTTACATGGTCTAATAAGTTTTTTTCCTTCTACCAACTTGAGTTGGGTTGTAAAAGTTTGATTTCTAAGTGAGACATCAAATGGGCAAAGATTGATGGATGGCTTGAACTGTTTGATACAAAGGAGAAAAGGTGGTCCATTTATTGGTTAAATGGCCTTTGTGTTAATTATTAAGAGAGAACTTTCACCACCTGCAGTCTTGCCCTTTGAGTTCACCCAGAGATCTAAGTGTTGGTGTCACTGTGCTTGAGGGCAGACACTGATTTGTGCAGAGAGCAAAAAGCCTGAGTCCCAAGGCAACAACACACCGTTTACTTTCACCTTAACTAGTAAATGACAATAAGGTTTGTTTGTTGGAATTTTTTACATCTTAGTTTCAATTTCAGTAGTTGCGATTGGTCGTTTGTGTTTTCTATTTCTTTCTGGTTGGGTCTTAGGAGACTGTACCTTTCTAAGAATTTGTTCATCTCTACTAGGTTGTTCATTTTATTGGCATACAGTTGGCTTGTAGTAGTAGTCTCTTATGATCTTCCACCGTGGCTGGAAGGTCCAAGGGAGAAGATGGTGGCTTCAGGAAAAAAACACATATATTGTGCTGTGCTTAGTCACGCAGTCATGTCCAATTTTTTGTGGCCCTATGGACTGTAGCTCTCCAGCCTCCTCTGGAGGATTCTCCAGGCAAGAATACTGGAATGGGTTGCCATGCCCTCCTCCAGGGGATCTCTCCAACCCAGGGATTGAACCCAGGTCTCCCACATTGCAGGCGGGTTCTTTACCATCTGAGCCACCAGGGAAGCCCATATATAAAAATATACAAATCCCCCCCCCTGTGATATCCTCTTATATTTTTCCCTTGTATTATCACAATACTAATTAAATTATTAGTAGCATCAGAAGGAAAATTAATTGTACTGCGTTTCTCTTCTGCTAGAATAAAACTGCATTAAGACATAGTTTTTGATATAATCTTGTTTACTACTACTTCCCTTTATGTTGTAGGACTTCAGGAACAATTTAGTGTAAGAATAAGAAAACCAGGCTCAGGGATATGAGGTAACTTGCTCAAGATTGCACTGTCAATAGAGCTGGGATGCATTTCCTCTTCATAACCTCTAGAATGTGAGTATGTAAAGGGAAAAAGAGGGCAGAGCATCACACAAGGCTCCCAAATGGAAGTGGCCCCAAAGCAACACTAGAAAAGTGCCTTGGACCAGCTCTCATGCTGCTGCTGCTGCTAAGTCATTGCAGTCGTGTCTGACTCTGTGTGACCCCAGAGATGGCAGCCCACCAGGCTCCCCCGTCCCTGGGATTCTCAGGCAAGAACACTGGAGTGGGTTGCCATTTCCTTCTCCAATGCATGAAAGTGAAAAGTGAAAGGGAAGTCGCTCAGTCGTGTTCGACTCCTAGCGACCCCATGGCCTGCGCCTACCAGGCTCCTCCATCCATGGGATTCTCCAGGCAAGAGTACTGGAGTGGGGTGCCATTGCCTTCTCTGACCAGCTCTCATAATCCACCATAAAACCGGTGTGTTGTCTTAAAGATCAGGATTGAAGAGATGCCAGGATGAATGGAGAATGCGCAGGTGTGAGCTTCAGCAGATGTTTTCTGTCTGAACACCATGAACCAGAAGATGTAGACACCGTTTGAGGATCACTGAATAGACGTCCAGTCTAGAGGGCTGCTCTGAAGATGGTGCTACTGAGGGAGAGGAAGGTCTCAAGGGAGGGAGAGATAGCATCTTCTGATCATGAGGCATCAGGAGGTATAAGGGGATAAGTGTGAGTGGAAGAGGAATGAGCGATGGTGCCTTAGTCAGATTCTGGCTAGGAATAGAGTCCACACCAGCTACTTGCCAGGACAGCATGATCTGGGGCACTGGCCCAAATCATGGGCAGGGAGGAAGAGCTAAACAGAGGATGGTGGGGAAACCAGAAATCCTAGCGCTTGGAGGACACAGAGGGAAGTGACAGTCCTGAGGCCCCCTGGAGAGAACTGGTGCCTTGGGGACATCTTTCCTGCCACCTGAGTCCCTGTGAGCCAACGTCGTGAGAAGCCAGGTGACTAGGGGTCCTGGGGAAAGTACACCTCAAGGATCAAGCCTCACAGGTGCAGAAGAGGGCAGGGCCAGATCTGGGACTGGTCTGAAAGCAAACTCGGTGATTGAGGATGGTGAGGGGGCAGGGAGAAACCATATCCCATGCCTGCAAAAGCTTGAGCTCAGTTCTCTTCCTGAGAATAAGAGGCATGGATGGAAGGGATGCAATTAAAGAAACATTACTTTTGAAAATCCCATTAGTGCCCAAATGTTTTGTTATTAGATAATAATTAAATAGAAAAGGAAAACACAGTGTTTATGGTCATACATTATTAAAATATTAACCAGGCCCCCGTGGAATCTGAATTTCCTTCTTTTCTGACTTCATTGAGGGCCCTTGAGCCTTTTGGTGCAAATGCTGTTTATTCAACACATTAGGCAATGCAGTTCAAATTATTTATTAATGGTGCTTATTTAATTTGATATCTAGGGTGTTTTCTGTCTGTGTCTGATGTCATTTGGGAAACAGACCATTGTTTTCCATTTTTTATTCCTATTAAACAGATTTGAGAGTGAATTATTCATGGAATTGTTTAATTTTGAGGGACTTTGATTATATCCAGTCTGTGTGTCACTTTTTCCTCCTTTATTGAGGCTGCCAGAAGTCAATTAGCCATCCCTAAATGAAACAACAGCAGATATCTCATTAGCAGTTGGCTTAATATTTATTTTTTTTAGATTTCTTTTCATTTGCGGTCATAGTTTCTGTTTAGATAAATGATTGTACAGATGCTTTGAAATCCATGCGTGGCTTTTTTTTTTTTTTTTTTCAGTCAAGGAAATTGACTGCAACTGTTTCATGCAAGAAAGTTTCCAAGATTGCATGCTGATTGGGAGCAGGGGCCACATTTTGAACTTTTTACGAATGCTGTGAACTATGTGTAAGATACTACGCTATGTGGATTACAAATATGATCTGATTAAATTCTCACCATAACATTGTGATCCAGGGCTAAGAAAACACTCCAAGCTGATAGCTGGCTCTGGCCGTTCAAGATCCTGTTATTTTAACCATTAATCATCTCCTCTGAATGTATTATGTGCTTGTGCTTAGTCACTCAGTCGTGTCCGATTCTTTGCAACCCCACAGACTGTAGCCCTCCAGGCTCCACTGTCGTGGGATTCTCCAGGCAAGAGGACTGGAGTGGGTTGCCATTTCCTACTCCAGGGAATCTGCCTAACCCAGGGATCAAAACTGCCTCTCCTGCATTGGCAGATGGATTCTTTAACACTTAGCCACCTGGGAAGCGCAACAAATCATAAATACCAGGTAGTATTTTATTTTGTGAACCAGTGAAGAAATACAGCAGTGGAGAGGTATCTTGCTACTTCTGAAAAAGTAGTAGGATCACCTAGTGATTCTGCAATTCATTTGTTTTTAATGCTGTGGACATTTACCAGAAATGTTAGGACTCAGGGTAGCAAGTGACAGGAGTGCAATTCAAACTGACAAAAACAAAACTTGAAAGGGAATTTGGTTGAAAAACCCATAAAGTTGATAGGAAATGTTAGCTTCAGGTATGGCTGGACTCAGACGCTCAAACAACGGACTGATCTCTTTGCACTACTAAGATTTCCAGTCTTCTGGGTTATTTTTGTTCCCAGGGAGCATATTCCCTTTTGGTGTTGAGATGGCAAATGGAGCAGCTCAGATCCACCTCCCAGTTTTTTTAGTGCCCTTCTGGTGGCTTGAGCAAAAGACCTAGGAAGAGGTATGATGGGCTTAGATGAGATAATGTGCTCATCCTTTAGCCAATCACTGCAGTGGAGGAGTATGATGCTCTGATGATCCATCCCTGGTCCACACACCTATGCCAGGACTAGGGTTGAGCACCCTAGTGAACTAGCACCGCCCAGACTGCTTGGCTTGACTGGGGAAGGTGGGTTGTCTTAAAAGAACAAATCTGGATCAGGCAAAACGCCTAAGTGTGTTGTTCACTTGTTGAATTTTGAGAAACTTGTTGAGGACGCTTGTCACTTCTGATTATATCTTCTGCTCTCAGTGTTTGAGTCCCTTTCCAGAGGCTTCTAGCAATCTCCATTGTCTTTGTGTCAAGATCTGTGTAGGATGCCTCGGGTGTGGGTGGAGAATTGTCTTATTTCTTTTGGGTTTAGTGTGTTCTGTGTGTGATTCACTGCTGCTGCTGTTCTTAAGGGGGTTGAATCAAACTAGGATAAAATCCTAGACTTAAGCTATCTTTTTTAATTTCTCTTCTCATTTTTTCAACTATCATTTAAAGACTTGAGGAGCCCCTCTGGGGAGAGAAGGAGTTGTTGGTGCCAAGCACACTGACAATTCTTTAATGGAGTTTCCTTCATCTTGGAAGAAAGAGAGGGCTGAGAACGGCGTGGTTTTTTCCTCCCAGCTCAGTGTCTGTCTGGGTCTGGGAGAAATTGTTTCTTGTTCAATGTCTCCTATTTCTTCTACTTCCAGCCCCCAAAACTTGCCTTTTTATTTAGATTCACCCCCTGATTACCAAGGAATCACACTCCTGCCTGAATCTGCTGTCTTGTCTTTCAATTTTGCCTAAATAGCATTCCTGTTCTACTCAAAGTGGCTGGGTATTTACGGCTTTCATGAAATCAGTCATTTAACAGTCAGTCAATCAACAGAGAGATACCAAGACACACCCTCCAACATCAAGGAGTTCACACCCTTGCTGTCAGGAAAAGCAGACTCTTGTACAGACCATTCCAGTGGAGAAATGTAAACAGAAGGGTCCAGAGCAAGGCAAGATCTCGAGATCTCGGTAGGCTCAGTCTAATGGGCAAAGAGCACTTATTCTTCCTTCCTGGATGCTTTCTTTTTCTATTTTGGAATTGACATGGAATTTATATAAAATAAAATTCACCATGTTAAAGTGTACAATTTGGTGCTTTTTAGCATACTTATGCAATGGACGGAGGAGCCTGGTGGGCTGTAGTCCATGGGGTCGTGAAGAATCGGATATGACTGAGTGACTTCACTTTCACTTTTCTGCATTGGAAAAGGAAATGGCAACCCACTCCAGTGTTCTTGCCTGGAGAATCCCAGGGATGGGGTCGCACAGAGTCGGACATGACTGAAGCGACTTGGCAGCGGCAGCAGCATACTTAAAGGATTGTACAATCATCACTATGTATTCTAGAGCATTTTCATCACCCCCAAAGCAACTCCATACCCATTAGCAGTCACCCCTCAATGCCCCTCCATTCCCAGCTCCTGGTAACCACTAATTTGCCTTCTGTGCCTATAAATTTATCTACTCTGGCTATTTCATATAAATGGAATCATACTGTATGTAACCTTTTGCATCTGGCTTCTTTCACTTAGTATCATGTTTTCAAAGTTTGTCCATGTTATTGCCTGCATCGGTGCTTCATTTCTTTTTATGGCTGAAGCATAATTTAAAAATTCTACCATGAATATACGAGGGTCCTCAACTTGATCTGGTTCCCTTGTCTTTTTCTCTTACAGATTATTTCTTGCAATTGAAAATTTTATGTTTACCTCTTGGATTTTACATTTTATTTTTATCCATTATTTAGCTTCTTGTTTCTAAGTTTCTAGAGTCCCATTTATGCAATTCAAATAAACATATACATAAACCTTCATCTAGACTGCAATGGAATATTCTCTTCACACAGCAAGAAAATCTATACAAAATATAGATTTGGTGACAATCTTAATCATTCTAATAATCTAATATCATCCCTAAAATTAAGTAAGCTAAATTAATCTTTTTATGGTGGGAAGATGTTTGTGGGGGAATTTTGTGTGTTTGTATGGAAGTAACACCTTATGCGAAGAGTTGACTCATTGGAAAAGACCCTGATGCTGGGAGGGATTGGGGGCAGGAGGAGAAAGGGACGACCGAGGATGAGATGGCTGGATGGCATCATGGACTCAATGGACGTGAGTCTGAGTGAACTCCGGGAGTTGGTGATGGACATGGAGGCCTGGCGTACTGCGATTCATGGGGTCGCAAAGAGTTGGACATGACTGCACGACTGAACTGAACTGAACTGAACAGAAACCCCCATCAGAGGTTTCTGCATGATGGCTTCCCTGAAACAAGAAACCAGAAACCAGGCTTCCCTGGTGGCTCAGTGGTAAAGAATCTGCTTGCAATGCAGGAGACACAAGAGACACCTGTTTGATCCCTGGGTAAGGAAGATCCCCTGGATGCAGGCATGGAAACCTACATCCAGTATCTTTGCTGGGAAAATCCCATGGACAGAGGAGTCTGGTGGGCCATGGTCCATGGGGTTACAAAGAGTCAGATATGATTGAAGGGACTGAGCACAGAAACCTTGTGAGAATTTGAACAAATGTGAAATCGGTGCCCAGGAGTTTCCCATGGAATACAGCTGTAAGAGCTCTGCATTGTGCCCACTGCTCTGTGCATATGAGTTCTGCTCTTCCTTATCTGTGATGTGCCCTTCTGTGAGGCTTAGCCCTGCAGCAGATGGAAGACACCTTTCTGCAGGTCCTAAGATGCTCCTGTAGGGAAGCTCTCTGGAGGATCTGGCTTGTGGCAGGGACCTACTGCTGCTGCTAAGTTGCTTCAGTCGTGTCTGACTCTGTGCAACCCCATAGATGGCAGCCCACCAGGCTCCCCCATCCCGGGGATTCTCCAGGCAAGAACACTGGAGTGGATTGCCATTTCCTTCTCCAATGCGTGAAAGTGAAGTCACTCAGTCATGTCCGACTCTCAGTGACCCAATGGACTGCAGCCTACCAGGCTCCTCCATCCATGGGATTTTCCAGGTAAGACAGGGACCTACCAATGGTCTAATCAACAGTGGCCAACAGAAAAAGTCTCCTACTGTGGAAACATAGTTGCCAGGAGCCCATCACACAATGATAGATTAAAGGACCCTTTGGACTTATGTTGATGTCACAAAGGATGTTTCTTCACAAGTGAAAGTAGACAAAGCTGAGGAGAAGCAGCAGAGCAAAAGAAGAAGAGAGAGTGTGTGAGAGTAAAGGAAACCACGAATGCTTGAGGCTGAGGACTACATGGGGAGCTGTGTCCTCTGAGGATGGAGCAGTGCAGAGGACTTGGTGGGTTCCAGGGGAGCCTGAGAAGTGGGAGGGAGAGTGCAAGTATGGCCCAAATTATTCATGAAACTCCTCAGTCCAGGTTGTAAATGCTCAGGGCTCTCATAAATCCATCTTCCACAAGGCCATTCTCCATCTGGATTAAGAACTCCTGGGGGAAGGCCACATTTCTCTGAAACAAGCATCACCTCGTTCCTAGTTGCCAGGGAGCAAGGAATAAATAAATGCACTTGGAAATATAAATGTGTAATAAAGAAAATAAAAATGGCAATAAGACACAGTTTACCTGGCAAGTTACCTCCTTACTTTAATGAAATCCTTTTTACTGCACCATTTACCAGCCTTGTGTCCAGTCGATAGAAAATAATGAAACAAGATCCCACAGTGCTTTCTGAGGACACTTGTAAATTTGGTTGGGTTGGGGGGAGTGTTCCTTCTTCCTTACTCAACTAAGATTAAATATGGCTCTTAAAATCCTGCAATGGAGATTGAGAAGAAAAAGCTTTATTTCTGCCATGGCACATGAAATAGCTTTGATTAAAACTCCATGAAGTACAAAAAGATTCTGTTGTATATGTTCATGCTGTATAATAGCCAACAATGCATTACTTGGAACAAAGCAATTCCTTTTCATTAGTAACCTTGTACCAGAAAGGCAAAATGGGTTGCTTTTGGATTGGCTGCCAAATATTAAATTCCTAATCATTCATGTGAAGTACCATTTCAGATAAAATACACTCAGCATATGTCTATAATTATATTTTCTCATGATTAAGACAAATTAATGCATAAGGAAAATTGTGACCTATTGGGACATGATACCTAGGATCTCACAAGTGTTATCTTTAGTCTCTTAAAAAGGTCAAACATACTGTATATATTTCTGTTATGTTTATATATCTATTCAGAGGGGAGACAAAGATTGTTTAATCGCTGGCAACAAGACAATTGGTTATTGATATAGAAAAGAATTACACCTCACCTCACACCAGAGAGTGAGATGAATTTCAGATAAAAGAAAGAATTAAATCTAAGGAAATGAAACCAAGAAAACAGAGCTGGTGTATTAGTAGTTCTCAGTGTGAAGTTAGTCTTCCTAAGCCCAAGAGCCAAGGAAGAATGTTCAGTTTATGGTTTCAACTACATAAAATAAAAACAAATTTCTACATGCCCCAATGACCATAGATAAAATTAAAGAGCTAATGAACCACTGGGGGAAAATACTTACTAAGTACAACAAAGCATTGAGATCTCATTAAGGACTCATGCCAACCACCTTAACAGCCTCACACATTATTGAAGAAAGAGGAAAAAGAGGTGAGTAGGCAACTGATCAAACAGAACAGAAAATTTGTGGAAAAAATGCATATTAGTAGTAAAAAAAAAAATAAAAACAATCTAAAACATTGAGATACTGCTTTTCAACTATCAACTGGCAACCACTTTTGAAATAACACCATTAAACAGCATTTCCCAACTTTGGCACTATTATGTTATATTTTTGGATAACTATTTTTGGGGAAGGGTTATCCTCGTAGCATAAATTAATTGAGGTACCCCATTACATTAGTGCTTTCTCTCTACTCATGCAAACTATAGATTTTCTTTCTTGCTTAATCACACTAGAGGTGAGTAGGCAACTGATCAAACAGAACAGAAAATTTGTGGAAAAAATGCATATTAGTAGTAGAAAAAAAATAAAAACAATCTAAACCATTGAGATACTGCTTTTCAACTATCAACTGGCAAACCACTTTTGAAATAACACCATTAAACAGCATTTCCCAACTTTGGCACTATTATGTTATGTTATATTTTTGGATAACTATTTTTGGGGAAGGGTTATCCTCGTAGCATAAATTAATTGAGGTACCCCATTACATTAGTGCTTTCTCTCTACTCATGCAAACTATAGATTTTCTTTCTTGCTTAATCACACTCCGAAAATGATTGCCCTCTAGCTAAGGTTGCACTATGTACCTGATGTATACTCCTCCAAGATAATACTCCCCGACACTCCTTTCCCCTGGGAGCATTCTTCATTTCAGAAAGAAGTTCAGGGAAGGAAAACCTTGAGGACCACATGTTCTGGAATCAACTCACACCAGCCCTAATGATTTCAATGCCCCCAGGAGAAGGAGAAGAACGCAAGAACTACATCAGCCCCTCCTTATCTACAGCTCTGTTCTCCATTCTAAAACTGTAAGACCTCTTCCAGCTTCCCAGGAAATGGGGCCTAGTCTTGAGAGCATTAGTCTGTGGCCTTCTTTGCCTGGCCAAGTAACAAAGCTACTCCTTTCTACCTCTCCAAAGTTCTGTCTCTGCATTTCTATTTGGCACCGGTGAACAGAGGCTGTTTGGGGGGCAACATCCTGCACTGAGTCTCTACTGAGAAAGGTCTCCAGACAATATCCCATATCCTCTTGGGCCCCAAATTGCCCACTTGGTTAGACTACAAGGATTGCAGTCTTGTACATTTCTGGCTCAGAGAGATTTTGGGAAGGCAACATGGAAATATTTATCAAAAGACCTGGGAACATACATCTTCTCTTATCTAGCAATTATATTCGTAGCATTTATCCCGAGGAAAGTATCTGTGCACTGTCAACTACAAATTGGCTTGCCATTGGCACTTGCCATCCACTTCTACAAGGATTAAATTATATGCTGCTGCAGTTGCTGATTTTCACAATCCCCAGAAAGAAGTTCAGAGTGGAAAGCAGAGATGAGGCACTCTGTGTCCTGAAAAACCTGGCAGAGCAGGTCTTTGGATAGTTAGATATTGTCAGAAGCTGATTTTATGAGCCCAATTTTTGTATCTCTTCACATCTAAAAAAGCACCAAAATCCTTCATGGTGATGTCTGCTCCTCGTGACTAGCAGAAACTGCAAAAGAATATGTGCTTGGGTTTTCTATGTAGAGGATCATGTCATCTGCAAACAGTGAGAGCTTTACTTCTTTTTTTCCAATCTGGATTCCTTTTATTTCTTTTTCTGCTCTGAATGCTATGGCCAAAACTTCCAGAACTATGTTGAATAGTAGCAGTGAAAGTCGACACCCTTGTCTTGTTCCTGACTTTAGGGGAAATGCTTTCAACTTTTCACCATTTAGGATAATGTTTGCTGTGGGTTTGTCATATATAGCTTTTATTATGTTGAGGTATGTTCCTTCTATTCCTGCTTTCTGAAGAGTTTTTTTTTTATCATAAATGGATGTTGAATTTTGTCAAAGGCCTTCTCTGCGTCTATTGAGATAATCATATAGCTTTTATTTTTCAATTTGTTAATGTGGTGAATTA
>SJXQ01009825.1:209218-270792 GCA_006408695.1 Aepyceros melampus | reverse complement strand
GCCTTCTCTGCATCTATTGAGATAATCATATGGTTTTTATTTTTCAATTTGTTAATGTGGTGTATTACATTGATTGATTTGTGGATATTGAAGAATCCTTGCATCCCTGGGATAAAGCCCACTTGGTCATGGTGTATGATCTTTTTAATGTGTTGTTGGATTCTGATTGCTAAAATTTTGTTAAGGATTTTTGCATCTATGTTCATCAGTGATATTGGCCTGTAGTTTTTTTTTTTTGTGGCATCTTTGTCAGGTTTTGGTGGCCTCATAGAATGAATTTGGAAGTTTACCTTCCTCTGCAATTTTCTGAAAGAGTTTGAGTAGGATAGGTGTTAGCTCTTCTCTAAATTTTTGGTAGAATTCAGCTGTGAAGCCATCTGGACCTGGGCTTTTGTTTGCTGGAAGGTTTCTGATTACAGTTTCAATTTCTGTGCTTTTGATGGGCCTGTTAAGATTTTCTATTTCTTCCTGGTTCAGTTTTGCAAAGTTGTACTTTTCTAAGAATTTATCCATTTCTTCCACCTTGTCCATTTTATTGGCATATAATTGCTGATAGTAGTCCTTTATGATCCTTTGCATTTCTGTGTTGTCTGTTGTGATATCTCTGTTTTAATTTCTAATTTTATTGATTTGATTTTTCTCCCTTTGTTTCTTGATGAGTCTGGCTAATAGTTTGTAAATTTTATTTATTTGATGTATTTTTTAAAAAAGTAGTAAAAAAAAATACTACTTTTGGACTGTGGATGGCAGGCTAATAAGACATAAAAGAAAACAGTACTAACAAATATGTCATTTAAAATCTCTTATCTTGCTATGTGTAGCCATTGTTTCAAGTTTGTCTCTGTGTACTATGTACCTTTCATTAATTAAATCACACATTATTATTTTATTTAATGATATTAGGGTTTCCCTGGTAGCTCAGATGGTAAGGAATCTGCCTGCAATGTAGGAGACCTTGGTTTGATCCCTGGGTCAGGAAAATCCCATGAAGAAGGAAATGGCAACCCACTCCAGTACTCTTGGCTGGAGAATTCCATGGACAGAGGAGTCTTGTGGGCTACAGTCCATGGGGGTCACAAAGAATCAGACACAGGACTAAGCGACTAACACACAATGATATTAGTATGTTATCTCTCACAGTAATGTTATATTTATAGTAAATATATAAAGAATGATACTTATATGTCAAGGTGAGATCAGAAATTTAACTTTTATGTTGCTGTGTAAGCCAACAAAACTAATGCTTTTAATCATTAGCTTTACTGGGAAGTAAACATCAAGTGTGTAGATATGAATCACTTGATGAGAAAATTGATTCTAAATTACAACTGGAATTTCTCCAGCTTTTTATTCTCCCCCATTGGTGGAAATATCAAAAACTGCCCCAGAATTAAAAATAAATTCACAAATTTTATATTTCTTGTCACTTTATATATATGTCTTTTTGTTGTTTTCTATACCATAAATGTGTATGAAACCTGTTTCCCAGTGCCTGACATTAAGCTCAGGATGGATAGTTTTAGATATCAGAGAAATAAATCTGTATTTGTTACCTCAAGACTAAAATTCCAGCTTTTAACACCAGGCTGATGAACAATTTTGAAAGAAGAAAATCATTTTTCTAAGTTAATAACAATTAAGGCCAGCAATTACTTGTAATTTAAGCAATCCAGATCCAGGCTGGCTAATATTAAGATCATCTGAATAATGATTTTATTATTAACCAGGGTCTGTACTTTAATCAATCTACATTGCTCTTAAGGAATTGAAGATCTCTGACCTTTTTAACTTTTGATTTTATATTGGAGTATAGCCTATTAACAATTTTGTGATAGTTTCAGGTGGACAACAAAGGGATTCAGTCATACATATATATATCCATTCTGGATCCAAATTCCCCTCCCATCTAGGCTGCCACATAACTGAGCAGAGTTCCCTGTGTTACACAGTAGGACTTTGTTGGTTATCCATTTTAAATATAGCAATGTGTATATGTTGATGTCAAATTACCTAACTATCCTTGAAAGTGAAAGTGAAGTCACTCAGTCGTGTCCGACTCTTTACGACCCCGTGGACTGTAGCCCACCAGGTTCCTTGGTCCATGGGATTCTCCAGGCAAGGATACTGGAGAGGGTTGCTATTTCTTTCTCCAGGGGAATCTTCCTGACCCAGGGTTCAAACCTGGGTCTCCCGCATTGCAGGCAGATGCTTTAACCTCTGAGCCACCAGGGAAGCCCCTGCCATTTTCCCCATAGCAACTGTAAATTCCTAAGATCTCCTAATTTTAAAATCTGTGCTAGCTAATTTTTAGTAAGTTAACAGTATTTTATAAACTGAAAACTATTCTCCTTAGTACTAATGCTGTCCTTTAAGAACTTGAACCTGTTATTTAACATTTAGAGAGTATATTCTCTTTAGTCTGTTCTCAAAGGCTCAATATTAATGGAATATAAATTTTATTCTTTGGTAATTTCTTAATAATTTTAAGATTGCTTTGTTCATATTGTTAGTAAGTTGCTACTTAACAAAGAAATTAGACATTATAAACTATGTCTCATATTTTAACTAGCATTAGGTCAGCCTTTAAAAAAAAGAATGCAGTTAGCCATTGCCTGCTGCCAAGTCACTTCAGTAGTGTCCGACTCTGTGCGACCCCCTAGACGGCAGCCCACCAGGCTCCCCCATCCCTGGGATTCTCCAGGCAAGAACACTGGAGTGGGTTGCCATTTCCTTCTCCAGTGCATGAAAGTGAAAAGTGAAAGTGAAGTCGCTCAGTCGTATCCGACTCTTAGCGACCCCATGGACTGCAGCCCATCAGGCTCCTCCATCCATGGGATTTTCCAGGCAAGAGTACTGGAGTTGGGGTTAGCCATTAAGAACTTCAAAATGATCTCTAATATTTTCATTTCAAATTTATATTTTATTGCTATGACACTGACAAGTTTGAGAAATCAGATAAGCCTTGTCAAATATATGAAGTCACTGAATTTCTTCTAAAAGTATACGAAGTTAACATATAAGTCAGTCCTGTTTCCATACAAAAAAGGAAAACGATGAAAGATCTGGTATAATCTTTTTTTTTTTTTGCTTTTTTTCCTGAAAAGAACTTTCCATTTGTTCAATTATCAAAAAAAAAAAAAAATGGCTAGGAGAAAAGTTCTCACTTGAAACTTAAAATTCAACCTCTGAATTCAGTCTCCAATCTCTGACCTGGAGATTTGTGTCTAAACATTTGATGGTAGCATATTCACGTCTATCTAAACCTGGTGATTAAAAATATTAGTTTGATTGCTTTCAAATTAACAATAAGTATATTTCTGGCTTTGCCATTATGGCTAAATTCTATTATTTTATCAGGTTAGCCATATTTTTGTCATATCTAGTTAACATTTAAAACATTAAGATTACATTAATAATATCCCAAGGTGGCCTCCCTAAAAGAAGAATGTCCTATCTATTATTTAGATTTCATCATTATTGTCAGATACATATTGAAAGTCTTTGGCTGAGAGTAAAGAGTAAAGATTGTTAAGAGCAAGGTTACCTTTCACAGCTGAATTAGGGATTTGGCAGTTGAATACCTTTCACTCTCCATTGGAAGAGAAAATCCCACCTCTTCCCTTCTTGCTACATTTGTGCGATCAAATTTATTTAGAGAGCAATTAAACATTTTCCTTCTTCAAATGTAGGCACAAAATATATCCCCAATCACAAAGCCATTTATTATACTATTCCCAGTTCCACTGGCAAAATCACAGGCAAAAAGTCAGTCTACCACTGAGAATGCTGCCTTCCAATTAGGTAGCATGGCAGGGGGCCAGGGTAAATCAGCATTTCCATTTCCAGATAGCATCCTGAAGCTAACAGTGCAGCTCAATATTTTGCATCAGCCAGGAGGCTAAAATTATTTGAGATTTTCTGGAAAACTTTAATTGTGACATTTTAAAATAGATCCCTAAGGGAGTAGCTACCCTTTACTAATCATCTTTGCCACGTAGATCTGAATTTAATAACTTAAGTGCAGAAGCAGAGTGAATAGAGATAGAGTGAAAACCAAGACGACACAGTCTAAGCTCTGTTTTGCTCTATACAGATCAATTGATTGTGTATTATCATTTCCTCACGTTTTACCCTGTCAGGAAGTTGCAGCTGCTGATCTTGTTTTCTGGTGTGAAGTTTGAAAAAAATGAGTAGATTTCAGCTGTGCATTTGTAATGAATGCTGCTGTTCTGAGGAAGAGAATAAGATAGCAATCTTGGCAGATGGGAGAGAGACTTAGGGAGTAAATGGCTGAAGAGGTATTATCTATGCTCAATAAAATTACTATATAAAGAATCAAACTTTATGCCAATTTCAGAAGGAGAAACAAACTTCAGGGTTTTTTTCATGTAAGATATTCTAATATTTAATTATTTTAAATTTATATTTACCTGCTATTCAACATCTATAGAAGAAAGAGCAAGGTATCTGCAGTAAATCAGAATTTAAATTATCACTGGATTTTAGCATATCAATTTCTCAGAGTTTCAGCTTTCACTCTATAACCTGCAGGACGTTATGTGCTTCACTGGATCCACAGGTCCAGATATGAAAATGTATATGAAGATACTTTGTAAAAATTTAAAGGCCTAAACTTAGAGAAAATTATGGAGAAAATGAACTTATTAAGTTTCCTTGAAACTTGAAGTTTTATTTTACTAGGCAAATAAGAGTTTTCAAAATATTGTTTCCAAACTATTTGAAATGTGGTATAGATAAATACATCGTGCCCAATAAAGAGGTTGGTGTAGAGTGATTATTAATCACAGGGTCCTTGCTCTGAAAGTCCCATGTCATATAGTGTTGAAATCACTACAATCACTTGTACTTTTTAAAAAAAATTTTCTCTCCTGTTCATTCTTCATATTGCTCAAATTCATGTCTCTAAAACATGATTTCCTCATATCTCCTATGTAAGAACTACATATGTCCCCTTTTGTATATCTGTCTACTGTGTGCTAAAGAGATTTCACAATAGCCAAAATTCCCTTCATTTGTCCTATGAGCATCTACCTCCCTAACTTCCAACACAAACATGCATGTGCCCCAGGACATTTGACCTCTTTCTTCATCTCATACTGTGCGCACACTTCCTCTAATGACCACTTTCTATTCATCCTTTATAGGCGGCCTTCATTATTTTACTGCAGACTTTGTCGTTTTTCTGCAAAATGTTAACTTGTTTTTCAGCCTTGTGCACTGACTTTGGGTCATCTTGCTCTAAAGCATGATATACATATTCTGTAAATTGGAGCACAGAATTTTCAGTGTGGGGAACATGCGTATACCTGTGGCGGATTCATGTTGATGTATGGCAAAACCAATACAATATTGTAAAGTAATTAACCTCCAATTAAAATAAATAAATTTATATTAAAAAAAGAATTAAAGAAAATCCCATTTCAAAACTTATTATCTGGGAGAAACTGGGCAAGCTTCCATCTGTTTACAAAAATAGGATCAGTATTTCTTACTTTAAAAGTTGTTTTGTAAATTCAAACAGCCACTGGATTAAAAAAAAAAAAAAAAACACTGGGCCTAGTGCCTGGTATATAATAATTTTCATTGTGTTGGCTTTAGCTCTGATTTCATACACAATGCTTTGTTCTCTGTTCCATGTGCATTTCTTCTGTTTTTTCACTTGTGTAGCATGTCTAGTGTATCTTGGTGATTTTCTCTTTTTCAAGTGGTAGGCAGAATAATACTCCCCCATATTTATCCTTATATGAACCCTGGAATTTGTGAATATGTTAAGCTACATGGAAAAGGGGATTAAAGTTGTATATGTATTTAGGTTGCTAAGCAGCTAACTTTAAAATAGGGAGATTCTCCTAGGTTGTCCATATGGGCTCAATGTAATCAAAAAGTTCTTATCAGTAGAGGAGAAAGGCAGAAGCAGGATTCAGAAGTGATGATGGAAGCAGTCAGAGAGATGCTTTGCAGCTGGCTTGGAAGGTGGAGAAAAGGGATCACAGGATGAGAAATTTAGGTAGCCTCTAGAAACTGGAACAAACAAGGTAATTCATTGTTCCTTTGGTCTTCTAGAAAGAAAAACAGCCTTGCTAACCCTTGATTTTGGCTCACTGAAAGCTGTGTTGGACTATCCTACAGAACTGCAAGATAATGAATGTGTGCTCTTTTAGCCACTTAATTTGTGGTCATTTATCACAGCAGCAAAATAAAGCCAACAGGCCAGTTCTCCATAACTGCAACATGCATGACACTGGTACGTAGAAGGGTTTTGGGATGAACAGGCACATACTGCTATTTTTAAAATGGATAACCAACAAGGACCTGCTGTACAGCACAGGGAACTCTGCTCAATGTGATGTGACAGCCTGGATGGGAGGGGGTTTGGCATAGAATAAGTGCATGCCTATGTATGGCAGAGTTATCCTTTGTTGTTCACTTGAAACAATCACAACATCGTTAACCATCTATACCCCAATCCAAAACAAAAAGTTAAAAAAAAATGCATGTTTATTTAAAACTTCACTCTTATATTGCTTCCTCACCATGTTAAAAGTAAAAGTGCATTAAGGGTGAGAAAGACAAGAGAACAGTCTGTTTTTACAGCTCTTGGATCTAGAAAACAGTGATCCTGACTGAAAGAGGTAAGATGCATATTGAATATATTTAGGAAAGAGAATTAGCTCAAAGGACCACAAGCTTTGGAGTCACTCAGATCAGGGGAATCCCAGGTTTACTCTAAACAGATGTATGACTTTTGCGATTGGCTATCTCTTCAATATACTCTATATGGCAACTGCATTGGCTTATGTGGTTTCTGCTGCTGCTGCTGCTAAGTCGCTTCAGTCGTGTCCGACTCTGTGCGATCCCATAAACGGTAGCCGACCAGGCTCCCCCATCCCTGGGATTCTCCAGGCAAGAACACTGGAGTGGATTGCCATTTCCTTCTCCAATGCATGAAAGTGAGAAGTAAAAGTGAAGTCGCTCAGTCGTGTCCGACTCTTAGCGACCCCATGGACTGCAGCCTAGCAGGCTCCTCCGCCCATGGGATTTTCCAGGCAAGAGTACTGGAGTGGGGTGCCATTGCCTTCTCCGATGTGGTTTCTACCCACCTAAAATAGTAAAAGTCCCCAAACATCTGCACAATTTCCAGTGACCTGTGAATTTCTGTCCCCCTGAGAAACCACATTCCTTTACACAGATGCTACAGGAAGCTGTGGAGTGGGTTAATAAGTACAACCATGTGCCACTGGGGGTAGAGACATGTACCCAGGGGAGGGACACCCAAGTAGTTAGTATACAACCTGGCCTTAGAATCCATGAGCTGAACCCAGCAGGTCCCAGCTCCATGTAAGACACACTGAAAATGGCCATGGCAGCAAACCAATAGTCTTGATTCTGATTCACAGAAAAATAGACAGCTGACTCATTTTTATAATAGTTCCTGAACTTCAGCTCTGATGGTGGTGTTGAGCGGTTGGGAGGCACAAGATGCATATATCATTGCCAAGTGTTGAAGAAACTTAAATCCACCAGGATGGCAGGTACCCTGATTTTAGATAAGGCTTTAAACACCTTAGAAAACAATCTAGACTTCTTTGGGTCTCAATTTTCTCAGTAGCAAAGTATAATAAAAATGGCTTTCTTGCAGAGTCATACTGAAAATTAAAATTATATATGTTAAATACCTAATAATGTGGCAGGCAAAATGTTGGTAACTGATAAAAGATAATATTTTACTTTAAATGGAGCAATAACCCGGAGAAGGAACCACATTTTGTACCTTTATAAAATGTGCAAAGGAAATTGTTGAGGTGTGAATGTTCCTAAATTCTTTGAATACTTGAACAAAGAACAGTTTATTGTTTTTTTTTTATACTCAGAAGTGACCTTCAGAAGAAAATCACTCCTGACAAGCTACTTGGAAACTACCCAGAGAGTCTGTGAGATTACATTACTTTTTAATACAAATTATATTGTCAGAACATTCCTAAAGCTAGAATATCCACCCCCACATATTCCTAGATGCTGCTAATATGTGAAACTGCTGAACTATGACAGTGTAATTTAAAAACCAGTAGCAAATTCTCAAGAAAACTTGCATTGTAATAAATATATAAATAAGAACAATAATAGTTCCACTATGGTGTGGTGCAGGAAAAAAAAATCAAAATTTGAATCCATATGGCTATTGTCTTAAATCATCAAAAATTAATTAAAATAAGTGAAACCAAAGCAGGCTACAACTACATATAAGCCCAGATTTAATGAGTTGTGGAAAATGCAATCATCTAAACAAATCACACATTGCTACTAATTAAGGGGCTGTAAAAAGATTCCAGGTAGCTTAGGCAAATAATTATTATTTTGTATTTTAAAAGGAAAGATTTTGGTAATTATCTGGTAAATGTAATTGATCTTAGCTACTTATATTTAAAGATTCTGGTATTTCTGCCCCATTGTAAATGAGTATCCAGATTACTTAAAATACCTATTTTCTCAATTCCTTATATGAAGTTATACTTATCTATCATTTCTCATATATTTAATATCAAACTTTTATTTTGATATATGAATACTATTATAATTATAAACTTTTAAATCAGAAAAATATTCTCCTGATAAAGTAAAATAATTTACTTATTTTCATCAATATATAAAGAGGTTATTTGAATTCTTCTTCTAGTACCTTGCATTTTTTTGTTAATCCAGCATATGTTTATTACATCCCAGTGACAGTTTTTACTTTTAAGAATTGAAAGATTATATCTCATCATTTTACTAATCATATTCCTATGTGAAAACATATAATAGTCCATATGAAAATTGCAACAACACAGTATGCTGCTGAAGTACAGAGGTGAGGAGGATACAGAGTCCCTTTTACTTTTACTTTGCATAAAAGTAAAAGAGACATTTGAAGTAAACCTTGGATAAATAAGAGCTCTTAAGACCAATAAAGAGATGAAAGATGCCTGCTACAAAACCTGGCACAAGATTGATTTTGTTACTATTTGTTGTACAAATCAAGGTAAAGGAAGCTGATTTCACTTCTTATGACCGGTAATTCCCTTGTTAACTTAATGCATGTTTATTTTGTGCCAATGATTGTGCTTATTGTTAAGGATTCATATATATTCTCACAATATTTGAAGCATTTATGTATTTACTGGAGACAAACAATAATTGTAGTGTATGAACCTTCTTCAAGAGAAGATTTTATATTTTCTCATGTGAATCATTATATAACAAACATAGAAGAGATTCTGTTGCCTTTATTCATTAGTTTGGTAAATGTATTGATGTGATATAATACAATTTCCCAAAACTTTGAGGCAAAAATTTTCCTTATGACACACTCATGTTATAATGGAAAATAAGTAAATTTAAAAAGTTAATTAGTTACAGAGCTTAGAGTAAGCCTTACTGAGGAAAATAACATCAGAGCTGAGAAAGAGGCAGACTTGGGAAGATCCAGAGAAAGAGCATTCTAAGCAAGAAAGATTACAAGACCACAGTGAAGCAAGTGGCTTCGCAATGTGAAAACCACAGACTCTGGATCTATTCCTATTTTACACAGAAATAAACAATCTGTAATTTGCCCTAAGTTTTTCTGCTAGGAATTTGTATTTGAACCCAGATTTTTGGATTTCAAGTCACATAAACAAAGGGCAAAGAATCCTTCATTATAGAGAAGTCACATCACTCTGGGAAGAATCAGGAAAAACTTTGTGGAAAACATAGCATGCAGTTTATAACTTGGAGGAGAGGTGAGATGTTAATAACTGAGAAATATGAAGGCACCCAGGTCAGCATGTCTGTATGAAGCAGAGAGAAGGGATATTACAAATTCCTTGCAGAAATATAACAAATGTGCATCAAAAGTGAGAGAGTAGCTGTCTGGAAAGACTGCTTGAGTTCAGATATGGTCTTTAATCTTTAATTTAGTACTCAGCAGAACACTGATGGGAGTAGCAGAGGGGAGTCTTAATAATAAGTGAAGTAAGAACAACAGGGGTGATTTGAGAGCATAGCAATGACAAAACCAATCAGGAAGCTATCACAATAGCCCAGATAAAAGGTCCACTAAAGACTTCAACTAGGGCGGTTGAACTTTGGTAATAAAATGACAAAAATGTAACAGTTATTTGGAAATTGATTAGATACAGGGGAATAAAAAGGATAATGGAAAATATTATAATAAAGAATAATCAGAGATGATCTCCAGGTTTTCTAGGTTGGCATCATTTGTACAATTTACAAAAGAGAAATTCAAAGCCTAGAAGACTTGTAGAGAAAAGACGGTAAATTAGAATGATGATGCTGAACAAGAAAGTCTGTAAGTGATATAGTACTAGATATCAGAAATAAAATCAGAAATGACACAGAATTAGGAGATATGGATTTGCCCTGCACAAGAAAAACAGTTAAAAATGAGACAATGTTTGAGGTAGTTTCTGGAGAGGAGGGAAAGAAAGAGAGAGAGGGGAAGTTGCCCCAAACCTCGGAATACCTGTACCTAGTGCAACACAGAATAGAGACAGGGACAGAATATGGATGAAATAAAGAAAACAGACCCTGAACAAGATATGAGGTACCAGACAGGAATGATTTTAAAGAATGTGACACATGAAAGCAAATTATTTCAAAACAATGAGGCACATAAGGTGAAAAGCTGATCTAGAGATGAAGTGCTGTTGAGATATCTGAGCATTTATCAAAAGAAATGTGAGGGTGGGACTGAAAATGACATAGTCAGGCAGTCGGTAGATCAAATCTCAGCCAACATTTCTACTGTGGCTTTCTCTGCAAAGATATACTTTTAGAACTAGAGGTATCTTAGTAAGCCTCAAAGTGTGTGAAGGTGAATTATTTGTAAATTTTGGCCCTGGTGAAGTGAAAGTCGCTCAGTCGTGTCCAACTCTTTGCGACCCCATGGACTATACAGTCCATGGAATTCTCCAGGCCAGAATACTGGAGTGGGTAGTCTTTCCTTGCTGCAGGGGATCTTCCCAAACCAGGGATTGAACCCAGGTCTCCTGCATTGCAGGCAAATTCTTTACCAGCTGAGCCACAGGGGAAGCCCATTGGTATTGGTATATGAGTATAATTCAAGGAAAGACCTATCCTCTGTACAGTACTGACACTGAACGGCTAGTTCAGGAATAAATGCTCAGTTTAAATATGGTCAGGAAACTCTGATGTTGCTAAAAGTAATTGGATATAAAAGGAAGAGAAAGACAAAGCTAGAAGAACATTTTTCTCAATACAAAAAGAACGATAGAATTATTATTGTTTTTTTAATAGAATATAGTATTATTGTTGTTCAATAGAATATAGGATTTACTATATGTGCCTTCCGGAGAAGGCAATGGCACCCCACTCCAGTACTCTTGCCTGGAAAATCCCATGGGCGGAGGAGCCTGCTAGGCTGCAGTCCATGGGGTCGCTAAGAGTCGGACACGACTGAGCGACTTCACTTTTACTTCTCACTTTCATGCATTGGAGAAGGAAATGGCAACCCACTCCAGTGTTCTTGCCTGGAGAATCTCAGGGACGGGGGAGCCTGGTGGGCTGCCGTCTATGGGGTCGCACAGAGTCGGACACGACTGAAGCGACTTAGCAGCAGCAGCATATGTGCCTTCCTACCCTTTATCGTCATAAATTCCAAGATCCATCCACTGCCTAACTTTCAAAGAAACAAATGTTTGTTTCCAATTTCTTACCATATGCTCACTTCTGGACATCTAATATATAATTTTTTATCTCACTCCTTAATGGAAGTACTGTCCTAATATTCAAGTTTCTCTTATTTTTCTTTTTATTATATTTTTAAGTTAAGTTAAGCCGCTCAGTCGTGTCCAACTCTTTGCGACCCCATGGACTGTAGCCCACCAGGCTCCTCCATCCATGGGATTCTCCAGGCAAGAATACTGGAGTGGGTTGCCATTTCTTTAGAGGATAATTACTTTATATTGTTGTGATGGTTTTGCCATCCATCAAAATGAATCAGCATAATATATAATTTTTTATCTCACTCCTTAATGGAAGTACTGTCCTAATATTCAAGTTTCTCTTATTTTTCTTTTTATTATATTTTTAAGTTAAGTTAAGCCGCTCAGTCGTGTCCAACTCTTTGCGACCCCATGGACTGTAGCCCACCAGGCTCCTCCATCCATGGGATTCTCCAGGCAAGAATACTGGAGTGGGTTGCCATTTCTTTAGAGGATAATTACTTTATATTGTTGTGATGGTTTTGCCATCCATCAAAATGAATCAGCATTATATATACACATGTCCACTCCCTCTTGAACCTCCTCCCCACCTCCCTCACCATCCTATGCCTCTCGGTTGTCACAAAGCACAGTCTTTGGGTTCCCTGCATCATACATCAAACATCCACCAGCTATCTATTTTACATGTGATAATGTGTATATTTCAAAGCTATCCCATATCATCTCACGTTCTCCTTCCCCCAATTGGTCCACACTGTCTCCTTTGGTGCCCTGCAAATAGAATCATGAGTACTATCTTTCTAGATTCCATATATATGTGTTAATTTACAATATTTGTCTTTCTTTTTCTGACTTACTTCACTCTGTATAATAGGCTCTAGGTTCATCTACTTCATTAAAGTGACTCAAGTGAATCCCTTTATATAGCTGAGCAATATTCCATTGTATATATGTACCATAACCTCCTTATCCTTTCATCTATTAATGGATATTTAGATTGCTTCCCTGTCCTAACTATTGTAAATAGTACTGCAATGAAGATTGGGGTACATGTGTCTTTTTCAGGTCTGGTTTCTTGAGGGTATATGCACAGTAACGAGATTGCTAGATCACCAAGAAGAACCACTTAGAAACAGCCACGGTAGGACAGACTGGTTTCAAATTGGGAAAGGAGTACATCAAGGCTGTGGATCACCATCCTTATTTAACTTACTTGCAAAGTACATTGTGAAAAATTCTGGGCTGGATGAAGCCAAAGCTGGAATCAAGATTGCCGGGAGAAATATCAATAACCTCAGATATGTAGATGACACCACCCTTATGGCAGAAAGTGAAGAGGAACTAAAAAGCCTCTTAATGAAGGTGAAAGAGAAGAGTGAAAAAGCTGGCTTAAAATTCAACATTCAAAAAACTAAAGTCATGGCATTGATCCCATCACTTCATGGCAAATAGATGGGAAACAATGGAAACAGTGACAGACTTTATTTTAGGGGGCTCCAAAATCACTGCAGATGGTGACTGCAGCCATGAAATTAAAAGGCACTTGCTCCTTAGAAGAAAAGCTATGACAAACCTATACAGTGTATTAAAAAGCAGAGACATCACTTTGCCAACAAAGGTTCATATAGTCAAAGCTATGGTTTTTCCAATAGTCATATATGGATGTGAGAGTTGGACTGTAAAGAAAGTTGAGCACCAAAGAACTGATGCTTTTGAACTGTGGTGTTGGAGAAGCTCTTGAGAGTCCCTTGGAACTGCAAGAGATCAAACCATTTCATTCTAAAGGAAATCAGTCCTGAATATTCATTAGAAGGACTGATGCTGAAGCTGAAACTCCAATACTTTTGTCACCTGATGTGAAGAGCTGACTCATTAAAGATCTGATGCTGGGAAAGATTAAAGGCAGGAGGACAAGGGGACGACAGAGGAGAAGACGATTGGATGGTATCACTGACTCAGTGGACATGAGTTTGAACAAGCTCCAGGAGATGGTGAAGGACAGGGAAGCCTGGCATCCTGCAACCCATGGGGCGCAAAGAGTTGAACCTGACTGAGCAACTGAACAACAACAGCAAACACTTGAACATCTCTCCTCCGTTGGTTTTCCATAACTCTACTACTCAGTTTCTCTACTTTCAACTCTTACTGCTCTCATTAAATTAGTTTTTCTTAGAAGAGGAAAGAACCTGCTTTATCCCATCACTCTTATTGTATAAGGCTTCACTTTGACCAAAGAAAAAGCAACAAATGTATTTTCTACCTATCTTTTACTAGTAGAACAGTTATAAAAGGAAAGACATATCTCAGAGACAACAAAGTGTTTCAGTTAACCTAATCTTCAATTGTCTTTCTTATGCTGATGCTACCAATTTTCATTATGATTAATACCTTATAATACAGTAGTACAAGTTTACAGCCTTGATGAATATTCAGTCTTTTTAGTGTAAGTAAAATATCTTTTTAACCACATATGCGTATCTGCACATCAGTTAGCATTTATCATCATTAAGGTAAATTGAATCACCAGGTTACAAGCCTGTATTATGCCATTGAGAAAAACCAGCTCATTTGTTAAATGAGGTCTTAGAAGGTTAAAATTTCCTAATGAGCTATTATATTTGTGTAAGTGTAGGATGTCCATTGAACTGTTTATCTCTAAAACATTATAAAAGATCTGAATCATCTGTCTTCCCCTATCTTTTTTGTCACTTTCCTTTCCTAATAACTCATTTACTAGTTACATATGGTTAATAATTATCAATAATTATTTTCTAAGCTAAATCATGAAATATATTTTAAATTTCATTTTAAAAGACAAGTAGTTCTATTTCCAGTTTTTTAAGGAATCTCCACACTGTTCTCCATAGTAGCTGTACTAGTTTGCATTCCCACCAACAGTGAAAGAGAGTTCCCTTTCCTCCAAACCCTCTCCAGCATTTATTGCTTGTAGACTTTTGGATCACAGCCATTCTGATTGGTGTGAAATGGTACCTCATTGTGGTTTTGATTTGCATTTCTCTGATACTGAGTGATGTTGAGCATCTTTTCATGTGTTTGTTAGCCATCTGTCTGTCTTCTTTGGAGAAATGTCTGTTTAGTTCTTTGGCCCATTTTTTGATTGGGTCATTTATTTTTCTGGAATTGAGCTGCAGGAGTTGCTTGTATATTTTTGAGATTAGTTGTTTGTCAGCTGCTTCATTTGCTATTATTTTCTCCCATTCTGAAGGCTGTCTTTTCATCTTGCTTATATTTTCCTTTGTTGTGAAGAAGCGTTTAAGTTTAATTAGCTCCCATTTGTTTATTTTTGCTTTTATTTCCAATATTGTGGGAGGTGGGTCATAGAGGATCCTGCTGTGATTTATGTCGGAAAATGCTTTGCCTATGTTCTCCTCTAGGAGTTTTATAGTTTCTGGTCTTATGTTTAGATCTTTAATCCATTTTGAGTTTATTTTTGTGTATGGTGTCAGAAAGTGATCTAGTTTCATTCTTTTACAAGTGGTTGACCAGTTTTCCCAGCACCACTTGTTAAAGAGATTGTCTTTAATCCATTATATATTCTTGCCTGACCCGGCAATCCCACTGCTGAGATTACTGGGAATACACACCGAGGAAACCAGAATTGAAAGAGACACGTGTACCCCAATGTTCATCACAGCACTGTTTATAATAGCCAGGACATGGAAGCAACCTAGATGTCCCATCAGCAGATGAATGGATAAGAAAGCTGTGGTACATATACACAATGGAGCATTCAGTTCAGTTCAGTTCAGTCACTCAGCGTGTCTGACTCTTTGCGACCCCATGAATCGCAGCACACCAGGCCTCCCTGTCCATCATCAGCTCCTGGAGCTCACTCAGACTCATGTCCATTGAGTCAGTGATGCCATCCAGCCATCTCATCCTCTGTCGTCGCCTTCTCCTCCCGCCCTCAATCTCTCCCAGCATCAGAGTCTTTTCTAATGAGTCAACTCTTCATATGAGGTGGCCAAAGTATTGGAGTTTCAGCTTTAGCATTATTACTCAGCCATTAAAAAGAATACATTTGAATCAGTTCTAATGAGGTGGATGAAACTGGAGCCTATTATACAGAGTGAAGTAAGCCAGAACAAAAACCACCAATACAGTATACTAATGCATATATATGGAAACGATAACCCTGTATGCAAGACAGCAAAAGAGATTCAGGTGTATAGAACAGTCTTTTGGACTCTATGGGAGAGGGAGAGGGAGAGATGACTTGGGAGAATGGCACTGAAACATGTATACTATCATATATGAATTGAATCACCAGTCCAGGTTTGATGCATGATACTGGATGCTTGGGGCTGGTGCACTGAAACGACCCAGAGGGAGGAGGGTTCAGGATGGGGAACATGTGTATACCTGTGGTGGATTCATGTTGATGTATGACAAAACCAATACAATATCATAAAGTAATTCACCTCCAATTAAAATAAATAAATTTATATTTAAAAAACTAAAAAATAAAAGACAAGTAATTAGGAAAGCTAAATATTAGTACAGGGTTGTGTTAAAATGGACATGATCTTGTTTTAATCCTCGTGCAAGGTTGAAAATTTTGAGAATCAGATATGCCTACAAAGTTAAAACAATCAATTAATATGGATCAGAGTTTTTTTTTTGTAGTTTTATAGAGAGATGATAATTTGTCTCCATGGCAAAATCCAGGGGGAGAAATAATATCTGTTATAAGCAAAGATGAAGAATATCATTTTGTAGCAGAAGAGTTTCAATAGACTCTGGTCAAGGACAAGTATTTCTAGCTCAATAAGACCATGTTAAATTGTATGAATTGAAATATTTTGTTTGTCCTGAGATAGTTATGTTAAAACATTTTTGGCAGCATCAAAGAAAATTTCATTATTCAAAATGATGCCAAGGTGTCAGGATTGTAAAGGTAAACAAGATTAGGTCAGCAATTAATTTTTATGCTTTATATTTAAATACTCATTTAGACTTATCCATATTTGCAATGCCATCTAGAATATGCTAGGAAAAATGTACTGTATGTAAGTATACTATGCTACCAATTTTTAGTACTTCTAAAGTTTGGAAACTCAAATCATAAAATTTGGACTGCAGTTAAATCTTGCTTCTAAAACATTAATTTTTAACTTATAAAAATGTGTCTTGGTGTTACTAATTGTTCAACTGACTTGACTTTAGGCCCACGACAGTAATAGTGGTATAAACTTTAGGTGCTAGAAAAGGGTTTGAACTAAAGCAGAATATCTATATATCCGTAAATTCTAGGGCTATGCTTCCAAAGATGCCCAGTGTCAGGAAGCTGAGCTGCGCTTATTTTGGAAGGCCACATTACTGAAATCACCACACTCACCATGTATCATCTGATCAAATGTGACCGAATAACACTGACAGAAGGACCGAGTGAAAACAAGTGTTTTCATCTTTCTTACAATTAGGGTATTTTGAGTTTCACCTGTGCATTAATAAAAACCAACATGAAGTCCTCAATATTATATGAAATTATGTATCACTTGGTTTATTACAAGCCATAACATTAGAGTAACAGCAGTTGGTATTCATGTTTTCTGTGAGGCATTGTTTTGGAATAATCATTGTGAGTAAATGAGTCCCTGGGACAGAATAAACCAAGGAGTGGCCTTGTATGAAAACACCGAAATAAAAATTAAAAGCAAAGATGACATGAATGTGTCTAAGTACATGGTTGCATCACATGTAATAAGGTTTATCTTTAATCTGAGTTGTGTGGCCAGATGTAGGGTATGCATTTCAATTTTTGGATCTCAAAATTAGAGTTTATGAGACTACACAGCCTGCCTTAGTGTTGTTCAGGTGGTTCAATATCACATGCAAACTTTATAAACATTAGGGGAATATTTCTTTTATTTTGTTAAGAAATTTGGCTCTAAAGTTAGATAAAACAAGACTTGAATTTCAGTTTCATTTCTTGTTAACTCTGTCAAATAAATAACCTCCTTCGATTTCCTACTGTTCAATATGTTTAAATGTGGATAACCTAACATGGGGTTTTTGTTTGTGATTGAATATGAGTATAAGCAAAACCTTACCCCAGTATCTGACACATATTAATCAATGTCTCAGCTATTATTATTAGCCTTGCCATTAAATACTATTAATGTTCATGTGAATAAAATTAATACTATGTGAATGCCTAACATTTGAAGTAAATTTATAAATTGGTAAGTATACTTAATTTCATTTTTATGAGCAAATATAGCATTAAGTTTTTTCTAATCTCTGAAAGTGGATGAATCAACTAAGATTTAAAAAATATTTAGAGAACATTTAAAAAATAACTTTTGGAAAAAATTCTAAAATTCAAAATTCACAAAATTAAATGAATAAAATCAGTACCACAGAATATTCTATACAAGAAAACATGTAATCCTATTCATCTTTTTTAAGCACGTTTTTAAAAAGTCAAAGCCCATGAAACATTGATAACTTATTCAGTTATTGTGTTCTTATAATGGAATTAAAAAAAAATAGTAATTGTAAGTCAAGCTTTCTAGATCTGCTTACACATTGGTGCACTGAGACTCAGAAATTTTGTTTAATAAACATGCTAGTTCCATTCCAGCAATTATATTATTTATTTTGTGAACTTAATGAATGTTTCTGAAATTCCATGAATTCTAATTAAAATGTCTGTTACAGCTGTTATTCCTTAGGTGGATGATTTACTGTGTTTATGAAAACAGAATTGATATTAATGACCTCATTTGCTGTTCTTTGCTGACACTTTATGGACATATTGTTGGTTATTTTGTTGTGACAGAGAAGATTCTTTTAAAATGCTATTTACTTTCCTGTAAACACTTAGGGAAGGTGATTCTTTAAACTCATCTACAAAGTAGGAGTTGGTAGGTAAGTACTTTTTATTTTCTTATGGTGGGCTGCAAAACAAGATTTTTCAAAAACTGAGTGTAAAAAGTAAACTACTATTTCTATATCTTTTGACATGAATAACAGCAATGACACTGGGTAGACATCTTACGTATTGATGACTGAACTAGGGTGACATTTGCACATATATTCTCAAAAAACTCAAAAGCATATGTATACCCATGGTTGATTCATGTTGATGTATGGCTGAAACCAACACAATATTGCAAAGCAATTATCCTCCAATTACAAATAAATAAATGAAAGAAAAACTTAAGAGCAAGATTTGTTGCTTAGGTTCACAAATTCTATCACTATATTCCTGACTATGTTTAAAACTCAATGATAGCCTCATTGAAATAAGTAGGAATCGTTTGTGTTACCAAGATCAGTAGAGAGAAGTTGGTAGAATTCTAGAACCATGTTGGAAAGGAAAGTCAGAATTTTCTTCTGTCTGCAATAAGGGACATATCTAAATTTACATTAAAAAGGGCAACTTTACATAGTACCCTGTGCTACCATTAGTTTGTCTCAGATATATATTTAAATACAAAATATATTGACAACATCATACAAAATAATATATAAACATATTAGTAATTTTAAAATAAAATCAGTACCTGTGTTGAAATTAATATTAATTTTATCCCTTATGGCAGAAAGCAAAGAAGAACTAAAGAACCTCTTGATGAAAGTGAAAAGGAGAATGAAAAAGTTGGCTTAAAACTCAACATTCAGAAAACTAAGATTATAGCATTCAGTCCCATCACTTCATGGCAAATACATAGGGAAACAATGGAAACAGTGTCAGACTTTATTGTCTTGGTCTCCAAAAACACTGCAGATGGTAACTGCAGCCATGAAATTAAAAGACTCTTGCTCCTTAGAAGAAAAATTAAGACGAACCTAGACAGAATATTAAAAAGCAGAAACATTTACTTTGCCAGCAAAGGTTGTCTAGTCAAAGCTGTGTTTTTTCCAGTAGTGATGTGAGAGTTGGACTATAAAGAAAGCTGAGCACCAAAGAATTGATGCTTCTGAACTGTGGTGTTGGAGAAGACTCTTGAGAGTCCCTTAGACTGCAAGGAAAAAGATCCAATCAGTCCATCCTAAAGGAAATCAGTCCTGAATATTCATTGGAAAGACTGATGCTGAAGCTCCTACATTTTGGCCACCTGATGTGAAGAACTGATTCATTTGAAAAGACCCTGATGCTGAGAAAGATTGAAGGTGGGAGGAGAAGGGGGTGACAGAGGATGAGATGGTTGGATGGCATCACTGACTGGATGGACATGAGTTTGTGTAAGCTCCCAGAGTTGGTAAGAACAGGGAAGCCTGGCATGCTGCAGTCCATGGGGTCGCAAAGAGTTGGACGTGGATGCGGGATTGAAATGAACTCTCTCTTGATATCCTTATAGATATTAATATACACTTCAAGGGCTTCCCAGGTGACTCCACAGTGGAGAATTCATCTGCCAATGTAGGAGCCACAGGAGATTCAGGTTCGATACCTGGGCTGGGAAGATCCTCTGAAGGAGGAAATGGTAACCCACTCCAGTGTTCTTGCATAGGAAATCCTAAGGGGAGTGGTGCCTGGTGGGTTATAGTCCATGGGGTCACAGAAGAGTTGGACACGACTTAGTGATTCAACCACAACAACTTGGGAAGTAAAGATGATTGTCAAAAGTAGTGGCCATGCAATATAATAAGAAACAAAAATTAATATAATAAGGAACAAATGAGAGAGAGGGTAAGAGAGAGAGAGGTGATTGAACAATAGCCCATCGGTCAGAGAGAATATCACAAGTAGAGATATTATATCATGAACAAGAATGCTTTGAGCAGTATATTCAAAAGCAGAGACATACCTTACCAACTAAGTTCCGTCCAGTCAAGGCTATGGTTTTTCCTGTGGTCATGTATGGATGTGAGATTTGGACTGTGAGGAAGGCAGAGTGCCAAAGAATTGATGCTTTGAACTGTGGTGTTGGAGAAGACTCTTGAGAGTCTCTTGGACTGCAAGGAGATCCAACCAGTCCATTCTGAAGGAGATCAGCCCTGGGATTTCTTTGAAGGAATGATGCTAAGGCTGAATACTTTGGCCACCTCATGCGAAGAGCTGACTCATTGGAAAAGACTCTGATGCTGGGAGGGATTGGGGGCAGGAGGAGAAGGGGACGACAGAGGATGAGGTGGCTGGATGGCGTCACTGACTCAATGGACGTGAGTCTGAGTGAACTCCGGGAGTTGGTGATGGACAGGGAGGCCTGGCATGCTGCGATTCATGGGGTTGCAAAGAGTCGGACATGACTGAGCGACTGAACTGAACTGATAGCCTTAGATTTAGAAAGACAACTGGAAAACCAGGCAGAGTCTAAATAACAAATGGCCTTGTAGGCCAATAAAAAAGAATGGATTGGTTCCATTCTAGAATGGATGGTAAGACATAATGTTTTAAGAAGAAGCATAGGTTTTTCAGATTTGTGTTCCCTGAGTAGGAGGAAAAGTGAAGAAGAATAGCAAGTTTTGTCTAAAGACAACAATGTCAACATTAAAACAGACACATAGATCAATGGAACACAACAGGGAGCCTAGAAATAAATCCACACATATATGGTCAATTTGTTTATGACAAAGGAGTCAGAATATGCAATGGATAAAAGATAATATCTTCAATGAGTAGTGTTGGGAAAACTGGAAAGCTACTTGCAAAAACATGAAACTAGACTACACAAAAAATAACTCAAGATGGATCAAAGACTTGAATATGACTTGATCCTATTAAAAATACTGAAATAAAATGTAGGCAATAAGCTCCCTGACATCCATCTTGGCCATGATTTTTTTTTTAATTTGATGTGCATATGTGTATGCTAAGTTGCTTCAGTCGTGTCCAACACTATGCGCCCTTATGGACTGCAGCTTGCCAGGCTCCTCTGTCCATGGGATTATCCAGGCAAGAATACCAGAGTGGGTTGCTATGCTCTCCTCCAGGAGACTTCCCAACTAAGGGATTGAACCTGTGTCTCATGTCTACCTGCATTGGCAGGCAGGTTCTTTAACACTAGCACCACCTGGGAAGACCCTTTTAATCTGACGTTAAAAGCAAAATCAACAAAAGCAAACATAAAGAGTGACAGCACAAAAAAAAAAAAAAAAAAAGCCCTCTATTGAGCAAAGGAATTAATAAAGTGAAAAGTAACCTACTGAATAGGGGAAAAATTTGCAAATCATATATCTGATAATGAGTTAATATTCAAAATATACACAAACTCATGCAACTCAGTAGCAAAATAAATGCAAACAATCCAACTGGAAATGGACAGATTTGAATATACATTTTCTCAAAGACATACATAGGGATCACAAAGACATAAAGAGATGCTCAACGTCACTAATAGTTGGGGAAACCTGTTAGACTGATTATTATCAAAAAGATAAGAACTAACAAGTAGTGCCCAGGATGTGGTGAAAAGGAAACTCAAGTGGCATGATGGTGGGAATGTAAATTGCTATAGTCACTATGGAAAACACTGTGAACTTCCCTAAATAAATAGCAATAGAACTATCATATGATCCAGCAATTCTACTCTTAGTACTTGAGAAAATGGAAACACTAATTCAAAAGGATATCTGCTATGTTCACTGCAGCATTATTTATAGTATTCAAGATTTGGAAACCACCTAAGTGCCCATTAATGAAACAATGAATAAACAAAATGTGATATATATAAGGGAGTATTGTTCATCCATAAAAATTAATGAAGTCTTGTCTTTTATGACATCATGGATAGATCTTGAGGGCACTGTGTTAAATGAGATAAGACAAATACCTTATGCCACTTACACGTGGAATTTTAAGTAAAGCAATAACCATAACTGAGCTCATAGATAACAGAGAATGTATTGGTGGTCGCCAGAGGCAAAAGGTGAGGGGTGGGTGAAGGAATTCAAAAGGTAAAAACTTCCAGTCATAAAAGAAGTAAGTCATGGGCAGGTAATTTAGAGCATGGTGGCTACTTTAGTAATACTGTATTGACTACTGTAATGTTGCTAAAAGCAAATGTTCTCATCACACCAAAAAAGACTTTTTGCAATTACATAAGGTGACAGATGTTAACTAGATTTATTGTGGTAACCAACAAATATAAAATATACATGAATTTTGAATCATGTTATACATATGAAACCAACATAATATTATGTGTCAATTGTACCTTGAATTAAAAAATAAAATAAATTTTAAAAATCATTTAAAAGAAAGAATGTTGGGTGGCCAAAAGGTTCATTTGGATTTTCCTGTAAGATGTTATGGAAAGTCTTGAATGAATTTTTTGGCAAACCCAAAGTAAACACATACATGCCCACAGAGACAGACTTAATGGCTTATGAGGTGACTACCACGACCCAACAAACTCCATGCTTGGCCCTTAAGTCCCACAGAATGTATAGAACATAACCTCACCATAGAGAAGTCATCATCATCCCACTTTAGTCTAAACCTAGACTGTAAGTCCAGTAAACATGACCCAGAGGTACAGTCTTGTCAAATCTAAGACTAGGTTAAATGGTCAATGGGGGAAGATATCCTAAAGAAAGTTGTAGAGTATGCTTATCATATTTCAATTTGAGCATCCAACACAGACTTATACAGCATAATTTACAGTTGAAAAAGTGTCTATTGCAATAAGTTGAAAAGTTTTTAAAAAAAAATCTGTTTCAGATACACAGATAAACCTATAGGATTTAGGAAAAATCTAAATGAACTCCCATAATTTTCTCAAAATACTAATACTAAATTTTGACTAAAAACAGACACAAAGCACAAAGACATAGGAACACTGCATAAAGGCCACACAGACACTAGGAACATGAGCTCCCAGGTGCAGAGACCCTTCTGAGCAGCACACAGCTGACTACTTGGTCTTGATTAGGGGCTATGCTTTCAGTTTCTCTTCTTTTGGGAATTTTGGAAATGGGAAAACATCAGTTAAACCTAACTACTATGTGATTCTTCCACTGAGTGTTACAAAGTTATGGCACAAAAAAAAAAAAAAAATTCTACTTCTCTTGAGATAATAGTTGTGTTGTATTGAAAAAGAACAAATTTAGTGGATATGGAATGAGAATTAGTGTTGAAAGAATTAAAAAAAAAAAAAGAAAGAAATATTCACAGGATATTATTGCTCCCTGGCTGGTTTTAGAGTCCTTAAAGTTTGCAGGTCAAAATTTGAGAGCATAAACTCTAATATTATTCTAGCTCCACATATTCTTTATAACACTGAGTATCTTCTGCATGACAGGTTTCCCTGGAAGAAGATGAAAATTAAGAGGAAATCTGTATTTTAGTTAGAAAGGAGAAATTCATTTCACAAATTAGACTTTATTTTGTATTTTCACTATCTTCCTCAACACTGAGTCCCTTCTTTCTACTCCCCAATACTGCTGTTTCACTGTTATGTCATATCAACAAAACTTTGTTAAACATCCTCATTACTGTTACAGCCAAAATCATAATCCATGATTTTGTGCGACTCCATGGACTGTAGTCCACCAGGGTCCTCTGTCAGTGGGATTCTCCAGGCAAGAATACTGGGGTGGGTTGCCATGCCCTTCTCCAGGGGATCTTCCTGACACAGGGACCGAACCCACATCTTACTTCTCCTGCACTGGCCCTCATAATATCTTATACTTAACTCCCTTCAATCTTGATTTGTCCCAATCCTTACTAAAATTGATTTTTAAAAGTTTCAAAATTCAAAGTCCTTTTTTGATGTGACATTTCCCACCTTAAAATTTTGAATGTTAGTTATAGTTTACTCTATTTTATTGCTTTCTGTTGCTCTTCTCAAATGATCCTCTTCTTGTCTTCTTCACTAGCTCCTTTCTATCTTCACTCATCTTTCTATCAGAGAAATCTGTATATTCTTAAAGGTTAATTCTTAGTCCTCTTTTCTTCCTAATATAATTTCTCTTGATGAACCATCCCTATGGCTTCTCCTTGTGTTCTGTAGATAGTCTCTGTCTGCCTTTTCTGAGCATCAATCAGTATTTTATTTTAGTTATTTTTTTATTTTAGTTTATTTTTTTTATTTCTATTGAGGTATATTGATTTACAATGTTCCATTAGCTTCAGCTGCACAGCAAAATGAATGTTATATATATATATATATCCACTCCTTTTTAGAATATTTTTCCTGTATAGACCACTAATAATGAGTTGAGTTCTCTGTGCCAATCTTCCTATTTACCACTGCCCCATTACCCCTTGGTAAATCAAACAGTAATTTTAAATATTGGGTATTTTCTTCTAAAATTCAGACTAAACCAACTCATCTGAAAAGATTTATTCTCCCAGAAACTTGCTTCTCTTATCTGTGAGATTTTATTATGTAATAGCACAATGAACAGTTTAATTGAATTGTTCAAAACTCAGAATCTTTTTATGTATCATTCTAACTCTTTCATATTTTTTAAAGGTCCACCCCCTTCTGTTTAATAATTAGCAAATTCTTATTTATTTTGAAGCCTCCTACAGATGCCTATTATATCCAGTACATCCAGGCCTTCAAGTTTTTTTTATCTAGATTATCAAAATTACCTCTTAATTTGAATTTTCCTATAGATATCTGGCAGACAGAGGGCCTGAAAAACTATGGATAGAGGTTCATAACATTGTAGCGGAGGCAATAATCAAGACCATCCCTAAGAAAAAGAAATGCAAAAGGGCAAAATGGTCTGAGGAGGACTTACAAATACCTGAGAAAAGAAAAGATGCAAAAGACAAAGGAGAAAAGGACATATACGCTCATTTGAATATAGAGTTCCAAAGAATAGCAAGGAGAGATAAGAAAGCCTTCCTAACTGATCAAGGCAAGAAATAGAGGAAACAATAGAATGGGAAAGAATAGAGATCTCTTCAAGAAAATTAGAGATACCAAGGGAACATTTCATGGAAAGAGGGGTACAATAAAGGTCAGAAATGGTATGGACCTAACAGAAGCAGAAGATATTAAGAAGAGGTGGCAAGAATACACAGAAAAACTACACAAAAAATATATTCATGACCCAGAGAATCACAATGGTTGATCATTCACCTACAGCCAGATATCATGAAGTGTGAAGTCAAGTGGGCCTTAGGAAGCATCACTACTAACAGAGCTAGTGGAGGTGATGGAGTTTGTTAAGTTATTTCACATCCTAAAAGATGATGCTATTAAAGTGTCACACTCAATATGTCAGCAAATTTGGAAAACTCAGCAGTGGCCTCAGGACTGGAAAAGGTCAGTTTTCATTCCAATCCCAAATAAAGTCAGTGGCAAAGAATGCTCAAACTACCACATAACTACAGTCATCTCACACACTAGCAAAGTAATGTTCAAAATTCTCCAAGCCAGGCTTCAACAGTACGTGAACCATGAACTTCCAGGCATTCAAGCTGGATTTAGAAAAGGCAGAGGAACCAAAAATCAAATTGCCAGCATCTGCTGGATAATCACAAAAGCAGGAGAGTTCCTGAAAATCACCTACTGCTACCTTATTGACTACTCTAAACCTTAACTGTGTGGATCACAAAAAACTGTGGAATGTTCTCAAAGAGATGGGACTACCAGACCATTTTATCTGCCTCCTGAGAAATCTGTATGCAGGTCAAGAAGCAACAGTTAAAACTAGACATGGAACAGAGTGGTTCCAAATCAGGAAAGGAGTAGGTCAAAGCTATATATTGTCACCTTGCTTATTTAACTTATATGCAGAGTACATCATGTGAAATGCTGGGCTAGAGGAAGCACAAGGTGGATTCAAGATTGCCAGAAGAAATATCAATAACCTCAGATATGCAGATGACATCACCCATACAGGAGAAAGCGAAGAAGAACCAAAAAAGCCTCTTGAAAAAATGAAAGAGGGGAGTGAAAAAGATGGCTTAAAACTAAACATTCATAAAACTAAGATAATGAAATCTGGTCCCATCACTTCATGACAAATAGATGGGGAAACAGTGAGAGAGTTTATTTTCTTGGGCTCCAGAATCACTGTAGATGGCGAATGCAGCCATGAAATTAAAAGACACTTACTCCTTGGAAGGAAAGTTATGACCAAATTAGCAGCATATTAAAAAGCAGAGACATTACTTTGGAAACAAAGGTCCATCAAGTCAAAGCTATGGTTTTTCCAGTAGTCATGTATGGATGTGTGAGTTGGACTATAAATAAAGCTGAGCACTGAAGAATTGATGGTTTTGAAATGTGGGTTGGAGAAGACTCTTAAGAGTTCCTTGGACTGCAAGGAGATCCAACCAGTCCATCCTAAAGGAAATCAGTCCCGAATATTCATTGGAAGGACTGATTCTGAAGCTGAAGCTGAAGCTCCTACACTTTGGTCAGAACTGACTCATTTGAAAAGACCCTGATGCTGGGAAAGATTGAAGGCGGCAGGAGAAGGACAAACTCTGTTTAATTATGGTAAACCATTAGAGATTTATGCAGCAACAATATGGTCATAATTTTCTTTTACAACATTTTGGAAAACAAAGCAGAAAGATTTAGTGGAGTTGGAGTAGAGTGGAGATGAGAGATGTTAAGGAGTAGAAGTGGGCAGCAGTTCCAAGCAGGCAATTGTTCTGGTAGGTCAAGAGGAGATAACTCATTAGAGCCTCCCTGATTTCCAGGAAAATGCCCAAGAGAGAGTAGAAGTTGAGTAAATGTTCTATGGATAAAACAGCTACAGATACGCAAAACAAAAATGTATGGTTATGTATTATATAGGGGAGAACAATGTAGATTATAAGTATAAATTTTGAAGTTAGATCTGAATTGAAGCTTGAAATAAAGTGAAGTCGCTTAGCCATGTCCTACTCTTCATGATCCGATGGGCTCTAGCCTACCAGGCTCCCCTGTCGATGGGGTTTTCCAAGCGAGAATAGTGGGTTGCCATCTCCTTCTCCAGGGGATCTTCCCAACCCAGGGATCAAACCCAGATCTCCTGCATTGTAAGCAGATGCTTTTACCATCTGAGCCACCAGGGAAGTCTCCTAGCTGTCTGATTTTGGAAAAATAACAACACTCCTGAGCTTCACTTCTTTTCCTGTATAAATTAGGTCAAAGATGGAACTCCTCTCATATGGTTGTATGTGAATTAAAGAGGGTGATAATGCATTAAATTTGTTTAACAGCTTTGAAGTGTTCAACAGCTATTGCTCCTTATTTTTGAGTTAAATTTATATATATACATATAGACAGACATATACATTTAATGTCTATACATGTACACATCTTTGCATCCATGTCTCTATTTGTCTATCCATCCATCTATTCTTATACATGAAGAGTAGGAATGTGTGAAAATGGCAATCAAGTTATAAGAACTCTAGCCTGGGTAATACATATTCACTTGGACTTGTCCCTCAATAAAAGATTTTTAGAGAGCAAAACAAATTTAGAAAGGACTCATGTCTACCTCTTTATTTATATTTTTGTTATATATTAGTATCTTTCTATTCATCAGAATTATATAATGTCCTTATATGGAACTGTCATTTTCTTAAGTAAACAGTACACTAATAGTGAGATTCAAAATTTCATTGTAATTTTATACCTCGGAATTTTTTGTGATGGAGAAAGGTCTCAAGACATTCTGCTAAGGATTAGGGAAAGATGAATTAGGGAATAAGCGTTAAGGGTCAAAGGATTTATATGCTCTCTCAACCTAGTCTTTCTGCTTTACTTCATATAATGTGAGGAACGAACTGCCTTTCTGAATTTCTAAAAGCTAAAGCAGAGTACTGAGATTACTGATGGAGCACTTGTACCACAGGTCAAGCCATTTCACTGCGTATCTCACAATATAGCCAGAGTTATTAATGATTCCCATGAATAATGAAAGCATGTGTTTCGATGGACTTTAATAAACACAACCCTTACAAATTTTTAAGTAAATGACCAACCTAGAAAACATATTGAAAAGCAGAGACATTACTTTGCAAACAAAGGTCCATCTAGTCAAGGCTATGATTTTTCCAGTGGTCATGTATGGATGTGAGAGTTGGACTGTAAAGAAAGCTGAGCACCAAAGAATTGATGCTTTTGAACTGTGGTGTTGGAGAAGACTCTGGAGAGTACCTTGGACTGCAAGGAGATCCAATCATTTCATCTAAAGGAGATTAGTTTGGGGTGTTCATTGGAAGGACTGAAGCTCAAGCTGAAACTCCAATACTTTGGCCACCTCATGTGAAGAGTTGACTCATTGGAAAAGACCCTGATGCTGGGAGGGATTGGAGGCAGGAGGAGAAGGGGATGACAGAGGATAAGATGGCTGAATGGCATCACCGACTTAATGGACATGAGTTAGAGTGAACTCCGGGAGTTGATGATGGACAGGGAGGCCTGGCGTGCTGCAATTCATGGAGTCACAAAGAGTCAGACACAACTGGGGGACTGAACTGAACTGAACTGAAGAATTAAGAATTGAGGACAGTCGACCAGATTTCAACTTTGATTCACTTATGACTTTCTTTTAAGATAAAAGGAAGTATTTTTCATCAAAATTTTTCTATGACATCAATCAAAGAAGTCATGCTATAGTTTTTCAAGGGGTCATATAGTCATAGGTACCATATCTAGTATCATTATTTTAAAGGAAAACTTAAAACATATTCTTGAGTAATGATTTTATAAAAGTTTTGCTTTGCTTATAGAAGACACATTTACAAACTAATATTAATTTATTAAAATTATATAATTTTATAGCTAGTAAAATCATCCATGCCAGTGTGACTCACCTAGATTAATATTCAAATAATTTAATATATTTGTTATGAACAAATCTGATAGATTAATGGGATAAGCTTAATACATACTACAGAGTTAGCAATTATTCAAATAATTTCATTAGATATTAAATGCTAGTAATGTGATTTTAAAGTCTAAGGTCAGTTTAACTTTAGCAGAAAAAATTAAGAAAAAGCTAGAGAAGTAATTTTTCAGTTTTACATGAAAATGAAAGCTTAAATGACTTAAATACAAAGTTTATAAAAATCATATAATCTCTCAAAGAGCTAAGGAGGTTATTTTAATCAACTGCTTCCAGGAAAACTAATGGAATATTCTGGATGTAAATCATCTTAAATGCCCTGAAAAGCAATATGTTCAAATTTAGATATGAACTATCAATTTCCAGATGGCATATAAAGATATTTTTGAAGCAAGAGACAGCATGAGATTTTATTCTTGGTTCATTTTATGTTTGACTTGCTATTATGAGTTATTTCTAAAAATCCAAACTTTGGAGAGACTGTTATGAGCCTGAGATTTCTGAAGGATGTTTGAGAAGTGTGCAGTGTCACATTATCAATTCAAAATTCTCATCAGCATGGTAATAAGCTAATAGAGTGACAAAGTTTTATATGGTGTATTCTTGCTTGTCAGTGAAGAAAAATCACTGTACTAGGTGAGGAAATTATACTCATGATGAACATAAGCTACAGGAATAAAATATACTTTGTCAAAAACAATTTTATTGATAACCAGAAACAATCATCACTAGCAATAATACTCCAAGTTTGTGTTTATTTATGCCTTTCTTTCTGAACTTAAAAATCAGTTCATGGACATGACTTCTCCACCTCATTAATTTTTACTATGCCCTTATGAGATATATATTTGTAAATGCTAAAGTACATTATTAACATTAACTAAGCTGAGCCATGTTTATAAATAAATATTCATTTAGGGAGTACTTAATTTCTAGACAGTTAGACATGTGAAGGGTGGGTTAAAAGGAAAAACAGCTGCTCAAATTCATTAGCAGCTCAAATCAAAATTAAAAAATAAAAGATTTATAAATGAATGAAGTGAAGAGCTTCATGATTAAATTTTAGTTACATTTTAAAAATTGGTTTGGTTTTATATCAAGCTAATTAAACTTCCTATTGAGTTGATGCAGAGATGTTAAAATCTCTACATAAAGCATCAAATGAGAAATTTCTATGAGAATTAAATGTCAACAACAAAAAAATCATTTCTTCTCTTAAGGAACTTGGGGGAAATTAGAATCCTTTAAATGTTTCTATTTTTCCTTTTTCTCTGACTACTGAAAGTCCCAAGGAAATACTTACGTCATGACCACAATAATTATAAGACTTATGGCTTATACTATCTTGACCTCTTGTGATGAAATGTAGTTTTTCTGTATTTACAATTTACATATTTATCTTTTATGGTGCATGATTTCATATAACAAGTCAAATAAATTATATTTGAGATGAGGTTGAGATTACTATATTAGCAACATAAAATAATTGGTGTATTAATATGTACTTGTTGATACATGAGTAACAAGTGAATAGGAACAAAACTGAAAAGAAACTAAATTTGTTTTACAATTAATTTTTCCACACATAGATATACTTTTTAATCATTGCTACATCAATAGTAAAAATGTCAATACCAATTTCATTATTATGAGCCCTCCAAAAACCAAGACCTATGAAGATATTTTCAGCTTTTGATAACACCCACACTCGTCTTTGTCCTATCTCAAGATTATTTAGAAAATGTAGCTTTCAAGGTCCTAACTATAGATTGTCTAATAAATTTTTAAAATTAAGAAAAAAAGGCATATTAAAAGAGAAAATATAAGAAAAAATTACATAACATAATTACTATAAATCCTCAAATTCTAGATCTAGAAGGAGACTGAATTTTCCCTAAATTCTCGAATTTCCATAAGGAAAATCAAACAAGAGACATTATTTAAACAATGAGAATAAATGCAAGATGATGATATAGTTATTTCTATGTTCATATTTATTTTTGTTAAACACATTGGTATTGGTATATTGATTATGAAATGATTTTGATGAAGGAAACATATAAAGATTTTTGAGAGATTATAATATAATTATACTTTGAGAGGTGAATTTAAAATCAAAATTAGTATGTCATAAAACAAATACAATATATATTTATATTAGGAAAACACTGAGAATTATCAGAGTTAAATAAGAGGTTGCAGCTGTAAAATATGTTTACATTTAACACTGTAGTGAAACATATGTTGGTTATGAGAATGAAATGAATTGACATATTTTAAAACATTTAGAACATTGTCTGCCAGAGAAATAAGTATCCATTAAATATAATTATTTATATAAACTTGAGAACTTAAAAAAGGTTTTGGTTTTATAAGTCTTTCCTTACTAAATTGATTTGGTGATAAATCACCCTCCTTAGCATCAGAACTTATTTGGATCAATTTTATACTCACCTCTAACATCTAGATTTTAGTCTCTATAAATAACATGCATTACCATCAATGTAAAGTAACTGAATATATACTTGAGGAGTAGTAACAAGATCAAGATGTTATTGGAGGAAAGCTAAAATATTCTAAAATATATTTCTGGATAATTAGAGGAAAAGAAGCTAATATTAAAGGACTTACATTAGTCAAAATGTGACAACGGATATATATATATATATATATATATATATATATATATATAAGCTAACTCTGAAAAATCTTATTTAGTATGATGTATATGTGTACATTTTATTTAATATGATGTGTATGAGTAGGGAGCCCCTGGATAGCTCAGACCGTAAAGGGTCTGTCTACAATGTGGGAGACCTGGGTTCGATCCCTGTGTTGGGAAGATCCCCTGGAGTAGGAAAAGGCTACCCACTCCAGTTTTCTTGCCTGGAGAAACTCATGGACACAGGAGCCTGACAGGCTACAGTCCATGGTGTTGCAGAGTTGGACACGACTGAGCAACTTCACTTTCATATATGTATATAATGTATACAATTTTCATGCAAAAGGAAGATAATTCTAATAGGATATGATTAATGAGATTTTAACATATGAATAGTTAAACATATATTTCAGTTCAGTTCAGTCGCTCAGTCGTGTCCAACTCTTTGCGACCCCATGAATTGCAGCACGCCAGGCCTCCCTGTCCATCACCAACTCCTGGAGTTCACTCAGACTCACGTCCATTGAGTCCGTGATGCCATCCAGCCATCTCATCCTCTGTCGTCCCCTTCTTCTCCTGCCCCCAATCCCTCCCAGCATCAAAGTCTTTTCCAATGAGTCAACTCTTCGCATGAGGTGGCCAAAGTATTGGAGTTTCAGCTTTAGCATCATTCCTTTCAAAGAAATCCCAGGGTTGATCTCCTTCAGAATGGACTGGTTGGATCTCCTTGCAGTCCAAGGGACTCTCAAGAGTCTTCTCCAACACCCGGTTCAAAAGCATCAATTCTTCGGTGCTCAGTCTTCTTCACAGTCCAACTCTCACATCCATACATGACCACAGGAAAAACCATAGCCTTGACTAGACATATTTAAACACATATTAATTTATATAATATAGATTTGGACATTTTTCTATGAATATAATTAGGGGAAACACATTTAATGTTTATTTAACATTGTCCAATTAAATCTTCCAATCACATTACTTTAATCAGTCAGTTCAGTCATTCAGTCATGTCCAGTTCTTGGTGACACCATGGACTGCAGCAAGCCATGCTTCCCTGGTCATAGCTTTTCTTTTATGGAGCAAGTGTCTTTTAATTTCATGGCTGCAGCCACCATCTGCAGTGATTTTGGGGCCCCCCAAAATAGTCTGTCACTGTTTCCATTGTTTCCCCATCAACTTGAATGAAGTGATGGGACCAGAGGCCATGATCATCATTTTTTGAATGTTGAATTTTGAGCCAGCTTTTCATTCTCTTCTTTTACTTTCATCAAGAGGCTGTTTATTTCTTCTTCACTTTCTGCCATAAAGGTGGTGCCTTCTGCATATCTGAGGCTATTGATATTTCTCCTGGTTATCTTGACTTCAGCTTGTGCTTCATCTAACCTGGCATTTCGTATGATATACTCTGCATAGAAGTTAAAAAAGCAGGGTGACAATACACAGCCTTGACATACTCCCTTCCCAATTTTTACCACTCTGCTGTTTCATGTCCAGTTCTAACTTCTGTTTCTTGACCTGCATACAGATTTCTCAAGAAAAGGTTGGGTGGTCTGATATTCCCATGTCTTTAAGAATTTTTCACAATTTATTATGATCCACACAGTCAAAGACTTTGGCATAGTCAATAAAGCAGAAGTAGATTTTTTTTTTTTTCTGGAATTCTCTTGCTTTTCCGATGATCCAACGGATGTGGGCAATCTGATCTCTGGTTCCTCTACCTTTTCTAAACCCAGCTTGAACATCTGGAAGTTCTCTGTTCACATATTGTTGAAATCAAGTTTGAGGATTTAGAGCATTACTTTTCTAGCTTGTGAGATGAATACAATTGTGCGGTACTTTGAACATTCTTTGGCATTGCCTTTCCTTGAGACTGGAATGAAAACTGACCTTTTCCAGTCCTGTGGCCACACCTGATTTTTCCAAAATTGCTAGCATATTGCATGCAGCACTTTCATAGCATCATCATTTAGAATTTGAAATAGTTAAGCTGGAATTCCATCACCTCCACTAGCAATTCATAGTAATGCTTCCTAAGGCCCACTTGACTTCATACTCCAGGATGTCTAGCTCTAGGTGAGTGACCACACCATCATGGTTATATGGGTCATGAAGATGTTTTCTGTATCACAGTATTTTCTGCTTCTGTTAGGTCCATACCATTTCTGTCCTTTATTGTGCCCATCTTTGCATGAAATGTTCCTTTGCTATCTCTAATTTTCTTGAAGAGATTTCTAGTCTTTCTCATTCTATTGTTTTCCCCCTATTTCTTTGCATTGTTCACTTAGGAAGGCTTTCTAATCTTTCCTTTCTAGTCTTTGGAACTCTGCATTCAAATGAGTATATCTTTCCTTTTCTCCTTTGTTTTTCACATCTCTTCTATTCTCAGCTATTTTTAAGGCCTCTTCAGACAACCATTTTGCCTTTTCATTTCTTTATCTTGATAATTTTGATCATCACCTTCCTGTACAATGTCATGAACCCCCAACCATAGTTCTTCAGGCACTCTATCAGAATTAATCCTTTGAATCTGTCACTTCCACTGTATAATTGTAAGGGATTTGATTTAAGTCATACCTAAATGGTCTCGTGGTTTTTCCTATTTTCTCCAATTTAAGTCTGAATTTTGCAATATGGATTTGATGATCTGAGCCACAGTCAGCTCCTGGTCTCGTTTCTGCTGACTGTATAGAGCTTATCCATCTTTGACTGCAAAGAATATAATCAGTCTGATTTCAGGAATGACAACCTGGTGATGTCCATGTGTAGAGTCTTCTCTTGTGTTGTTGGTAGAGGATGTTTGCATTTCTTGGCAAAACTCCATTAGCCTTTGCCTTGCTTCATTTTGTACTCCTAGGCCAAATTTCCTGTTACTCCAAGTATCTTGACTTCCTACTTTTGCCTTCCAGTCTTCTATGATGAAAATGACATCTTTTTTTTTTTGATGTTTGTTATTTTAGTCATGTATATCATATTTCAAAGGTGAAAACACATGAAAGAGCTGTATTTAAAGTATTATTTATATAACAAAAATAATGTTTAGTTATAAAAGAGGCCAAGAGTCTCACTTTGAAAGGAGCAATCAAAATTCAATTGGTTGATAACTCAGAAACTACCCTGGATTGGGTAATATGATCCTCCATTCTATTTGATGTTAGAACATCACAATTGTACTACACAATGTAGAAAACCATAGTTGATAAAATAATTACATAGTACATAATTAAATTAAGGTATAAAGATTAAGGCTTTTATACCTTAAATATATATCAATTACAAATAAATCATTGTAAACCGAGTTTGTATGTTTGTAATCGTTTTGATAATTTGTAATTTTGTCTTATTATATGTCATTTAAAACATCTAACAGATTTGTGTTAGATTTAAATATTTAATTAAATGGTTTTAATAATTATCTAAACTTCATACTCCAGTACTCTTGCCTGGAAACTCCCATGGATGGAGGAACCTGGTGGGCTGCAGTCTGTGGGGTCGCTAAGAGTCGGACACGACTGAGCAACTTCCTTTTCACTTTAAACTTTTCATGCATTGGAGAAGGAAATGGCAACCCACTCCAGTGTTCTTGCCTGGAAAATCCCAGGGACGGAGGAGCCTGATGGGCTGCTGTCTATGGGGTCACACAGAGTTGGACACGACTGAAGTGACTTAGCAGCAGCAGCAAACTTCATAATATATTAGTTTTGAAATATGTTATATAATAATACATATTTCAATTTTTTCATAAATAGTAGATGATGATATGAAGGATTAATATCAGCCCCAAAATGTGTACAAAGTAATCACAGTTCCTCTAGTTACTAAAGTTCTTAGCCCTAAAGGACATTAAGCATTCTATGAGGTGAACTCATCTCTATCTATGAGGCTGGTCATAGAAAATCATGATGCAAAGGGAATTTGACACCAAATTTTTAATCCTGCTTTACATTTGTATGCTCTTTCTTCTTTAAGAAGTCCCATTTTTCATTCTCTGTGACATCCTACCTCATTTCCTCTCCTTAATCATAAAACTATTTTATTAGAATCCAATCACACACATGTTCATACCCAGGTATCAATTCAGTTCAGTCGCTTAGTCCTGTCTGACTCTTTGTGACCCCATGGACTGCAGCACGCCAGGCTGCCCTGTCCATCACCAACACTTGAAGCTTACTCAAACTCATGTCCATCGAGTTGGTGATGCCATCCAACCATCTCATTCTCTATTGTCCCCTTCTCCTCCTGACTTCAATCTTTCCCAGCATCAGGGTCTTTTCAAATGAGTCAGCTTTTTGCTTCAGGTGGCCAAAGTATTGGAGTTTCAGCTTCAGCATCAGTCCTTCCAGTGAATACCCAGGACTGATTTACTTTAGGATGGACTGGTTGGATCTCCTCGCAGTCCAAGGACTCTGAAGAGTCTTCTCCAACATCACAATTCAAAAGCATCAAGTCTTTGGGGCTCAGCTTTTTTTACAGTCCATTTCTAACATCCCATACACGACTACTGGAAGAACCATAGCTTTGACTAGATGAACCTTTGTCAGCAAAATAATGCCTCTGCTTTTTAATACTCTGTCTAAGTTGGTCATAGCTTTTCTTCCAAGGAGCAAGTGTCTTTTATTTCATGGCTCATTCACCATGTGCAGTGATTTTGGAGCCCCCCGCAAAATAAAGTCTCTCACTGTTTCCATTGTTTCCCCCACCTATTTGCCATGAAGGATGGGACTGGATGCCATGATCTTAGGTTTTTGACTGTTGAGTTTTAAGCTAATATACTAGTACTCTGTGTATATACCCAGGTATACTAGACACCCATGTATACTGGACACCAATGTATGCTGCTGCTGCTAAGTCCTTCAGTTGTGTCCAACTCTGTGCAGCCCCATAGACAGCAGCCCACTAGGCTCCTCTGTCCATGGGATTTTCCAGGGAAGAGTATTGGAGTGGATTGCCATTGCCTTCTCTGGACACCAATGTATACTAGACAGCAAATTGAATCCTTGTTCTGTCTTCTTTATTACCTGTATTTGCATTTTCCCCCGAAGATATCCTGGCCAAAAGATAGAATAAAGCCTAAAAGACTTAATTTTTATACTATCAACAGAGACATAACGGAATCAAGATGGGGAGCAATTTTGAGGCAATATGTAAGTGACTGACTGCTTCAACTAGGCATTTTATGGGTTCTTTTGGAGACTGAAATGGCAACCCATACCAGTGTTGCCATTGGAGATCCCAGGGATGGAGGAGCCTGGAGGGCTGCTGTCTATGGGGTCGCACAAGAGTCGGACACGACTGAAGTGACTCAGCAGCAGCAGCATGCATATGTATAGCCTCCAAAACACAGCAGCAAGTCAGGTGGGACAGGGATAGTGAGAGGCAGAGTAACAAGACACTACCAATGATTGCATATTTTACCCATATGTTTAAGTTGTTAATAAAATAAAGCAAATATTTTTGTAAATTAAGTTCAGAACAGCTTGATGCTGAGTAGGTAAGATAGGTAAGTGGGCAGGTAGAAGGTAGGTAGTAGGCAGATAGGCTGACTGAGAGAAGGCTTTCCTTGCCTAGTCTTAAACTGTAAATGCTGGTGCCAACTTACACACTCTGCATAAGGTGGAGTATTTGATAGCAGTGGCTGGTTTTTTAAAAAATATCTTAGGAAGGTACAGTCAAATAGACACCTAGAGTCTTCCAGCAAATAGATTTCTGGTCTGAATAATGTAGAAAACATTGCATGTTTTGCATCACTACTGATTTAGGAAAAAAAGAGGTGACTGAGAATTGGTATACTTGTGTCAGTTCAGTTCAGTTCAGTCGCGCAGTCATGTCCGACTCTTTGCGACCCCATGAATCGCAGTACGCCAGGCCTCCCTGTCCATCACCAACTCCCGGAGTTCACTCAGACACACGTCCATTGAGTCCATGATGCCATCCAGCCATCTCATCCTCTGTCGTCCCTTTCTCCTCCTGCCCCCAATCCCTCCCAGCATCAGAGTCTTTTCCAATGAGTCAACTCTTCGCATGAGGTAGCCAAAATACTGGAGCTTCAGTTTTAGCATCATTCCTTCCAAAGAAATCCCAGAGTTGATCTCCCTCAGAATGGACTGGTTGGATCTCCTTGCAGTCTGAGGGACTCTCAAGCGTCTTCTCCAACACCACAGTTCAAAAGCATCAATTCTTCTGCACTCAGCCTTCTTCACAGTCCAACTCTCACATCCATACATGACCACTGGAAAAACCATAGCCTTGACTAGATGGGCCTTAGTCGGCAAAGTAATGTCTCTGCTTTTGAATATACTATCTAGGTTGGTCATAACTTTTCTTCCAAGGAGTAAGCGCCTTTTAATTTCATGGCTGCAGTCACCATCTGCAGTGATTTTGGAGCCCAAAAAAACAAAGTCTGACACTGTTTCTACTGTTTCCCCATCTATTTCCCATGAAGTGATGGGGCCAGATGCCATGATCTTCGTTTTCTGAATGTTGAGCTTCAAGCCAACTTTTCCACTCTCCTCTTTCACTTTCAACAAGAGGCTTTTTAGCTCCTCCTCACTTTCTGCCATAAGGGTGGTGTCATCTGCATATCTGAGATTATTGATATTTCTCCCAGCAATCTTGATTCCAGCTTGTGTTTCTTCCAGTCCAGCATTTCTCATGATGTACTCTGCATATAAGTTAAATAAGCAGGGTGACAATATACAGCCTTGACGTACTCCTTTTCCTATTTGGAACCAGTCTGTTGTTCCATGTCCAGTTCTAACTGTTGCTTCCTGACCTGCATACAGATTTCTCAAGAGGCAGGTCAAGTGGTCTGGTATTCCCATCTCTTTCAGAATTTTCCACAGTTTACTGTGATCCACACAGTCAAAGGCTTTGGCATAATCAATAAAGCAGAAATAGATGTTTTTCTGGAACTCTCTTGCTTTTTCCATGATCCAGCGGATGTTGGCAATTTGATCTCTGGTTCCTCTGCCTTTTCTAAAACCAGCTTGAACATCAGGGAGTTCACGGTTCACATATTGCTGAAGTCTGGCTTGGAGAATTTTGAGCATTACTTTACTAGCATGTGAGATGAGTGCAATTGTGCGGTAGTTGGAGCATTCTTTGGCATTGCCTTTCTTTGGAATTGGGATGAAAACTGACCTTTTCCAGTCCTGTGGCCACTGCTGAGTTTTCCAGATTTGCTGGCAAATTGAGTGCAGCACTTTCACAGCATCATCTTTCAGGATTTGAAACAGCTCAACTGGAATTCCTTCACCTCCACTAGCTTTGTTCATAGTGATGCTTTCTAAGGCCCACTTGACTTCACATTCCAAGATGTCTGGCTCTAGATTAGTCAACACATCATCATGATTATCTGGGTCATGAAGATCTTTTTTGTACAGTTCTTCCGTGTATTCTTGCCACCTCTTCTTAATATCTTCTGCTTCTGTTAAGTCCAGACCATTTCTGTCCTTTATACTTGTGTCAGATAATATAAACCAAAGAAAAAGTTATAAGCCACTGATATTATTACATGTTTCCTGGATTTGCTGTACCTGCTTTGAAAAGACTGCACTATTGAACACTATTTCCCAATCTATTTGCCATGAAGTGATGGGACCAGATGCCATGATGTTAGTTTTCTGAATGTTGAGCTTCAAGCCAACTTTTTCACTCTCCTCTTTCACTTTCATCAGGAGGCTTAGTTCTTCTTCACTTTCTGTCCTAAGGGTGGTGTCATCTGCATATCTGAGTTTATTTATATTTCTCCCGGCTATCTTGATTCCAGCTTGTGCTTCTTCCAGCCCAGCATTTATCATGATGTACTCTGCATATAAGTTAAATAAGCAGGGTGACAATATGCAGCCTTGACATATTCCTTTTCCTATTTGCTTCATGGCAAATAGTTGGGGAAACAGTGGAAACAGTGACAGACTTTATTTTCTTGGACTCCATACTCATTGCAGATGTGACTGCAGCCTTGAAATAAAGGACACTTGCTCCTTCCAAGTAAAGCTCTGAAAGCCTAGACAGCATATTAAAAAGCAGAGACATTACTTTGCCGACAAAGGTCCATCTAGTCAAAGCTATGATTTTTCCAGTAGTCATATATGGATGTGAGAATTGGACCATAAAAAATCTGAGCGCAGAATTGATGCTTTTGAAATGTGTTGTTGGAGAAGACTCTTGAGAGTCCCTTGGACTGCAAGGAGATCCAACCAGTCCATCCTAAAAAATCAGTCCTGAATATTCATTGGAAGGACTGATCCTGAAGCTGAAACTCCAATACTTTGGCCACCTGATGCAAAGAGCTGACTCATTTGAAAAGACTCTGATGCTGGGAAAGATTGAAGGCAGGAGAAGAAGGGGACGACAGAGGGTGAGATGGTTGGAAGGCATCACTGACTCAATGGACATGAGTTGAGCAAGCACCAGGTGTTGGTGATGGACAGGGAGACCTAGTGGGTGCAGTTCACGGAGTACAAAGAGTAGGACATGACTGAGCAATGGAACAACAAAAATAATACTTTTACATCTATATATTGAGAAATATTAGATATCTGTGATGCACTGCGTAATATTTTAAAAAACAAAAGGATTATAGTTAGTCTACCACCTTGGTATATTTGGTGTATGTAAAGTAGCAGTCTGAACTCTTTAGCCAATTCTACTTTAAAAGATAATGTTTTTATTTTTCTAGTACCTAGCTTGGCTTTCTCCAAACTGGATCCATTATCATTTTTTTCCTTCCCTTTGCTCTTTCATATTCCTTTAACAGGGTGTCTGGCTTCTGGGTTAATTAGACATAATATGTGAAGAAGATTACAAAGAGAAAAATCAATTATTTCATTCTTCAGGGTGCAGTTCTAACTTAAAAATCATTTTGTGATAAATTACATAGCCATTATAGTTACATTTGAATTATTAACACAAAGATCCCTGGCCCTCCTATCTATTTCTCAGTGATTATATTCCTCAAGAATTTAAATTCAATTAGGATTACTCACTAAAAAATTGTACAAAAGTTTTTTTCACCCAGTAATCTATTCTTAAGTTTGTGTAAGACTCATAATAAGTAAAATAATTTCAAGAGTTTCAAGAAATCTATGCATTTAGTTAATTAGATATATGATGTATTTTAGAAAATGTATATAGTATAGATATATGAATGAATACATGAGGTATCTTTTTTCTGATTAAAAAAGAAACTGGGACACTTGGGAGGGAAGTTATAGTCAGAATCTGAAATAACACTTCAGAGGTTTTTTGACTAGAAGGAGATGTTTTATAATGTTCTGTCTTATGTCCAGAGGAATCTATAGCCAACAGTGACTATAATAGGCAGTAGAAGAATAATATCAAGTAAGTAAATATTTTAAAAGCAGATAGAAATAATTAAAAACCTATTTCTTACTAGATTTCAAAAGATATTTGAATTCAAAACTTAATCTGCTTTTATGAACTGAATTTTTAGCCTCCCAAACTATTTATGTGAAGAGGGCACATATTTCAGGGAATTTAAAAATATGTCAGGAAGAAGCACATTGTTTGCATAGTTCTAAGCATGACTAGTTTATACTATTATTTTAAAATTTGAAATCATAAGCTTTTGCCTAAGTAAACTTCAAAGCTATATATATATATATACACACACAGTATACATGTATATGTGGAAAGAGCAATATTTTACTCACAGGCAAACTGAAGTATGACTTCTCTACTAAGAATAGTTCCAAATGTGTTGGCTGCCAAACACTGATAATGACCAGAATCCTTTGCTTCACTTGGATTGCTTATAATAAAGGCCCCGTCTATCAAACTGTAGCGATAATCACTTTCCAAATCTATTTCTGTTCCATTTCGAAGCCATCTTAGGGAAAAATCAGAAGACAAACATGTAAAAATTACTTGAGACATAATACTCCCTGGGTGTATCAGAATCTCACTGAAAGGAATTTTTAAGAAAAGAAAAATGATTAATAGTGAATTTCTACCTGTAATTGGGAACTGGATTGCCACGAGCTTCACAATTCAGTGCTACTTTCTTTTCATCAGAATCAGTCGGGAAAATTATATCATCTGGTTCTTGCACAAACACTGGTCCATAATCCACACTTTCTGTAAGGACCAAAAAGACACACTTTAAAATTTCTTGAAATAGCAAGACATTTTTTTCTCCACTATGTACCTACTCAAAATTCTTGCCCTTTCCTCATTCTGAACAGGCTTATTACCAAAGAAAAGTATAGCTGGCAAATTATATTGTTTTAGTAAATTGCAGAGACCTAAATAGATGTTTTTCTCTACTTGACCAAGACAGCTTTTAAAAAATATGATACATGAAATGAAAAAAAAACACACACCTCAAGCATAGGTGTTGTACATTTTAAAATATATCTTTAAAGTCACCAAAAGCAGAGCTAAGGAGATAGTAAATAAAAAATATTAGTTTTTAAAAAACTGAATTTTAGAAGTCTTAGAATGTTGAAAATAAATATGGTGAAGTCATGAACTAATACTTTGCTAATACTTGGGTAATATAGATATGAAAATGTTGGTCCTCATGCATTTTTCACATATTCCTTTCTTCACTTAATCAATCAAGCACTGCTGCTGCTGCTGCTGCTGCTGAGTTGCTTAAGTCGTGTCCGACTCTGGGCGACCCCATAGACGGCAGCCCACCAGGCTCCCCCATCCCTGGGATTCTCCAGGCAAGAACACTGGAGTGGGTTGCCATTTCCTTCTCCAATGCATGAAAGTGAAAAGTGAAAGTGAAGTCGCTCAGTCATGTCTGACTCTTAGCGACCCCATGGACTGCAGCCCACCAGGCTCCTCTGTCCATGGGATTTTCCAGGCAAGAGTACTGGAGTGGGGTGCCAGTGCCTTCTCCGCAATCAAGCACTACTTAGTGCTTGATGATGCTTGACTGTAGAGGGAAATGATGCAATGCAAATATTCACATTTCAAGGAATAAGTGAGACACGTCCTTAAAAAAATCAAATAATTGAATAAAGATAGAAAAACTGTATTTAACTAAATGTTTACCTGTTAGTAAATTAAAGTAAATAAGGAAATCCGACGAGAAGAAGCAAAAAAAAGGAAGGGAGGGAAAAACAGCTGCTTAAGTGCATACTATGCCCTGGGATTTCTTTGGAAGGAATGATGCTAAAGCTGAAACTCCAGTACTTTGGCCACCTCGTGCGAAGGGTTGACTCATTGGAAAAGACTCTTTGGGGGCAGGAGGAGAAGGGGATGATAGAGGATGAGATGGCTGGATGGCATCACGGACTCGATGGACGTGAGTCTGAGTGATCTCCAGGAGTTGGTGATGGGCAGGGAGGCCTGGCGTGCTGCGATTCATGGAGTCACAAAGAGTCGGACACGACTGAGTGACTGAACTGAACCGAACAGATGCACCAGAGACTGGAGTCTATCTCATTAGTTAGTTAGCACAGAGAAAATCTATGATAAAGGTAATTTTAAACTATGAACATTTCATGGAAAAATAGAAATAAAATGGGCCTCAAATGTCAACTTGAACTTAAGGAATTTTAGAATAATTCTGCTGGAGAAATGATGAGTAATATTTTGGAGGGATTATAAATCATACATAGCCCTGCTGCTGCTGCTGCTGCTGCTGATTTGCCCCAGTCGTGTCTGACTCTGTGCAACCCCATAGACAGCAGCCCACCAGGCTCCCCCGTCCCTGGGATTCTCCAGGCGAGAACACTTGAGTGGTTTGCTATTTCCTTCTCCAATGCATGAAAGTGAAAAGTGAAAGTGAAGTCACCCAGTCGTGCCCGACTCCCAGCGACCCCATGGACTGCAGCCCACCAGGCTCCTCTGTCCATGGGATTCTCCAGGCAAGAGCACTGGAGTGGGTTGCCACCGCCTTCTCCATATATAGCCCTAGTTGAGTAGAATGTACAGAGTTATATGCATACCTAGTCTCAATAGCATTCTGAAATGTGTAATTAGGAAAAAGTAAAACTTTTTCTTTTTTCATTAATCATAAATTTGGTTACATGATAACCTTAGATTAATATTTTCAATACTGGCACAGAAGATGTTTGGGGATATTCTTTGTTGTGAGAGTTTTCTGTGCACTGTAGGATGATTACCATCATTCCTGGCCTCTACCCTCCAGATTCCAGCAGCACACCTCCCCAAAATGCAATGATAAAAAATGTCTGCAGACCTCATTAGATGTTTCCTGGGGTCAAAATAACCCTTCTTTAAAGCCACTGTCTTAGAAAATATGAAGAGCAAAGATTTTAGGAAGAAGATTTTTCCAATGTCTGTGTTAAACAGGTGGGGTATTTACATCCTCTGTGGATAACCACAAGAAAATATCAAGAAACAATTCAAGGATGAATAGTTTCAAAAATAAAGACTTAGCAAATTATCACTGAAAAGATGTACACCTCTATATTTAGAATAATGAGTTTAGAGTAAATTGATTTGCTTTCTTGAAAAGTACTCTACAGCCATTCTCTTTTGTACAGAAAAAACATGGTATTCCAGTCATCCTTCTGATACAAACTGAATACTCACAATGGCCAATACCAACAAGTATTTTCTTTGAGTTCTCCTGGAAAACCTAACTGAGGTTCTTTTCCCTAAGGTATTAAAAAAAAAAAAATTACATGAAAGTAACTAAAATGTGTTATTCTATACCAAATTCTACTGCTGTTTTACTTTAAAACAAAAAGGAAAATAAATGACATTTGATAAATAAATAATTAGAGGAAATTATTGTCAAAATATCATGCTGTATGTTATTGTATCATAATGATCTTCTTAAAATTTGGAAAATCACATGAAACCTCAAAATCTCAATTAGTATTAGACTACATAATAAAATCATGAAGAGGAATCATTTTTTCTGGACTTTACACATTAAAATATAATCTTTTAAACTGACATTATAAATATCTATAATATTTAAGAATAAATTTTAATAAATATATTTTACACTTTTTTTTAAAATTCTTGAGCTTTAGAGTCAGACACTTGAATTCAAATTTTAAAACCATCTTGAGCCAACTACTTTTATACTTTGCTGCTTCATTTTTAATTGTAGAAAATAATGTCTCCTTTCAATATTATTATGGAGATTGATCAATATTTGTAAATACTTAGTATGTCACAGTTCAGTTCAGTTCAGTCACTCAGTCATGTCCAAGTCTTTGCGACCCCATGAATCACAGCACGTCAGGCCTCCCTGTTCATCTCCAACTCCTGGAGTTCACTCAAACTCATGTCCATCGAGTTGGTGATGCCATCCAGCCATCTCATCCTCTGCCGTCTTCTTCACCTCCTGCCCCCAATCCCTCCAAGCATCAAGGTCTTTTCCAATGAGTCAACTCTTCAGATGAAGTTGCCAAAGTATTGGAGTTTCAGCTTTAGCATCATTCCTTCCAATGAACACCCAGGACTGATCTCCTTTAGAATGGACTCCTTGGATCTCCTTGGAGTTGGATGGTTGGATCTCCTTGGAGTCCAAGGGACTCTCAAGAGTCTTTTCCAAACACAGTTCAAAAGCATCAATTCTTTGACACAGCTTTCTTCACAGTCCAACTCTCACATCCATACATGACCACAGGATAAACCATAGCCTTGACTAGATGGACCTTTGTCAGCAAAGTAATATCTCTGCTTTTAAATATGCTATCTAGATTGATCATAACTTTTCTTCCAAGGAGTAAGCATCTTTTAATTTCATGGCTACAAGTACTCAACAAATTATAATTAATAAGAGTAATAACTAAAATTTACTTGTGTTATAATTACTATATGCCAGACATTATACTGAATAATTTATATGCAATATATCCTGTAACACTCATAACAATGTGACTAGAACTAATTTCCACATTTTATTTTTTCATAGAGCAGTAATTTTTCATTTTTCTTTGTAAGAGTGGTATCCTTTATTTTTAATTAACTTTTATTGAAGTATAGATGATTAACAATGTGTTAAATTCAGTTTTAGAGCAAAGCTAATCAGTTTTTTATATATTCACACTTTTTTAGATTCTTTCCCATATAGGACAATGAAGAGCATTGAGTAAAGTTCGTGTGCTATACAGTACGTTTTTATTAGTTATCTATTTAATTTTCCTATTTTATAGATGACAAAACTGTGGCTGAAATCAATTAAGCAAATTTTGTATAGCAAATAAATTATAAATTTGGGGCATAAATTCAAGGTTGTTGGAATACAGAACCTCATTATCACTATCACTATTGTTACTGCCACTATTACCATTATTTATAATAACTATTATTATTATATTTAAATAGCATTCATGAAGCACTCTTTTATATTACTATTTAGTTATCTGAGCTGAGTTTCATAATTATTTGTAATTCAAAGATGAAAACACTGAGCTTCTGAGAGAAGACTTCTTCAAAATTAGCACATAGTAAATGGTTGATTTAATTAATGTTCTATGGTTCCAAATCTTAGATTCTGAAAATTGTCAAAACAAGCCAAGAGAAATAAAGGCTTCCCAGACTGGGAAAAGCAGAACGCTAAGATTGCTAAATACAGACTGAAAAGTTAAAGGATAGTCTGAAAAACACATATTCTATTATGAGAGCCCATATTCTGTTAGAAACATTAGTTCATTGTCACTTCTGAAAGCATTTTAGTGACTCAGTGAGCCCTCTCTCTCCCTCTCTCTTTCTGCTGTTCCTCTTTCTCTTGTGTTTCTCTTAGAAAAAAAGTTTATCGTAAAGGGTGGAAAAGCCTGTATCTATGGTGAGTTTCCCAGTCCCTAGCAAAAGGGTAATCAAAGATGGTTCTATTTCTGAAGGGATTAGCTTTTAAAGTTCCATACCAACAAGGTATAATTACAAGTAAACTCAGACAAACTACTTTGAAGGCTTCCCTGTTGACTCAGTGGTAAAGAATCCTCCTGCAATTTAGGAGTGGACAGAGGAATCTGGTGGGCTTTTCTCCACATCCTCTCCAACGTTTGTTGCTTGTAGATTTTTTGATGATAGTCATTCTGACAGGTGTGAGATGGTAGTTCCTTGGCTTTGATTTGACCTTCTCTAATATAATTAACAATTTAGAGATTTTTTTTTTTTCATGTGCCTGTTAGCCATCTGAATGTCTTCTTTGGAAAAAATGTCTATTCAGGTCTCTTTTTTATAGCTCAGAGTTTCACTTGGTAAATGAAGGATAGTACCCCCACAAGGCATTTTGGGGGGCTGACCCTGAAGGATAGGCTTCAACCTGTCTTGACTCCCTCCTTTTACACTTTTTGTCTCCTCCCCACCCCCACTCCCAAGCCTGCCCTGTGCAGATTAGGGCTAGCACACATCATCAGTCAGGAAGGGGGTGTGTTTTCTTCACCTGAGGTTCCCACTTCAGGTCAGAGGATTTTCCCTTTGTTCCATTTTCATGGGCTTTTCCTCTTTCTTTTTCTTTTTAGCTGCCACCAGTTTGGACTCCTTTTTTTAATTATAATTACCTAACATTCTCCCCTTAAGAGATGGAAGGCCCAATTCATTGGGAATAGGGACACTGAGATCTCTCTGGCTACCTCCTGCTGAGCTGAGACTTGAGGGGCATGAGGTCTCCCTCTCTTGCTAGTCTCAAGCCTCAGAGTCCTTATAGAGCTGTCTGTCTAGGGGTGAGTGAGTTTCCTTGGCTAAGACAAACCAAGAGAGAAATAACATAGCCCAGAGTTAACTCAAGAGTTATCCCAAGAAAGCTTATCCCCGAAAACTTAATTTGGGGGGTATTCATTAGAATGGTGCTTATTGATAGTTCTGAATAGGTATTGGAGAGCTCCCAGGAGGTCTCAGGTGTATTGAGTGTCCGCTTCTCTTTTCTTCCATGTGAACTGGAGTTCAGCCTTTGGGGACCCATCTTTCCAGACCTAAATTAAGACTTGAATCCCTGGGGCATATAGTGGTGGCCCTTCAGAATCTTTTGGGTCCTTGGTTATACATAAACATATTTCTTGTCGGAATTGCCCAATGACTATGGCATAAGACCACAGCATAAGAGCAGAGAGTCTGAGTCTCTGGATCCTTGAAAAGGTCATTGACATTAAAAAAAAGAAAAGTCTCCCATATAGTGTCTCAGAAGGGCTAAGATCAATCTGTTCCTTAGGGGCAACATGGGTGCAGAGAGAAGCTATTGGTAAAGCCTCCTTTAATCTGAGAAAGGTCTCCTGAATTATCTTTTTTGTCACTGATTTTAAGAATTGGTTGGCTCTCTCTACTTTTCCTGAAGACTGAGACCTCCAGGCACAATGGAGGTAATGCCCAATGCCATAGAGGGGCTTCTCTTGGGGCTCAAGGGTAGATTGTCTGCCTGCCATGTGGGAGCCCTGGGTTTGACTCCCAGGTTGGGAAGATCCCCTGGAGAAGGAAACGGCAAGCCACGCCAATGGAAAATTCCATAGGAGGAGCCTGCTAAGTTACCATCCATGGAATTGCAAAGAGTCACACATGACTGAGCAACTTCACTTCTCAATGCCTTAGAGAGCCCTTGGGTGCTTTTAAAAGCAAGTGATGTTCCATTGTCTTTTTGTAGTGACCTAGGCAGGACAAATCTTGGAATAATTTCATAGAGTGCTTTTTCACCACCTCCTCAGGCAAAATCCATCCTGTGAAGGTATCTATCATGACTATTAGGTATTTATATCCTTGAGAAACTGGCATCTGGGTAAAGTCCATCTGCCAGCCCTTTCCTGGGTAGGTCCCATGCTATTGGATTGACTGGGTCAGCTGAGGTCTTTGAGTTCTTTGGGGGTTGTTTAATTGGCAAGTGAGACACAGGGAGACCACTTGACTTATAGTCGTTTAGAGGCCTGCTCCTCTGAAGGAACTTTCTAGCAATGTTTGGAGGGCCTTGTCCCCTAGATGAGTGGTGGCATGTGAGGAGTTCACCAACTCTCATTGGAGGTTCTTCAGCAGAAAGAGAAGCTCCTCTTTTTGAAAACACCTCACATCATCTTGTTGAAAGCCCTCACTCTTAGCTTTAAGACTCTCACCTTCAGTATATCAGGGAGTTCCTGGCAAATTAGTCTGCAGCACTAAGGTGGAAACCCCTATCAGGTCACTGTTTTGTAATGCTGCTTTTTTAGCTGCTGCTGCCTGGTTCTCTTGAGCCACTTCTGTACTCCGTTTTCCAGTCTTCTCTGCAGTGGGAGACTGCAACCTCAGCAGGCAGATGGACTGCCTCCAAGAGCCTAAGGATTTGATCACCGTGCTTTATTGGGGACCCTCGGGTGGTCAAGTGGCCTCTTTATTTCCAAATAGCAGCATATGTATGTAGCACCTGAAAGGCACACTTGGAGTCAGTGTAAATGGCTACTCTTTTTCCTTTTCCCAGCTCTAAAGCTTGAGTCAGAGCTATGAGCTCAGTCAATTGGACTGAAGTACCTGGAGCTAAAGGTTTAGTCTCTATGGTCTCAAAATTGGAGGCTATTTCAAATCCTGCCTCCTTTTTCTATCTAAGACAAAATTGCTTCCATTGATGTACCAGATTTCCTCAGGATTGGTCAAAGGGTCTTCTCTACAATCCCTTTCAGGATTTTGTCCAGTGGTCCAAAGTTTCTAGGTAAGAGTGAAAGAGGAGAGATTTCTCAGGGTAGGCACGAGGGTAGCTGGGTTAAGAACCTCAAAAAAGGAAATAGTTCTGGATTTTCCATCAGCATTACCCAGTAATGCATGAGGATTCTTTGATTGGATATCCATAAATGGCCACTCCCATTTAGTATTTTCACTTGGTGACTGATAAAATAAATAAATAAATAAATAAATAAAAATAGCAAGAGAGTTTTAAAGTATCTTCTATTAGGGTTGCAGGCTTTCAAAGGCAGGGAGGCCAGCCTCAGGCGGTCAGATTGAGACTCTTCGATAAGTGAGTTACTGACTGGGGCTCAGGTCCCAACCTTTGTGTTAACACTTCCAAGGCTATTCGTTCCTTTTCATAGCTGTATACTTGGAATGCTTTTTCTGGGTCTGCAACCTCAGATGGATGCTCAGGTTAAGGCTTGTTTTAGTGTTGCCTCTGCCTCCTTTTGAGGTCCCCATGTCAATGAATTTGGTGAGTATATCTCTTCTCAATAAGGGATTTGGACACTCAGGGACCATCAGAAACTGATGGGAAAATATCTGTCCATCCCAACAACAAAGAAGTGAATGGGTGAATCATTTTGTAATTGTTTTCCTGTAGCACCCATAATGGTACATGTTGGGGGGAGATGGCTCCAGAGCAGGAGGTCTGGAGAGAGTAGGTAGCCCCAGTGTTAACCAAGAAATTTTTGGACCTACCTGCCACATCCAGTTGCACTTTTGGCTCCAGTCCCATGATGGTTAACTGTTACAGGTGGACTGGCTGGAGTGGGCCACTTAACAGTCCTGTTAAACCATCATGAAGGAAGGCTTGGCACTTGACCTTGAGGCTTTTGGGTCCCCAGGGCAGAGTGCTACCTAATATCCCAGTTGATGGCATTTGTAGCAAGCTGTTTTAGGAGGCTTGCCATGGTATGGACACTTTCTGGCCCAATGTCCCACCTGTCTACAGATTAGGCATTTGTCCCATGCCTTGTCCTTGAGGTTTGCCACAGGGCTCCCCTGGAGGGTGGCCAGCATCTGGGCATACCTTAACTTTTCCTTCTCTCCCTTTCCTGGGCCTTGGCCTCCTTCTCCTGTTCTCTGGTATCAAAGATATGGGTGGCTGTCTGGATCATTTCCTCTAAAGAGGAAGCAGAGTCCTGATGCTATAGCTGTTCTAACATTATCCTTATGTATGATGCAAATTGGGACAACAATTTGTCCTTTTAAAATCACCTGTCTATTGTAAGAGTCTAAATCTAGATTGGGAAACTTTAGTAGGGCCTCTTTTAGCCTTTCCAGAAAGGCAGTGGGATTCTCACTGGGGTCCTGAGTTATTGCTGAGACCCAGGCACAGCACCACAGCACCATAACTAATAGGTTTCCTTCTGTTTCCATGGGTAGACTTCCTTAGGGTGAGTCTTCTGAAGCTTATCCTAGCCAGTACTGTTGCCATCTGAGAGCTAGGCATCCCTGGGTCAAGGTGCAGATCCCCAGACAGGTGGAGGCAAGTCAACCTCCTGGAGATTGAATCTTCAGGCAAGTCGAGACTGGGCAGCCTCCTGGGAATTGGGTCCTTGGGTGGGTTGAGGCAGGTTGACCCACTCTAGGTAATAACAGAATTAATGATAAAGAAGTGGGTAGATGTTCAATAATGTGGAATGGAGATTTGATCTGGGGGTATATTCACAGCTTTAGGAGAAGAACAGTAAGAGTTTGGGCCAAAATGGCCCACAGGCTAACTCCCAAAGGGGCAAACATTGTCCCTGGAAGTCCAATTGCCCATGAAGGGATGCCACCGACAAGTGGACTTTCAGCAGGTATTGTGTGTCTGCCGCCCACCCTAGCAGGTACACTAAGAAGTGCTGTTGTTGCACATGTCTTAGGAAGCATGGGAGATGAAGGCCTGAATCTCTTGAGGGTACTAAATAGTTTTTCCCTCCCAAAGGCCAGCTATTTTCTGATTGTCCCACCAGAAAGTTGCAGAGGCAACACTGTAGGCCCAAACAAGGCTCATGAAAAGAGCACAATTTCTGGAAACAGAAAAGCTGATAACCCTCCCAATGCTTTGCAGAGATGGCATAGAAAAAGGGAAGACCTGGAGGACAAGAGGGGAAGGAAGTGAGAAGAATGTGCTGAGGAATCCCCTTACTATTATTATCCCCTTATTATTCCTGAGGAATAACCTTCCAGGAAAGTGGCTAAACGCTTGACCTGTGCCCACACAGCTTTCATTTCCCTGATCTTCAGCACAAGGAGGACTAAGGACAAAAGAACCCTCATCCACTGGGCAACGGCTTCTGGGTACAATGGATGGTGGAGGCTTCAGGACATGCCAGGGAGTAGCTCCTGACAGAATCCCTCAATTACATCACAGCTGCTTGCCTATTCACAGGGGGTATGAGCAGACACAAAGGAGAGATTGTAAAGGAATTAAAATTTTGTTAGCCATATGTGCCTTCCAGCCAGAGGCGAGGACCTCCTTCCTTAACCAGAGGTCTTCTGGAATCTGAGACTGTGCTACATGAGTTTTTTGTCACCTTGGTTTTGCTGTGCCAGGTCCCACTGCAATCAATTTCCCATCACTTTGCTGCGCTGGGTTTCTGTTGTGCTCAGCTTCCACTGAGTGAACTTTCACCATATTGGGCTTCAGCTCTGATGGGCTTCCACCTCACTGGGCCCAGCTGAGATGGCTACATCCAGGTTACATCTGAGTCATGGCACCAGATATGTCGGGAGAGGGTGTAGTATCCTCAGTCCAGTCTCACCACAAGGAAGAGTTGAAAACGCAGACCAGTGTTACACCTTGGTTGCAACTCAGAGTTTTATTTGGTAAACAAAGGATAGTACACCTTCAAGGCATGAGGGTGGGCCAACACTGAAGGAGAGGCCTATTTAGGTTTTTTTCCCACTTTCTAGTGGGCTTCCCTGGAAGCTCAGATAGTAAAGTGTCTGCCTACAGTGTGGGAGACCCAGGTTCAATTCCTGGGTTGGGAATATCCCCTGGACAAGGAAATGACAACCCACTCCAGTACTCTCCCCACTTTTTAATTACATTTTTTAAAATATACTGATTTGTATGAACTGCTTACATATTTTGACATGAATCCCTTATTGGTTATGCTATTTGCATATATTTTCTCCTATTCAGTAGGTTGTCTTTTTGTTTTGTCAAAAGATTTCCTTTATTGTGAAAAATCTTTTAGGTTAAATTAGGCCCCATTAGTTTCTTAAATTTGGTCTTACTTGTTTCTTTTTGCTTTTATTTGTTTTGTCTTAGGAAACAGATCCAAAAAATATTACTAAGATTTATGTCAAAAAGTGTTCTGCCTGTGTTATCTTCTGGAAGTTTTAAGGTTTCAGGTCCTGCATTTAGATCTTCAATCTATTTTGAGTTTATTTTTGTATATGGTGAGAGGAAATGCTCTAGTCTCATTGTTTCACATGTAGCTGTCACTTTCTAAACACCACTTATTTAAGAGAATATCTTTACTGCATTGCATATTCTTGCCTCTTTCTTCATAGATTAGTAGACTATACGTGCATGGGTTTATTTCTGGGCTCTCCATTTTGTTCCATTGATCTATGTGCCTGTTTTATGTGCCAGCATGATGCTTTTTTGATTACTCTTGCATTGTAATATCGTCTGAAGTATGGGATCATGAAACTTCCAGCTTTTTGCTTTTTTCTCAAGATTGTTTTGTCAAATAAGAATCTTTTGTAGTTACATGTAAATTTTAAGATTTTTTTTCTAGCTCTATGAAAAATGTCATTGGTATCCTATTAAAACTATCATTGTATATGGAGATGTTTTCAATTGCATGGCTATTTTAACAATATTAATTATTCCAGTGAAAGAGGTAGAGATATCTTTCCATTCAGTTGTATCATATTCGATTTCTTTCATTGATGTTTTATAATTATCATAAAATAGATTTTTCACCTCCTTGGTTACATTTATTCCCAGGTGTTTTATGTATTCATTTATTGATGTGATTTTAAACAGGATTATTTTTTACTTTTTATTTCTGATAGTTCATTATTAACATACAAAAAAATGAGATTTCTGTATTTTAATCTTGTATCTTGAGACTTTACTAAATTCATTTATTAGTTGTATTGGTTTCTTTGGTGGAGACCATAGGGTTTTCTGTATGAAATACTATATCAGCTGCAAATAATGACTGTTTTACCTCTTTTTTTTTTTTTTTTTTTTGACAATTTGGATGCATTTTATTTCTTTTTCTTGTCTCATTGCTATGGCTAGGGCTTCCAATACTATGTTACATAGAAGTGGCAACAGTGAGCATCCTTGATTTGTTTCTGAATTTAGACAAAAACTTTCAATGTTTCACCATTAAATATGTTAGCTGCAGGTTTGTTATAAGTGACATTTATTATGTTGATATATGTTCCCAGTATACCCAGATTTATGTCAGTTTTAATAGTGAATGGATGTTGCAGGCTTTCAAATGTTTTTTTTTTGTTTTTTTGTTTTTTCTGCATCTATTGAGCTAATTATTAATTTTAATCCTTCCTTTTATTAATGTGGTGTATCATGTTTGATTTGCAAATGTTGAATCATTCTTGTGTCCTTAGAATAAATATGACTTGATCCATAGTTTATGATCCTTTTTGTATATTTTTGGATTCAGTTTGCTGATATTTTGTTGGGCATTTTATATGTATATTCATCAAAGATATTGGCTTATACTTTTCTTTTTTTGTAATTATTGTCTGGTTTGGTATCATGATAGTTGCAGTCTCATAGGATGAATTTTGGAGTGTTCCATCTTCTTCCATCTTGGAAACAGATTGAGAAGGATAGGTTTAGTTCTGTATATGTTTAGTAGAGTTCTCATGTAAAACCATCCAATCTTGTAGCTTTGCTTGCTCTTTTTTTTTTAATTACATTCACAAATTTATTTTCAGTACTAGTGATCAGTCTATTCAAGAAGTCTGTTTTTCCTTGATTCTATCTTGGTGGTTTGTATCTTTCTAAAAATTTGTTCATTTCCTCTAAATTGTCCAGCTGGTTGACATATAACTATTCACAATATTCTTGTGATTTTTTTTTTCCTTTTGTAGCTCTGTGATATCAGTTAATATTACCCCTTCTTTCTTTTCTTATGTTGTTTACTTGATCAGAAATCTCTTCAGTTGCTTTTATTTTATAAAATTTATTTTATTTTTCATGTTCTATTTGGATGATTTTATTATTTTAATCTTCCAGATAACTTATTCTTCTCTGTCATTTAGTTTGTTACTTATCCCTTCTAGTATGTTTTGTGTTTTGTCTATTGAATTCTTTATTTTTGATTGGGTCTTTTTTATATTTTCTAGTTCCTTATTAAAATGTTCAGTAGTTGAGATCAAATATTTTTTTCTAATTTGGTTAATATTTTTAGTACCAATATTTTGAGTTCTTTATCTGATTACTTATTTCTGTTTATTTGTTTTTCAGAAGTATTCTCTTGTTCTTTCCATTAAGAATAGTTCCTCTGAATTTTTATTTTACTTAATATTCTCTGGCTCTATGAATTTAACTGAAACAATTGCCTATTACAGTCTTAAAGTGATTTTTTTTTATGTGAGAACCTCCCTATGCAAACTGAGTGTATCTAATGCCTTTGGTAGGAGTGCTGGTGTGAAGCAGATGCCAGTCACATCTTTCCTCAGGGTGTGCTGGTAGATATCACCTTGGTAGGAATGGGACTGGAGATGGAGAAGCTAAAGCTGGCACTGAGTATGAGGTAGGATTTCCTCATACCTCAGCGTCAAGTGTAGGATATGACCTCAAGTTGCTGGAACAGAAGCCCTGAGGATTGGGTTCAAAGTGGCTCTATTCTCTTTAAGTGTACATTTTTTCCCTCCCCACACCAGGTTCTTTGCCCCAGAAGAAGGGGGAGCTGAAGCAAGTGAGACTCGAGTGCAAACAGAGCTTCAGGCGCTGCCTGTGTAGGCAGTTGTGGCTCTGATCAGGTGCAGCCTTGGGTGTGAGCTCGTTGGTTTCTCACAGCTGGTCACCGTCCCCTCCTCTGCTGCCTCCATTACCCTCAGTGTTGTGGAGTCATTTCACTGGGATGGCAGGACCCACATGGACTCTAAGCACATGATGGGAGATTAGCTTTGGTGGAGCAGTCACTGTCAGGGCCTAGGAAGCTTGGGGACATGGCTCGAGGAATGCATTCTAGGCTTGGACCACCCTCCCTGGGCTGTGCCCCAGGACTAAGTCACTTCTGCATCCCCTCGTGGTGTCCTTCCTCCAGGCCTGTGTGCTCCAGATCTAGAGCTGTGCTGTGCCATGGAGAGAGTGAGGTCAGAGCACTTACTTGACTTGGACTGTGGCGTGTACCATACAGTGCTTGGCTGTGGGAAACCCGCAGCCACAACAGCAGACGACTCTCTGCCCCCTGCCTCAGGGCTATTTAGCATGTATAGACCCCTCATAAGTGTACTGCAAGATTTTCCAGACTTTCTTTCTCATCCAAACATATTCCATACAGACAAAGAGACTTGTCTATTCTGTGTGGGACTCCAGCAATGGGACACCCGGTCTGTGGCTTCAGTCACTCACTCCCCAGGACATGTATCTACTCCTAATCTTCCTTGTCCTCTGAGTCCCTTTCCCAGGGGCACAGGTTTTGACTCAATTGCTTTTCTTCCCTTCCTACTCAATTGCATGTGTATCTTCTTAAATTCTTACTTGTACAGGACTCTTGCCAGTTTCCAGTTCATTTTCAGTGAAGATTGTTCCACAAATAGATCTATTCCTTCATGTGTATTTATTGGAGAAGTTGAGCTCCATATATTCTTACTCCACCATCTTTTCTTCCCTCCTAAGACTTCATTTTTCTGGAAGATTTCTTCTTCATTGGTTTCATCCTCTTCATACCATTTAAGCATACATGGGCTTTATTTTTTTTTTTTTTTGATGATTGTAAGCAAGTTTATTTTTGCTCACTTCGTTTTTTAAAATTTCTTTAAATTAATTAATTAATTTTTTATTTTACTTTACAATACTGTATTGGTTTTGCCATACATTGACATGAATCTGCTACAGGTTGTTTTAAAATGTCTGCTTCATCATCTCTGTAAGAAGTTTTTTTATAAAGTATTTTTAAAATTTTTGATGTAGGTCATTTTTAAAGACTCTATTTGTCGCAATAGTGCTGCCTTTTTTTTTTTTTTTTTAATGTTCTGGTGTTTTAGCCACGAGGCATGTGGGATCTCAGCTCCCTGACCAGGAATCAATCTCATGCCCCCTGCACTGGAAGATAAATTCTTAACCACTGGACCACTGCAGAAATCCCCTCTAACAAGTTTGTATTTTATCATTTTCCTACTTCTTTGACGTTCCAAATTTGTTTGCTATGCTCTTATCTTTTCAGTTGCTTCTATATTACCAATAATGATGCTTTCAATTCTTTAATGGTTTTATTTGTCCTTTTCATTTCTTTCCTTTACTCTAAGAATTGCTTCTTTTCAGTTTCTATTATCTTGTCGTATGTACTTTGACTCTATTTATGTGTTCTTTAAACTGTTCATACGATGTCAGTCGCTTCCTCGGAGGAAGACAGTTCTTGAAAAAGTTGAAAACATAGATTTTGTTCAGGTTATGGAGGAATCCACATATGACAAACTGAAATCTCTGGCCTGGCCAACAACCGAAAAGAAACTGAGTTCTACTAACAACTACATGAGTGTGGTTTGAAGTGGAACTTCATCAGTCAGTCCTTCAAGGGTGAATGCAGCTGCAATCAACACCTTGACTGACATCTCATCTCATGAGAGAGCTTAAGCCAGAACTACCCACCTAAACTACTGCTAGATTCCAGACCCACAGTCTCTTTGAGAAAATGAATAATTATTGTTTCAATTTGCTAAATTTTGAGGTAATTTTTACAAAATAATAGATAACTAACTGGCTATTTTCATCTTTCCATATTATTGATAGACAAATGTGTTTAAGGCAAGCCATAGCTATGAAAGCTATGAACTTCCTAGAAAAATAAAGAATAAAAATATTATTTGCATGTAATCATACTTGGGAGAATGAAAATTCTTGATTTAAGTATATTGAGCCTCGATGGACATGAGTTTGCGTGAACTCCGGGAGTTGGTGATGGACAGGGAGGCCTGGTGTTCTGTGATTCATGGGGTCACAAAAAATCAGACATGACTAAGCGACTGAACTGAACTGAACTGAAGTTTTAGAATTAGAAGGATAATTTTTCCATTCTAATAATCCCTTGGAATTTATCCAATCATAACTTCATCACTTTTAGAAATGTATGAAGACTTAACCAATTACTGTTTTGTTGTTGTGTGTTAGTCACTCAATTATGTCTGACTCTTTGAGACCCCATGGACTGTAGCCTGCCAGGTTCCTCTATTTATAGGATACTCCAGACAAGAATATTGGTGTGGGTAATCACTCCCTTTTCAGGGGATCTTCATGACCCAGGGATCAAACCTGAGTCTCATGCATTGCAGGCATATTCTTTTACCATCTTGGCCAATTCTCAAAAGTGAAATGTGTCTTAAAATAAGAAACACGTTTGTGTCCTAGATGATGATATCTTTTGATTCAATTCTGTTCTAAAATACAGTTTACTATAATTGAATTGATTAGCACATCGATAACACTTAATTTACAGAAATTACCATTAAGATTAAAATATGAAGACTCTACTAAGAATATCTTCTGCTGCCCTGGTAGAATGTTATGTAAAATAAAAAATTTAAACAAAATATTTTTAACCTCAAATTTTAATTCATTAGAAAACAAATTTGTTTTAATATAATCAATAAACTGATCCATTTTAATCATAATCAATTAATAAATGAAGAAGAATATTTTAAGTGTCTACTTATACTCAATGTCAAATGATCATTTACAGTGAACTTTTATGTCACCATTAACACACAATTATGTTTGATAGATTTTGCCTATTCATGTGTGACAGGAATTGGCTAGATGCTGATTAATCCCATTTATTCTTCCTAAGAATATTGGAATACTTTATTTAACCTTTCTTATGATTGTACTGGGACTGCAATGTGACTTGCTTCTGGACTGAAATAATAAATGTGAAATCCATCCCCTTTTCACCTGTCAATTAGGTAAAGGAGCCAACTCATTGGAAAAGACTCTAATGCTGCAAAAGATTGAGGGAGGGAGGAGAAGGGGATGACAGAGGATGAGATGGTTGGATGACATCACTGAATGATAGGCATGAGTTTGAGCAAGCTCTAGGAGATACTGAAGGACAGGGAAGCTTGGAGTGCTGCAGTCAATGGGGTCACAAAGAGTCAGGCATGACTGAGCAACTGAATAACAAGAACAAAAGAAGCAGTTGGCTCCAGTGAGGTCCCAAAAGGTATCACAGATGTTACATGGTTTGCAAACTCTCCACATAGAGAATAATGTATTAAACAACCAAGTGAAACAGGATGTGACTAGAAAAGAAACATATATTGTGTCAAATTATTTGTTATAGCATCCAGATTTTTTTTGATTGATATTACATTTAAAAGCAAAATAACTTTAAAGCTTCACAGTTTGATTAGGAAACAGTGGTCACTGAAGCATATATCACTAGATTATAGAACCTTACTTATATTCTCTTTTCCTAGTTCAGGTCTTTGAAGTACTACTTAGTTAAGTATATTCTCAGGCCAACAGCCTATGAAAGGAGATATTCAATCATTCAGCCTTGTATCTAGCAGTACCAGTTTTAGTGCTCCAGTTTTTATAACTGGCTTTCTACTTAATCCTTGAGCCCCAGTCCTTTTTAACCAAATTCTGAAAATGGGTCTTAACCGCATGTCTCAATCCTATTTTGATAACCTTTCTAGATGGTCCAGGGTCATTATTTAGATGTTTATCTTATATGTATGTTATGGTGTTTCTTTTGTATTTTCACATGGTTGACTTTCACTGTACAGTCACGCAGTCAAGTCTGACTCCATTTTTGATATTTGACTGATGATGACTTTCAAGGCACACCAGTCACTTTCTTCCTTTTGCCTCACCTCAGGGAAAGATGATACTCATCCCTCCCTTAACTCAAGTAAGAGAGTTCATAACATGCAAACTCAACCTACATAGGAACTCTCACCCAGTCCCACACCCCAGCATGACAAAATCAGTGCCACTCATTCCCTCCCATTCCATGCTCAAGCCATTTTCAGACCAACCTATCCTGCTCTTGTCAGAAAGCTTCATGGTGTGAATAATAAATCCTTTCTACCTTTTGTTGTATGTATAGCATTATTAGTCTCAGCATTTGAACTGATTTTGTGCTATTGTTGATCTTGTCCTCTGTAGGGCAGTCACATGGCAGGTTAAGGATCAGTCCACCTAGGTAGGTGACAGTTTTTGAGGGAAATATATATTCCTCCCAAGAGCTTTGCATCCATGGAAGTAATAGGTCTTCATGACAGTCAACTACAATGTTAAGGTTTACATGTGAGAAAAGTAACTCCTGAGTTTCTATAGATAGCTTTTTCTTAGGACTATATCATCCAAATTTGGGGGGCAAGATGGCCTTACTTTTGACTGTAAGCCAGGGGCTAGGTTTGGAAGCAGTTATGTAGACTAGCAGAAATTCCAAATGTTTGCATTACACTTATACATCATTCCTCTTTCTCCTTTTCCCTTTTGTTATTCCCAGGTCTTAGTAACACTCCATCCTTTCAGGGCTCATCATGTCCTAAAAGCAGTATAGAATTTAAGAAAAAGTGCTGCCCATCCATCTTTAGGGTAGTGGTTCTCAAATTCTTTTAATAAGTGTTTTATAATTTTCCTCTTATTATTGATAAATTAAAGGGTATTCTAACTTACCTATATATTTGTTTAGTCTAATGAAAGGGAAAATATAAAATAAGTAACATTATAAAATAATATTTATCAAATAATATTTAGTTCAATATGTAAATTCTCAAGAACAATTGTAATAGTAGATATAAAGAAGTAAAGCTTGCTTTTGTTGACAAAACCCCTTGAATGTAGCAGCTACAAATGTAAACTGATGTAAGTGTAATTTAGATTAATCACATGTTGCCAGTGTTATTGGTGTTAGGTGATGGATTTTCTAAATGGTCAACAAATTCTGTTATTATTGATAAAACTAAATATAATCTTGTTGTAATTTACATATTTTTCACTGACATATCCATTATCTATCAAAATACCTTGTGTATATTATAATACAAGGAGATTCTTACTGCAGAAAATTTTAGAGAATTTCCATTCCATTTAAAAGTCCTAACTTTATAGGTCATTTAGCACTCTAGTCTCAACTCTCTAAAGTAGCATACTTGAATCAAAACTAAGACAATTAAAACTACTCCACAAATTTTGAAAACACCTCTAAAGTAGAAGTAGTCTGTTTCTTAGAATCAGACTAAACTGGAGCCGATTATACAGAGTGAAATAAGCCAGAAAGAAAAACACCAATACAGTATACTAACACATATATGTGGAATTTAGAAAGATGGTAACTATAACCCTGTACGCAAGACAGCAAAAGAGACACAGATGTATAGAACAGTCTTTTGGACTCTGTGGGAGAGAGAGAGGGTGAGATGATTTGGGAGAATGGCACTGAAACATGTATAATATCATATAAGAAATGAATTGCCTGTCTAGGTTTGATGTAGGGTGCAGGATGCTTGGGGCTGGTGCACTGGGATGACCCAGAGGGATGGTGTGGGAGGTAGGTGGGAGGGGGGTTCGAGGTTGAGAACACGTGTACACCCGTGACAGATTCATGTTGATGTGTGGTAAAACCAATACAATATTGTAAAGTAAAAAAAATATATATATATATATATATATATATATATATACACTAATAATAAAGAAATAA
>SJXQ01009825.1:126553-209059 GCA_006408695.1 Aepyceros melampus | reverse complement strand
ATATATATACTACTAATAAAGAAATAAATGGCATGAATCACTGGTAAAAAAGAAAAAAAAAAGAATCAGACTAGAACAATAAACCAGATCCTTAGTTAGCATGATACTGGCAGTAGTCTTTAGACAGAGATGCCTAAATAGGAGGATGAAGCTCTACTGTGAAATACGACCCTGATGTCCACATTCTCTTAGTGAAGCTTCTTGAAGCACTGATATGTCATTTTGTTTATGGAGACATTGGGTTCCCTTGTAGAGTCATGTCTTAGGATCAAGCTGACGTTTCATCCACTCTAATCCTTTTTGAAATTTCTACCACTTATTGATAAACTATCCAGATAGGAACTTTTTTCCTGCCAGAAAGGTGTTAAGTATCACCTTATGTGAGACTTTTATAGCCGTGTTCCCTAGGGAAGCCTTGCTTCTTGGTTGGCTCATGTGTTTTCAGTTGTTTCCCGAGTCTTCCAAGCATTACCATTGGGGCTTCCCTGGTAGCTCAGACAGTAAAGTGTCTGCTTACAATGCAGGAAACCTGGGTCCCATCCCTGGATCAGGAAGATCCCCTGAAGAAGGGAATGGCAACCCACTCCATTATTCATGCCTGGAAAATCCCACGGACCAAGGAACCTGGTGGGCTACAGTCTATGGGGTCACAAAGAGTCGGACACGACTGAGTGACTTCACTTCTAGATTATAAACTTGTTTTTCAGACTTATATCCTCTTTTAAACAACTACTTCTGAATCCACTTTTCTCAAGTTAGTCTCACAGTCGTGTCTGATTCCATGGACTGCAGCCTGGCAGGCTCTTCTTCTTACAATCTAAGAAGAAATATCAAAATATCATGTCCAATACCATTAAAACAATTTCAATTTTAATGATCAGTAATCTATTTCATATGATAATTTCCAAAATTTTTGAAATGTTTGGTTAGAAATTGCATTTTATGATGACACTCACAGTTAGAATGTGAAAAAACTTTTCACACCATATGAGAAATTAAGATAAATTCTTAAAGAGAATATCAAACCTTTCCTTAAGGTGCCTTTTAACATTGAAATTGTTTCTTTATAAATGTTAAACAAGTGTGAACTGTCATTATAAAACTTTCAAGGATTTCTAAGAATTGAAGAACATGATTTATTAAAAAGCATTGTGATGAATGTTTCATGGGTAGTAGTATTATGTTGTGCACATACAATAAATTGAGTCTAATAGATTTTTTCATTGCTTTTAATGTGCCTATAAAAGAGAGGTCAGATGATTCAGAGGTGCTATCACTTGAGAATAATAGAAGTGAACTGATCCCATATAACATTCAGAAGATGTCAAATCACTAGCTACTTGTCAACAGATGGAAGCATTGTTTTTCCCTCCTTTACATTTGCAATTCAAAAAACATAATTTAGTTTTACAATTTTCAGGTAAATATTCTGTCATGGTTTAGAAATTTAATTTGAAGTCATATTTCAAATTCCTCAAGTAGATGCATCCTTAATTAAACAAAATTTGTTAATCTCTTACTAAGCTTGCCCTGCTCTAAGTTCTGAAAGAGAAAAAAGAGGAGTATACAAGATGGTCTTTGCTCAAATGGCATGTAATTAAGTTGGAGAGAAAAGCATAGTAACAGAAAATAATAAAAAATAGCTCAAAAGTTAAGAATACAATAAATCAATAAAATCAAAGTTTCAAAGAATAATCATGAAATCATAAGGCTTACGTACACTATGTTATGTAAAATAGCTAGTGAGAAGCTGCTGAATAAAGCAGAGAGCTCAAATCTGTGCTAGGGCTGGATGGAGTGGAGTGGGAGGGAGAATCAAGAGGGAGTGGATGTATGTATACTTATGGCTAATTCATGTTATACATCAGAAAGCAACACAACGTTGTAATGTAAATTATCCTTCAACTAAAAAAAAAGAAAGAAAAGAAAAAGATGGTCTTAAACTGAGAGAAAATGGAGTGATCTGATTTACCAAGGAGTATATCATCCAAGTGAAATACCCTTTTCCCTGCCCAGAGGGTGTTATTATTCTCATAAAAGATTATTAAATGTTTTATTTGATATCCAAGACAATAGACCAGCAAAGTGTATTTTGAAGAAACAACAGGAAATTGTGAACACAGAGATCACTTTGAGTCATGATGGCATCGCCCATGTTCCAAACCTAATCTGGAAACAAGTCACAGCAACAGTGAAATTCAGCCAAAGGTACTGAGGATATGAGGCAACAAATTTGGTAGGTTTCAGGAATCTCCAAGATGTCAGAAGCCAACGGTAGCAACTCCAAAAACTGGATAGAGTCAGAGTGGTACATAAATTGTAGGTTGCACTTATCACTGAGAGAATTAAAAAGATCCAAAATTATATACTTAAATGTAACAAAAAATAATAATTTGCTTCAGCTAAAGAGGACAGAGAAAAAGCTGACTTAAAACTCAACATTCAAAAAACTAAGATCATGGCATTCAGTCCCATCACTTCATGGCAAATAGAAGGGGAAAAAATGGAAACAGTAACAGATTTTATTTTCTTGGACTTCAAAATCACTGTGAAAGGTGACTGTAGCCATGAAATGCAAAGACACTTGTTCCTTGGAAAGAAAGCTATGACAAACCTAGACAGTGTATTAAAAAGCAGAGCCAACACAGTCCTATATATTCAAAGCTGTGCTTTGTAAAGTAATCATGTACAAATGTGAGAGTCGGGCCATAAAGAAGGCTGAGCACCAAAGAATTGATGTTTTTGAATTGCGGTGCTAGAGAAGATTCTTGAGAGTCCCTTGGACTGCAAGGGTCAATCCTAAAGGCAATTAACCCTGAATATTCATTGGAAGGACTGATGCTGAAGCTGAAGCTCCAATATTTTGGCCACCTGATGCAAAGAGTTGACTCACTGGTAAAGACCCTGATGCTGGGAAAGATTGAAGGCAAAAGGAGAAGGGGGTGACAGAGGATGAGATGGTTGGATGGCATCACTGACTCAATGGACATGAGTTTGAGCAAACTTAGGGAAATAGTAAAGGACAGGGAAGCTGGGTGTGCTATAGTCCATGGAGTTACAAAAAATGAACACAAGTTAGCAACTAAACAGCAACAACTTTTAAGAACCAAAATTTTTTTTCCCATGAGGTTGCATTTGTATTCTCTGAATCCCATGAATGGGCTTCACCAGTAAAAACCTAAACAATGTAATCGGAATCACTCCTAATCCAGACTATCCTTCTGCCAGCAAGAAAATATCTTATCAATCAGATCACATATAGAATAAAATGCACCCTACACTTAGTTATGTTTACTCCCACTAAAACCACAACAATAACAAAAAAGAGACAAAGTCAAAGACCAGTTTATTGGTTGTTCTTTTATAATGGCAATAACAGGTATAAAATCAGCAGTGATTGATAGTCCTTGTCTACATTGCAAAATCCAAAGCAAGAATGTGTTTTGCAGATGTTGAGGTCCTGACTCATAAGGGCTTTTGATTAACCTATATTACCATGAGCATTTCTAATTTAAACAGTCAGTTTTTAAAACCAATTAAATGATATTCCTTGCATTCAAACAACTACTTTAGAATAACTATTTACAACTCAATTTTTTAAAACTTGATAATGTCCTTTGGTCTATGGAACGTTTCACTGGAATGATTTGAAGTGATTACTGTAATTATCCAAAATAACAGTATCAGATTGAAACAGAAAGAACAATTAGAGGACTCCTCTGACTGCTCAGCTCAAATGAACAACATTCTGTCTTTTAGGCACTCTCAGTTTCTCTTCTCCTCTTCTTGAGTCTAACTCAAATTTTATTTATTTCCCTGTCTCTACTTCCTCACCTCAACCAAGTCAGCGACTCACTGTGATACTTTTACTGTAGCCATCTTGTTTGCCTTCTCTTGCTCTGCCCTGTTCCTGCTGTGGGAAATCAGCTACCATGCTGTGAGCTACCTTATGGAAAAGCCCCCTGAGAATGGCCTTTGGCCAACAGCCTTCAAGCAGTTGAGGCACTTGCTCCAAAAACCCTGAGCAATTGAATCTTGCAAACAATATGCGAGGTTAAGTGAGCTAACAAGTGGGTCTGTACCTATCTAGCCTTGAGATGAGGCTGAAGTCCTACCTGGTGAAAGGCACAGAGCCAGAGGACAAGTCAAACTACATCTGGTTTCATGATAAAAAGAGACTTTGAGATAATAAACATAAAATTTTCCTTTATTTTGTGGATGTCTTCACCATCCTTCCATATTTTCTACAGGGTATTCTTACCATATTGTGATTTTAAGGGTTTTCTCTTTTATAAGTTTCATGTATTTTATTTTCCTGTGTTACCTTGTGATCATTTCAAGAGGTTAGTACTCTTTTTAGGCAGCCAATCCTAAAATCAGTCAAGATTTTTATATATGTATATAAATTTATTTATTTTAATTGGAGGTTAATTACTTTACAATATTGTATTGGTTTTGCCACATCAACATGAATCTGCTACTCAGGTCCTGATTAAGCTTTCTTCTTTGGAATGGAAGTCAGATGCAAGTCAGTCTTTTATAACTCAGTGTTGGAAAAAATATAGTCATAATCTATTCCCCAGAAGGTTACTAGCTTCATCCCACAGTGGAAGAAAAGGGATCACATTAAAAATACCGGCAAGTAGGAATCACTGTGATCAATTTTATAGTCTACTTACTACAAGTAATCATATTTCTTTCATATTTCATATTTTAAGAAATAAAATATCACACAGTTAGGTCATCTCTCTTCCATATCCTGGTACCATTTTCTTGCTCTCATTTTCCCTTTGTCCTCAGAGGTAAGCACTATAATCCCTTTCTGTCTCAGGTTCATACATTAAAAATTTCCATATGATAGTTGGAAAAATATGAATAAACTTTTTGGCCAACTCAATATATTTCTTTGATTCTTACTTTTTTACATGTGACATTGTATGTGATATTCTGCAAATTTCCATGTTCACTAGATATTATATTTTGAAATATATCTATTTTGTTGTATAAAGATGTTTGTCTTTAACAGTTTTAATTTTTCAATAAATGAAAAACACCATTTATGTATTATCATTTCCCTTCTGATGGGCATGTGGGTTGTTTCCAATTTTTTTTTTTAAACTTGTATTGCAGTGAGCATACTTTTATATTTTCTTGTGCATGTGTGGGAGGGTTACTCCAGGTGGTATATACCAAAGTGGAATTGCTTTCCCAAATTGCTCTGCAAACTACATTTTTATGTTGCTCAGAAAAATCTTAACCCTATTTGGAGTACTTCTGGGCTTCACTTGAGTAGGAATGGAATGACTTTCTATTCAGGCTCTGTTAGTTTCCTTGTTTTTCACAAAAGCATGTCAACACCGCTTTACTCTCTATTAAGGTTAAAGGGAATTACCTGGCAAAAGCCATATGTCAGGCTGTTATCAGAGAGAACAAACTCAAAGTCACATCTAGCCAAGATCTTTCAAATGCTCAGATGAGAAAACAACAGTTATGGAAGATTACTTGGAAAATACTCAGTCTATCCATTCTTTCTGATCCTCTAAATATAGATCAAACAAGAGCAACAGAAGACTTAAATTATATCAAACTAGTTTGCAGCCTAGAGCCTTGCTTCTCTGAGCATGGTCCACAGACCAGCTGCATAAGCATCACCTAGAAGGTTTTGATAAATGCAGCTTATATGGCCCTCACTCCTGATCGATTGAAAGGGGGTGTATTTTAACAAGGCTCTCAAGTGATTGTATACACATTAAAGATTAAAAGAGCACAATGTTAGATAATTACTTCCCATTTTATTATTGGTAATTGAATTTCATCTATCTTTATTGGAGCAGATGAAACTCATTGTTATGTACACATCAAGAATATTGTCTGGGTCACTAACCATTACATCAAATAGTAAGTTGTTAATGAGGGCCCTTAAGAAAATTTGTCTAATCTTAGTGTCGGAAGTAGCTGCATTTCTACTCTCTATTTCATTTTAGTCCTTAAGCCAGTAGGAAATATGTAGCTGACCAAAGTTTCTTTTTTCTTTAACTAATTACCCCAAATGGGACTAACCTATGACAGATTTATAGACATTTACAGTAGATACTCTGAATTAGTTTCAAACCCATCTCCATTTTATGTCCTAAGTTTCATGTGTTCCTTACTTTCATGTGTTTTAATTCATATTTTCTAGCTGTATTTTATATATCACTGCAAGCCACATTGAAGTATATTTGGAATAAAAGAATAAAGGAACAGAACACTAACTGGTGCTAAATTATAACAAATACAAGAGTATCCCATAGTGATCAGTCTTGCCTAAATAACAGAAATTCTAACACATCTCTACCTGAGGAATATGGCATTAAAGTACTGGATTTTTTTTAAAAAATAATTCTTTTTAAAGCAGTTTTAGGTTTACAGCAAAATTAAGAGAAAAGGTTCTCCTATCTCATCCTCACACATGCATACTCTCTCCCATTATCAACATCACGCACCAGAATGCTACACTTTTACCAAAGATGAACCTACATTTACACATAATAATCAGCAAAAGTTGTAGTTTATGTTAGGGTTCACTCTTAGTGTTGTACATTCTATAGATTTGGGCAAATGTATAAGGACATATATTCATCACTATGATAACATTCAGAGTATTTTCACTGCCCTAAAAATCTTCTATACTCTGCTTATCCATCTCTCCCATGTAATGAGTATGTTTAGTTTTACAAGAAACTTCCAAACTCTCTTCCAAAGACTGTACATTTTTCTAGTTCCATTAGCAAGATACATGTATTCCTGTTGCTCCAAATCCTCAACAGTATTTGGTGTTTTCAGTGTTCTGGATTCCAGCTATTCTAATACATGTGTAATGGTATCTCATTGTTGTTTTGATTTTCATTTCCTTGATGACATAGGGTGTGGTATAGTTTTTCATATAATTATTTTCCATTTGCATATCTTCATTGATGACGTCTGTTAAGGTCTTTTTGGCCATTTTAACTCATGTTGTTCAGTACTGATGTTGATTTTTAAAAGTACTTTGTGCATTTTGAATAACAGTCAATTATCAGGTGTGCCTTTTACAGATATTTTCACTGAAACTGTGAGTTATCTCCTAATCCTATTGATTTTTTTTCCCACAGAACACATTATGAAAGCCTAAACTTATAAGTACACTGAAAAATAAAACATTTTAAAGAACTAACACCACGCTTAAGTAAAATTTAAATGACAACACTATAAAATGACAGTCCACATGGCAACAACTGGCATAATCATAAGGCATGAGTCTGTTTACCTGGGCTTAATACCACAACCTAATTTGACATTCCTAGGATTTTTCCAAGTGGTTTAGTTCTTGCAAGGTGTTTCTCAGAATGTTTAGCCCTTTATCAGTCATAATTGGAACATAGCCCAAAGTGTATTAGACTTAAAATTATATTGGTTACTTATTAGAAATGTGACCTTGTCAAAGATGCTTATATGTCTTCTGAGTTTCCATTTCCAAAGAAGACAGTAATAACACCCACTTCATATGTTTGTTGAGAGTATTACAGATATAAGCTATGCAAAAGAATCTGGTAGAAAAGCTAGTAATAATCAAATACTAGTGCTTCTCCCTGTTAACGAACCTTGTAATGTTTTGTTGTTATACCACCAAATAACAAAGAGAACATTTAGAAAATGTTGTTCAAACCATAATATTAATAGCTGCATAGTCATCCTTTATTTAACTATCTTGTGTTGGACATTTAAATTATTTCTGATTTTCTACTCATAAATAATGCTGTGTATACTTATATCTCTGTGTACATTGTTTATTACTTCCTTACATGAAGCACATTTCTAGAAATAAAATATGAGACAGAAGGATATGACTGTATTGATGGTTTTGATATTCATTATCAGATTGTCTTTCCAAATGTTATATTTTTGCTTTCAGTATATAAATGTGTTTATATAATATACGTATATAATATTTATATATATTACAATATAATATAAATATATTCCAGTAGTCATGTATGGTTGTGAGAGTTGGACTATAAAGAAAGCTGAGCACTAAAGAATTGATGCTTTTGAACTGTACTCTTGCAAAAGACTCTCCAGAGTCCTTGGACTGCAAGGAAATCAGACCAGTCAATCCTAAAGGAAATCATTCCTGAATATTCATTGGAAGGACTGAGCTGAACAATACTTTGGCCACCTGATGTGAAGGACTGACTCATTTGAAAAGACCGTGATGCTGGGAAAGATTGAAGGCAGGAAGAGAAGGGGACAACAGAGGATGAGATGGTGGATGTCATCACAGACTCCATGGACATGAGTCTGAGTAAACTCCAGGTGTTGGTGATGGACAGGGAAGTCTGGCATGCTGCAGTCCATGGGGTCACAAAGAGTTGGACACAACTGAGTGACTGTACTGAAACTAATTCTAAATCAGAAATGGAAACAAGTATAATTAAATACATGGGGGAAAAAACTGAAAGATGCATGGAACATAACTCTAACTTATGACCAAGCTGACTTTGGGCTTCCCTGGTGGTTCAGATGGTAAAGAAACTACTTGTAATGCAGGAGACCTGGAGAAGGGAATGGCTACTTTAGTATTCCTGTCTGGAGAATTCCATGGATAGAGAAGCCTGGTGGGCTACAGTCCAGGGGATCTCAAAGACTTGGACATGACTGAGCGACTAACACTTTCACTAACAAGATGACTAACACTTTCCTCAGTTTCACTAAACTTTTGACTGGTTTCCTTCTGACTATGGTCCCCAAACCTCCATTTTCTTAGAGAATTTACTTCAGAAATTCTGAAATTATAAAATTCTTTCTTTGGTTCCATGAAATGTAGACCGTTGCCCAGTCTCTTACCAGTTTTAAAACCTAAAAATGTCTTTTTCAAGAAATTGGGAGCCATTATTATTTTTTTTAATGTAGTCATCAAGAAACAGAGACTCCCTATTTCGCAGTCTCTATGGATGGTAAGAGGTTAACTTTAAGAAGCACCGATTATCATAGATGGCCTAGTCACAGTGGCCAAAGTCTTCCTTAATGCCCTCCAGATTTCCAGATCTTAAAAACTCACTGCTATTTCAGGGTTGAGTTGAACCTCTCTCCTCTATTGAAATAGGCTTAACTTGTATTTTAATAGTCTTGAATAAATTCTTTTTTCCCTGCTTAACTCCAACAGGTGTAATTTTCCTTGGACACTTACCATCTTGTTTGAAGGCATCTGAGGGATGATAAAGATTGATAGGGGAATAATAATGTTGAGCTGCCCCTCGCCAGCTCGGTGAAGAAACACTCAGCGTTCCTAATGAAGGGCTGCTGTATCGTGGTCTAGTCCTTGAACCATACAGGGATGGAGAGAAACTCTTCTTAATTCTTTGCAAAGCAGCATATGAAGTAGAGAGGCCAGGAAGAGCTCCAGAATATTCTGCAAAAGAGTGATAATAATAAAGTGAATTCTTAGAAGATTTTAATAAAAACTTTTCTTCTGAAGACATTGCTGAAAATCTCCCTTAGAGATGAAATCAAATGTAAACTACAGTGGGAGCTGTAAAAAGTAAAATTTTACAAGCAGATTTTAGAGTACTTTCTGAAAATTTTACTATTTATAACATCGGTATCTTGCAAGAAAGAAAGAAAGAAAGAAAGAAAGAAAGAAGAGACACGAGGGATGAATGAAAAGAATGAAATAAAAAGGAAGAAAAGGAAGAAGAAAAAAGAAAGGAAGGAATCCATTCAAACTTCAATTTGTGTATTTTCTTTGTCAGTAGTATTTGGCCTTAATCTAAAATATCCATCCTCACATATGAAATAAGTTCCTTCTTTATTATTTAAAATTAAGGGAAAAAGCATTATCAACTACATTCCACAAATATAGATTGAATCTTCATCACCTAAAATTTACCATATGGTAGAAAATAGGTCTAATGAAGTATATATATTTTGACCAGACTGTAAACTATGCAACAGACTTAGGTGGCTTAGAGGGTAAGCTATGTTTTATGTTCTTGAAAAGTAGTCAAATTCACTATGGAATGTAAAAAAAGAAAAAAAGATTTTTTTTGTAGAATCCGTTATGTATAATGTATATCATGATATTATCAACATTTCTCATATTTAATTTCTGAGACTTTTCCTTAGAAAATATATGCATAGTGTCTGAAGTAGACTGTACTAACTCTTCTTCCTGACCACAGGGAAGTCAGTTTCATATGTAGTCAAATGTTTAAAAACACAGACTAATTATGTTGAATTATTAAAAAAATAAATTAGGAATTGGATTTTTTCTATGTCTAATATTGACCTTGGAAATACTTTTATGAGTCAGACATTTTTGTTCAGGGTATTTGACATTTCAACTTAATGGATGATAATTTATTTTGGATAAAATTTTATATTTGTGAGCAAGTTCTTACAATTCAGATTATTTAGAATCATTATCCTGTCTTATAGAAACAATTTGGAATGCATGAAGCATTACTGTGATTTGAAAGTAACACTTTAAGTGTTAAGCATCAAATTAAATTTAACATTTTCTCTTCTGTGAAATTGTAAATATGATTTCTCTGAGACTCAAAAAGGTGTATTTTTAGATGTACTTCGCCCTTTAAAATGAACACAATAGTTGTAGTCCAATCCCATCAAGAGCTGTTAACAGATTGATGTCTTTTAGACTTTGTGTTCACCCACAAGTCTGGTAAAGGTGGATCAATTTTAACTGAAAATAGCTAAGCTCTCCTGGGTAAACTGTATGAGGACAGATTATGGGTAGACATAAAATCTCCTTTAAAACCTGAAATTAAATGCAAGTTTTGGCACCTAGAGGTATAAGGTAATGAAAAGAGAATGAGTTTTCCTTTAAGGTAGTTTGTAATGGAAGTCTCTGAACCTATTCATTTTTCTGTGCAGTCTTGTTGCTTTGTGTTTTAGCCTGCCTACCTTGTTCATATATAAAAAGAAAAAAAAAAATCCCATGCAAGTGTTAAAAATTAAAATGGAGTATGAGAATGCAGTTTATAGTTCTTAAAATTAGATAAAGATAATTAATGGGAAAGTAGAAAGGTCATAATGAAATTCAAACAAGCCAGGATCAGTATCATGACTATGAAAAAAAAAAATACACACACACACACATATAAACTGCATACTGTCCAAGTGGTACAGTAATTGGCTTATGATACTTCATGTAAATAGAGATGAGCCAAATTAGGATTTGGCTGTTGTGCTTCACAGCAGGACTCATTTGTTATGTAATCAGTTGCATCTGTTGCAGTGAAAATTACTTTTTCATCAATTAAAGTAAATCCAAAGCTGCTACTAGAAATCTAACAATTTATTCATTCATTCATGTATTCAGAAAGCATGTAATGAGAACTTGGTAGGGGATAAATGCTATGAGTACAAGGGTGAACAAATATTTTTGGCCTTTTATATCCCCAGATTCAATCAACTACAAATTGAAAATATTCAAGGAAAAAAACTTCCATGAAGTTCCAAAAAGCAAAACTTGAATTTTATGCACAACAACTATTTACATTGTAGTACTTATTATACATTATCTAGAGTTGTTTTAAAGGGTTCAGGAGGATGTATGTGGGTTATACGCAAATACTAATTCATTTTATACAAGAGACTTGAGAATTCTCAGATCTTGGTATCTTCAGGGGTCCAAACAATCTCCCATAGATTCTGAGGGAAAATTGTATTGCATCAGCCTTCAAGAAGCAGATTATATAGTGGAGAATAAAGTTAACTGTGTTTGCAACTTTAATTCACTGTGAGGAAAATGTAAATTCATGAATCTATGGACTTTAATCCATAGCTGGAGAATCCTTTCATTCAACCTAGGGACATCAGAATATGATTTTCAGATGGAATGCTATCCAAGTGAGCCCTGAAAGTGCATTAGTGATTATTTCAGCAAAACTCTGTGTAGGGAAAAAGATACTCTGTACAAAAGGGAGAGAGTACATGAAGACCTGGAAAAGAAAGGCACAATGGCACACTTAGTAGATTATAATAGTCTGGAGCTTAGGAAGAGAGAACACAGGTGAGAAAAGAGGTAAGGCTGGATAAGTAAACAAAGGGCCAATGATGAAATGTCTGGAGAATAACATACATTTTAGAAAGATCATGCTGGCCGAAGTGCCATTTGGATCAAGCTAAAAAGGAAAAAAGGCTACTCAAAAGCCTAAAACTGTAAAAGAGACAAAGATTAGTGAGAACTGAGGTGATAATCTATATGGGAATAAAGTCAATAAACTACTGACTGAATCAGAGACAAGGAAGGGAAAGTAAGAAACTGAGGATGGTCTAAGAAGATGGTAAGAATGCAGGAAAAGGCATGCATATGCTTGAGGTGAAAGCTCAATAATTCAGTTTTGAGGCAGGTAGAGAGCTAGATATGCAGTTAGCTAGCTAACTTATAGGCAGAATACATCATGCAAAATGCCAGGCTGCATGAAGCACAAGCTGGAATTAAGATTGCCAGGAGAATGTGAACAATCTCAGATACACAGATGACACTACCCTTATGACAGAAAGTGAAGAGGAACTAAAGAGCTTCTTGATGAAGGTGAAAGAGGTGGCTTAAAACTCAGCATTCATGGAGAGGGTGTGGAGAAAAGGGAACCCTCTTACACTGTTGGTGGGAATGCAAATTAGTACAGCCACTATGGAGAACAGTGTGGAGATTCCTTAAAAAATTGCAAATAGAACTGCCTTATGATCCAGCGATCCCACTGCTGGGCATACACACCGAGGAAACCAGAATTGAAAGAGACACGTGTACCCCAATGTTCATCGCGGCACTGTTTGTAATAGCCAGGACATGGAAGCAACCTAGATGTCCATCAGCAGATGAATGGATAAGAAAGCTGTGGTACATATACACAATGGAGTATTACTCAGCTATTAAAAAGAATACATTTGAATCAGTTTTAATGAGGTGGATGACGCTGGAGCCGATTATACAGAGTGAAGTAAGCCAGAAAGAAAAACATCAATACAGTATACTTACACATATATATGGAATTTAGAATGATGGTAATGATAAACCTGTACGCAAGACAGCAAAAGAGACACAGTTGTATAGAATGGCCTTTTGGACTCTGTGGGAGAGGGAGAGGGTGGGATGGGTTGGCAGAGTGGCAATGTAACATGTGTGATATCATAAGCGAAACGAATTGCCAGTCCAGGTTTGATGCAGGATGCAGGATGCTAGGGACTGATGCACGGGGATAATCCAGAGAGAGGGTGTGGGGCGGGAGGGGGGACGGGGGGGTGGGATTGGGAGTTCTTGTACACTCGTGGCTGGTTCATGTCGATGTGTAGCAAAACGAATACAGTATTGTAAAGCAAAACAAACTAAAAAAATAAAAATTAATTAAAAAAAAAAACCTCAACATTCAAAAAAGGAAGATCATGGATCCAGTCCCATCACTTAATGGCAAATAGATGGAGAAACAATGGAAACAGTGACAGACTTTATTTTCTTGGGTTCCAAAGTCACTATGGACAGTGACAGCAGCCATGAAATTAAAAGATGTTTGCTCCTTGAAAGAAAATCTATGACAAACCTAGACAGCATATTAAGAAGCAGAGAAATCAATTTGCCAACTATAGTCCATCTAGTCAAAGATATGGTTTTTCCAGTAGTCATGTATGAATGTGAGAGTTGGGCCATAAAGAAAGTTGAGCACCAGAGAATTGATGATTTCAAATTGTGGCATTGGAGAAGACTCTTGAGAGTCCATTAGGCTACAAGAACAAATCAGTTAACTCTATAGGAAATCAACCCTGAATATTTATTGGAAGGACAGATTCTGAAGCTGAAGCTCCAATACTCTGGCCACTTAATGCAAGAGCTGACTCACTGGAAAAGACCCTGATGCTGGGAAGGATTGAGCAAAGAAGGAGAAGAGGATGACAGAGGATGAGATGGTTGGATGGCATCATCAACTCAATGGACATGAATTGAGCAAATTCCAGGGGACAGTGAAGGACAGGGAAACCTTGTTTGCTGCAGTGCATGAGGTCACAAAGAGTTACACACCACTGACTGATGGCACAACAATAATAAATTTCACTGAGAAAGTAGAAGCAATCAGAAGAAAGGGTCCCTCACATGCACCTACTGACTGTATGTGCATGCATATACTCTATTTTGCATTCACTGATATGCTACATATAAACAGTATGTTCGTCTATTAAAGGCCAGTTGTGTGCACTGAATTCTGTTACATCCTATCTTGACTGCTGAAGGAAATCACTCTATAAAATCCCTTCTATCTCTCCATCAGCACCATTGTTGTCTCCCTGTTAGATTATTCCCATAACTGTACAGAAATTCTTCTAACCTTAATAAGGCCATCTTGACCTACCATTTCTTCCACTAATTTTCCTTTATAGAAAGATTTCTTGAAAAGGGTTATGCATAGTCATCATGTTCAATTCCTCTTCTGCCCTCCTCCCTTGAGCCTATTTCAAGTAGCCTTGCTTATGCCATATCACAAAAATAGCTCTCTTTCAAGTTAGCAAAGAGCAGGTCACTCTACTAGACCTGTCATCAGTGTTCAGCATGGTTAACCATTCCTTTTTCCTTTAAACATTTTGTTCATGTGATTCTAGGATATTACAATCTTTGTGTGTGTGTGTGTGTTTTTGTTTTTTTGTTTTTTTTTGCTATTTCATTGACTACTGCTTATTTCCTTTCCTAGTTCTTATTTGTCTCTTCAACCTAAATGTCGGTATATGCTGCTTAAAAAAAAAAAAAAAAAAACTCCATTTAAACTAGCCCTTAAAAGCTATTTTTTCATGAACATGGACTCCTTCCCAGATGAATTCCACCTTTACTCTAGTCTCAATTACTTGGATCCAGATTCAAGTCTTTGATATTCCACTATTTTCCTACTCTCATTCTAACACCTACTTCTATGTTTTACTCATTCTCCCTTTTTGGTTCTGCATCAGCTTCTAAAAATTGACTAACATTTGTTCTAAAAGGCATTTCCCAAGAGAGTTCATATGGTAAACATTACTCAGGGTTCAGAATCTATCTTTACTTATCACTTCAATAGCTATTATTTAAGAACTAGAATATAGTGAGTGAAGTCACTCAGTCATGTATGACTATTTGTGACCCCATGGACTATAGCCTACCAGGCTCCTCTGTCCATGGGATTTTCCAGGCAAGAACACTGGAGTGAGCTGTCCCTTTCTTCTCCAGGAGATCTTCCCGACCCAGGGATTGAACCCAGGTCTCCCACATTTTAGGCAGACTCTTTATCGTCTGAGCCACCAAGGAAGTCCAGGTTGGGTATAAATTCTAGCCTGGGATTTCAAAGAGGCTTAGTGAAATGTACATGCTAAGTGACAATTTGATGGTGTCTGGACTGGATTCCTTCCACAAATAACTCCTTGCTTGCTTTCAGTAAACTCAATCATCATTTCTTCCAAATTCACTCTTTCCTCATTCAACATTCATTGACTTTTTTGACATTTCTTCATGGGCTATGTGTTAGGACCTAGGGATACAGCTACAAGTAAATCACAAGTGGTTCCTGATTTCATGGAATTTACACTCTCAGAATATTGGGAAAGTGTTACACTTGGGTAAAGGTTTCCCCTATGGTTCAGTGGGTAAAGAATCTGCCTGCAATATAGGAGATGCTGGGGATGTGGGTTCGATCCCTGGGTCAGGAAGATCCCCTGGGGGAGGGCATGGCCATCCTCTCCAGTATTCTTGCCTTGAGAATCTCATAGAACAAGGAGCCTGGAGGGCTACAGTCCAAAGGGCCCCAAAGTGTCAGACACAACTGAGTGACTAATCAGGCACACACACTTGTGTAAAGCATTAGTAGAGGAACATTAAACAAACCAAGTTATCCTTAAAATACACAAAAACCAAGATAGGAAACTTAACAGCATCTTTAGTCATATATTACTGACATCATGCTTGAGTTCCTGGGAACAAAATCTCTTTTCCTGGCTGTGATGTGTACATTTGCTTCCTATATCTTCGCCACTCATTTTATTGATTGAGAATTTTGGATCTGTCAGTAAACCTATCCGTAGTATAGGCTCCAAAGTAAGATGGACTCATTTAATCTGGAGTGTACCTCATAGCAGCTCTAAGGCTTTGGGCAAGACATGAATAGGTCTGTGCCCCAATTTCCTTGTCATTAGAATGGGGATAAAAATAAGACTTCCTTCATAGGTTGTGGTAGAGACTAAATAAATCAATTCACATAAAGCACTTAGAACTTTAGAACTACTTCATCTGGCTCATAGTAAGAACTTGATAAATTATAACTATATATATATGTGTGTGTGTGTGTGTGTGTGTGTGTTATAATCTGCACTTTAGTTAACATCCTGTACTATTCTCCAGTGAATATATAGTTTTCCAGTTTTATTGAGATATGACTGACATACCACACTGTATAAATTTCAGGTGTACAACACAATGCTTTTACTTACATCATGAAATGATCACCATAAAGTGTGTGTGTGTGTGTGTGTGTGTGTATAATCTGCACTTTAGTTAACATCCTGTACTATTCTCCAGTGAATATATTGTTTTCCAGTTTTATTGAGATATGACTGACATACCACACTGTATAAATTTCAGGTGTACAACACAATGCTTTTACTTACATCATGAAATGATCACCATAATAGGTTTAGAGGACACCCATCATCCCATATACATATAATATCAAATAAATAGAATAAAACTTCTCCTTGTGACGAGAACTCTTAGGATTTACCCTCTTAACAGCTTTCATTTTTAATATTTTCATGTGCTAAGTCACTTCAGTCCTGTCCTACTCTTTCCAGCCCTATGGACCATAGTTTGCCAGGCTCCTCTGGACATGGAATTCTCCAGGCAAGAATACTGGAGTGGGTTGCCATGCCTTCCTCCAGTCGATCTTCCCAACCCAGGGATTAAACCCACATCTCTTCTGTCTGCTACAATGGAAGGCATTTTCTTTACCACTAGCCCACATGGGAAGTATATTTTATGCCTCGTACTTAATCTTATAACCAGAAGTTTGTACTTTGTGATCACTTTGTTCAATTTCTCCTCCCCCAACCCACCATCTCTGGTAACCACAAATGTCCTTTTCTATGAGTTTATTTGTTTAGTTAGCTTGTTTTGAAGTATATATCACATCTTCATCCATTCATCTCTTGATGGGTACTTAAGTTGTTTCCATATCTTGGCTACTGTAAATAATGCTTCAATAAACAGAAGGGTGTGTGTATCTTTTCATAGATGTGTTTCGTAGCGGCTGTACCAATCTGCATTCCCATCTGGTGGACATAATTGAATACTGAGCTTACTCCTTCCAAATTTGATTGGGTTACAAAGTTAAACTATAAATCCCACATTTTTTTAAAATTAACTTTTATTTTTTAGTTTGTTTTGCTTTACAAACTGTATTCGTTTTGCTATACATTGACATGAATCAGCCACGTGTGTACATGAACTCCCAATCCCGACCCCCATCTCCCCGCTCCACCGCACACCCTCTCTCTGGATTATCCCCGTGCATCAGTCCCAAGCATCCTGCATCCTGCATCGAACCTAGACTGGCGATTCGTTTCACTTATGATATCATATATGTTACACTGCCACTCTGCCAACCCATCCCACCCTCTCCCTCTCCCACAGAGTCCAAAAGGCCGTTCTATACATCTGTGTCTCTTTTGCTGTCTTGCGTATAGGTTTATCATTACCATCATTCTAAATTCCATATATATGTGTAAGTATACTGTATTGGTGTTTTTCTTTCTGGCTTACTTCACTCTGTATAATGGGCTCCAGCATCATCCACCTCATTAGAACTGATTCAAATGTATTCTTTTTAATGGCTGAGTAATACTCCATTGTGTATATGTACCACTGCTTTCTTATCCATTCATCTGCTGATGGACATCTAGGTTGCTTCCATGTCCTGGCTATTATAAACAGTGCTGCAATGAACATTGGGGTACACGTTGCAATGAACATTGGGGTACACGTGTCTCTTTCAATTCTGGTTTCCTTGGTGTGGATGCCCAGCAGTGGGATCGCTGGATCATAAGGCAGTTCTATTTGCAATTTTTTAAGGAATCTCCACACTGTTCTCCATAGTGGCTGTACTAATTTGCATTCCCACCAACAGTGTAAGAGAGTTCCCTTTTCTCCACACCCTCTCCAGCATTTAAATCCCACATTTTAATACTTATTTTACTCTGGAGAACTAAAAGAGTGAAAGTTCAAGGGGAAGAATTAGGCTTCTATTATCCTCACAGGTGTATTCCCATGAGTAAGTTTCTAAGAAAAGATTTTTGCTACTGATGGAAACCATAGATCTAAAGAAAATTCAATGCCTATATATTCTTGTGTTTCTATTGGCTAAAGCAAGACTTAACTGTCTTTACTCCACATTCCTGTCAAGGGTTTGGAAAGAAAAGTGACTTTTAATTTCTTTCCAGAGAAATTTTCGTCAGTTGCTCAAACTTTTAATAATATCTAGACTGAAGGTGTGAGCAGAATCAGGTATATGTTAATGATTTTTCCTCTATTTTCCTACTTCTCATAGATAAGACCTTAGGGAATGTGCATTACAGTTATTTCTAAAGTGATCTAGAGATTTTGTGATAAAACTCAATTAACCTGGTGCTCTCACACCATGAAATTCCAGCTGGAGGTTGGGTAGGAGTAAATATTAATGCCTTCATTAAATATTTCCTAATCAAATGACCCTGGGACAACTGCACTTACATTATTTAATAAAATTGTAGTCTATTAAGCCAGAATGACATTGCCACCAATTCAGTCTTGGAACTAGTAGCATTGTTTTTTCATTACTTAATAGGTCAAGTTAGAGATATAATAAAAATACTGAATGCAAATAATATTCAAGAAATAATGGGTTAGAATTAGTAGAACTAGAATTTTGGCAATATTTATGAATAAAGATTAAAATGTCAATATGATAAAGTATACATTTTAAAATATCTAATCTAGTCCCATATTTTAAGTTTCCTGAATATTCTGATACTTAGTAGACTTCAGAGTTCTTTCTCAATTACTAAGTGTGAAAAACATATGAACTAGGAAATTAAAATATTAGTGATAAAACTAGAGCAGCATTATTGGATTCTGTTTTTAAATCTTTTCTGTCCAGTATTCATACAGTGCTATTATTTTTTTTACAGACAATTAAAGGTAAGCAGGGCTTTCTTGATAACTCAGTGGATAAAGAATCTGCTTGTAATGCAGGAGACATGGGTTTGATCCCTGGGTCACAAAGATCCCCTAGAGGAGAAAAAAAGGCAATCTACTCCAGGATTGTTGCCTGAAAAATCCCACGGACAGGAAAGACTGGAGGGCTACAATCTAAAGGATTGCAAAGAGTTAGACACAACTAAGCAACTAAGCATGCAAGAGTAAGCAACAACAAAAATATATAAAATCACAGGTCTTTACATAAATTCATTTATTACCTATAGTTATAGCTTGATTTTAAATATTTATCTGAGCTCTTCTATAAAAATAAATATAAACTATAGTGGTAATGATATGTGATGCTCTGAAAAATATTATTGCTTAATCAGTGGTTCATAAGTCAGAGGAGCAGAGAGGAGCACTGAGTACTCATGACACAGTGCACAGAAAATGCAAAAGTCATACAGCATCCAAAGCCACAGGGTGACTCAATTTGGCATCAGAGTCAGCACAAAGAAATTTGATATCTGACCTTTTTCAGGGTAATTGCTAAGGCTGTACTCTCTCTGCAGAGAATTAATGTTAAGTGTGCAACTTTAGCCTGCTACTGTTTTATGAAGCTTGCAAGGATGGATGTAAGATCTCAAGCGAAGCTGGTTGTGTGAAGCATATTTAGAAGTGGTTAACAATTTATAAATAATGTGCATCGTTTCCATTTGGTTGTCTGCATCTATGGCAGAGGAGAGTTTGAAAGAGCCTGAGCCACAAGGCTCAGCACTTTCCTCAAGAAATGTATTATGTGTAAACTTTACAGTGTTTTAGCTGCAGGAGCAAGAAAGGATGTGCAGAGGATGAAATTCACCATTTTTAAAGCACCAAAGTCAGGCCTTGAAACTGAAATACTTCAAAGATATAAAAACAAAATTTAACACTGCATTTCTAGTGTACTCTGCATGAGATAGAAAAACAGATACTTACAGGGTACTTAATTATATCCACTACACTTTTTTTTAGGTATCCTGTGTTTGTATTTGAAATCATAATGATTTAAGATTTGAAGACCTTTATCTTCTTTTCTAAATATTAATGCTCAGCTATATACACAGCTCATGCAAGTGATTACACCTTATTCTGAGTATTATATATGATTTTATTGCAGAGAAAGAGAGAAGGTCTTACAGTTCTCCTGTGTTGTATTTTTTTCACTCTTCTCAAACGTTTTCAAAAATCTATGGTATTAGATGATATCTGTTAAAATTACCAAAAGCAAATGTGCAATTGCATTGATATTTTTTTCATAATAAGAATACTATTTTCTAATTACTGAGGAAATTAGTAAGGGCAGGAGGTAGTTATGAAATACAACCAAATAATTTAGTGATTAAAGAATTCCCTCTTGTTTTGGATGAAGGTATCTATAAAATTTTAACTCTGTAATAATTACATTAGCTTCTCCTTCCTATTCTTTATGTGTTTTAGATAGGTCAGATAGTATTTAATAATAAATCAAACAAAGCTGAAGTTGTTAGCAATAAATACTACAATTTAAAAAAATAGTAAACTAAATACCTTTCTCCACACTGTTAGAAAGTATTCTATGGGAAATTTATGTTATCTTTAGGTGATGTTGTTATTCAGTCCCTCATTCATGTCTGACTCTTTGCAACCCCATGTACTGCAGCAGGACAGGCTTCTCTGTCCTTCACCATCTCTGCAAGCTTTCTCAAACTCATGTCCATTGAGGTGGTGATGACATCCAACCATCTCATCCTCTGTTGTTCCCTTTTCCTCCTGCCTTCAATCTTTCCCACAAGCAGAGACTTTTCTAATGAGTCAGCTCTTTGCATCAGGTGGCCAAAGTATTGGAGCTGCAGCTTCAGCATCAGTTCTCCAAAGAATAGTCAGGATTGATCTCCTTTAAGATTGACTGGTTTGATCTCCTTGCAGTACAAGAGACTCTCAAGAGTCTTCTCTAACACCACAGTTCAAAAGTGTCAATTCTTCAGCACTCAGCTATCTTCACAGTCCAACTCTCACATCTATACGTGACCACTGGAAAAAACATAGCTTTGACAAAATGGAACTTTGTTGGCAAAGTAATGACTCTGCCTTTTAATATGCTGTTTAGGTTTTTCAGAGCTTTACTTTCAAGGAGAAATTGTCTTTTATTTCAAGGCTGCAGTCACCATCTGCAGTGATTCTGGAGCCCAAGAAAATGAAGTCTGTCACTGTTTCCACTGTTTCTCCATACATGTGCCATGAAGTGATCAGACAGATGCCATGATCACAGTCTATTGAATGCTGATTTATAAGCCAGCTTTTTCACTCTCCTCTTTCACATTCATCAAGAGGCTCTTCAGTTCTTCCCTTTCTGCCATAGGGTGGTGTCATCGAGTATCTGAGGTTATTGATATTTCTCCTGGTAATCTTGACTCTAGCTTGTGCTTCATCCAGCCTGGCATTTTTCAAGACATACTCTGCATAGAAGTTAAACAAGTGACGATATATAGCATTGACCAATTCTTTCCCGGTTTGGAACGAGTCTGTTGTTCCATGTCTTGTTCTAACTGTTGCTTCTTGAGCTGCATACAGATTTTTCAGGAGAGAGGTTAGATGGTCTGGTTCAGTTCAGTCAGTTTAGTTCAGTCACTCAGTCGTGTCCAACTCTTTGCGACTCCATGACTCGCAGCACGCCAGGCCTCCCTGTCCATCACCAACTCCTGGAGTTTACTCAAACTCATTCCTCCTCTGTCGTCCCTTTCTCCTCTTGCCGCCAATCTCTCCCAGCATCAGGGTCTTTTCCAATGAGTCAGCTCTTCGCATGAGATGGCCAAAGTATTGGAGTTGCAGCTTTAGCATCGGTCCTTCACATGAACACCCAGGATGGATCTCCTTTAGAACTGCCTGGTTGAATGTCCTGCAGTGCAAGGGTTTCTCAAGTCTTGTCCAACACGACAGTTCAAAAGCATCAATTCTTCAGCACTCAGCTTTCTTCACCGTCCAACTCTCACATCCATACATCACCATTGTAAAAACCATAGCCTTGACTAGATAGACCTTTGTTGGCAAAGTAATGTCTCTGCTTTTCAATATGCTACCTAGGTCGGTTGTAACTTTCCTTACAAGGAGTAAGTGTCTTTTAATTTCATTGCTGCAATCACCATCTGAAGTGATTTTGGAGCCCAAAAAAATAAAGTCTGACACTGTTTCCACTGTTTCCCCATCTATTTCCCATGAAGTGATGGGACCAGACGCCATGATCTTCGTTTTCTGAATGTTGAGCTTTAAGCCAATTTTTTCACTCTCATCAAGAGGCTTTTTAGCTTCTCTTCACTTTCTGCCATAAGGGTGCCATCGTTTGCATATCTGAGATTATTGATATTTCTCCAAGCAATCTTGATTCCAGCTTGTGCTCTTTCAGCCCAGCGTTTCTCATGATGTACTCTGCATAGAAGTTAAATAAGCAGGGTGACAATGTATAGCCTTGACATACTCCTTTTCCTATTTGGAACCAGTCTGTTGTTCCATGTCCAGTTCTAACTGTTGCTTCCTGACCTGCATATAGGTTTCTAAAGAGGCAGGTCAGGTGGTCTGGTATTCCCATTTCTCTCAGAATTTTCCACATTTTATTGTGTTCCACACAGTCAAAGGCTTTGGCATAGTCAATAAAGCAGAAAGAGATGGTTTTTGGAACTCTCTTGCTTTTTCCATGATCCAGTGGATGTTGGCAATTTGACCTCTGGTTTCTTTGCTTTTCCTAAAACCAGCTTGAATATCTGGAAATTCATGTTTCACGTATTGCTGAAGCCTGGCTTGGAGAATTTTGAGCATCACTTAACTAGCATGTGAGATGAGTACAATTGTGCAGTAGTTTGAGCACTGTTTGGCATTTCCTTTCTTTGGTATTGGAATGAAAACAGACCTTTTTCAGTCCTATAGCCATTGCTGAGTTTTCCAAATTTGCTGGCATATTGAGTGCAACACTCTCACAGCATCATCTTTCAGGATTTGAAATAGCCCAACTGGAATTCCACCACCTCCACCAGCTTTGTTTGTATTGATGCTTCCTAAGGCCCACTTGGTTTCCCATTCCAGGATGTGTGGCTCTAGGTGAGTGATCACACTATCGTGATTATCTGGGTCGTGAAGATCTTCTTTTTTTTTTTACAGTTCTTCTGTATATTCTTGCCACTTTTTCTTAATATTTTCTGCTTCTGTTAGGTCCCTACCATTTCTGTCCTTTATTGAGCCAATTTTTCATGAAATGTTCCCTTGGTATCTCTAATTTTCTTGAAGAGATCTCTAGTCTTTCCCATTCTGTTGTTTCCCTCTATTTCTTTGCATTGATCACTGAAGAAGGCTTTCTTATCTCTCCTTGCTGGTCTTTGGAACTCTTCTTTATCTTTCCTTTTCTCCCTTGCTTTTCCCTTATCTTCTTTCAAAGCTATTTGTAAGGCCTCCTCAGACAGCCATTTTATTTTTTTGCATATCTTTTCCATTGGGATGGTCTTGATCTCTGCCTCCTGTACAATGTCATGAACCTCATTCCATAGTTCATCAGGCAGTCTGTCTATCAGATCTAGTCCCTTAAATCTATTTCTCACTTCCATCGTATAATCATAAGTGATTTGATTTAGGTCATAGCAGACACCTTCTTCCAGCAAAACAAGAGAAGACTCTACACATGGACATCACCAGATGATTAACACTGAAATCAGACTGATTATATTATTTGCAGCCTAAGATGGAGAAGCTCTATATAGTCAGTAAAAACAAGACTGGAAGCTGACTGTGGCTTAGATCATGAACTCCTTATTGCCAAATTCAGACCTAAATTGAAGAAAGTGAAGAAAACCACTAGACCATTCAGGTATGACCTAAATCAGATGGTCTGGTAGTCCCATCTTTTTAAGAATTTTCCACAGGTTTTTGTGATCCACACAGTCAAAGGCTTTGGTATAATCAGTAAAGCAGAAGTAGATGTGTTTCTGGAATTCTCTTGCTTTTTCTATGATCCAATGGATATGGACAATTTGATCTCTGGCTCCTCTGCCTTTTCTAAATCCAACTTGAACATCTGGAGATTCTCAGTTCCCATACTGTTGAAGCCTCACTTGGAGAATTTTGACCATTACTTTGCTAGCATGTGCCATGTGAGCAATTGTGCAGTAGTTTGAACATTCTTTGGCGTTGTCTTTCTTTGGGATTGGAATGAAAACTGACATTTCCCAGTCCTGTAGCCACTGCTGAGTTTTCCAAATTCGCTGGCATATTGATTGCAGTATCTTCACAGCATCATCTTTTCGGATTTGAAATAGCTCAGCTGGAATTCCATCACCTCCGCTAGCTTTGTTCATAGTGATTCTTTCTAAGGCCCTCTTGACTTCCTATTCCAGAATGTCTGTCTCTAGGTGAGTGGCCATACTATTGTGATTATCTGGGTCATGAAGATCTTTTTGTATAGTCCTGTGTATTCTTGCCACCTCTTCTCAATATCTTCTGCTTCTGTTATGTCCATACCATTTCTGTCCTTTATTGTGCACATTTTTGCATGAAATGTTCCCTTGGTATCTCTACTTTTCTTGAAGAGATCTCTAGACTTTCCCATTCTGTTGTTTTCCTCTATTTCTTTGCATTGATCACTGAGGAAGTCTTTCTTATCTCTCCTTGCTATTCTTTGGAACTCTAAATTCAAATCGATATATGTTTCCTTTTCTCCTTTGCCTTTCCCTTCTCTTTTATTCACAGCTATTTGTAAGGCCTTCGCAGACAGCCATTTTGCTTTTTTGCATTTCTTTTCCTTGGGGATGGTCTTGATCCCTGCCTCCTGTACAATGTCACGAACTTCTATACATAGTTCTTCGGGCACTCTATCAGATATAATCCCTTGAATCTATTTGTCACTTTCACTGTATAATAATTAGGGATTTGATTCAGGTTATACCTGAATGGCTTAGTGGTTTTCCCTACTTTCTTCAATTAAATTCTGAATTTGACAATAAGGAGCTCATCATTGGAGCTCCAGTCAGCTCCTGGTCTTGTTTTTGCTGACTATGTAGAACTTCTCTATCTTTGGCTGCAAAGAATATAATCAATCTGATTTTGATATTGACCATCTGATGATGCCCATGTGTATAGTCTTCTCTTGTATTGTTGGAAGAGCATGTTAGAAAGATGCAGTTGATATCAATCAAAAAGGGCTTGTTGATAAAAGTGGAACTTGAATTAAACTCTCATATCTTATAAAAAGAAAAATTTGGAAATTTGTTCATGACTTTTATTTTGCAATTTACAACATGAAAAACTTGCTGGGAAACTCTTCAAGGTAATTAGCTATTAAAGTCCCCAAATGATCTCATTATAAGGCAACTTTTCTTCAAAGGCAGTCTTGCAGCTTTGACCCTAATAACTGTATATTAGTGAGGTATATACTGGAATATTTGAAAACTGTAGAACTAGCAGTGATTTCTTCAAAGAAAACTCAAAAATTTCTCAATGACATTTTAGAAGGTTATTTGAATTCTCATTTAACAAAAGAAACACCAGTAAATCACTTAAATTCATTCTGCTGCAGTAGTTGTGGTATTATAGCCTTTACTGAGAGCTCATTTGGGCCATTTACTGACTTAAATAATGATAAAGACATTGAGCAGGCTAAAATGTTGCAGCTTGATTCAGAATGTCACTCTCACCTTCAGTACCTCAACATCTGCTTCATCTGTGTCACTTACTCAATATCTAACAAGCTATATTTCCAGGAAGCAACTCTCAACTGTGGCACTGTTATTTCACAGGTGCTAACAGATCACAAACACTGCTACTTTCCTACTTGAAAGGTTTACTTACATATGAATGAAGTTTCAAAGAAACAGGCATCTGGTTCCTTTCTAAACCTGTGAATCTTCCTTCCTTTTGGTATTGCAGTATCATTTATTCTTTTGGCATTGCCTTCTGGGCCAAAAAGTTCCTTCTCTTAATCATTTTTCTTACAGAATAATTTATGAGGATCAGAATCAAAGGAATAGTGGTATTTTAAGCTTCCCATGAAATCTAATTTTAAACTTTATTATAAAAGAAATATATCCTTACTGTAGAACCAAAATAATCTCTGATCTTGCTACCCATAAGTAAGCATGAGTGCATGCTAAGTTGCTTCAATTGTGTCCGACTCTTTGTGATCCTGCGGACTGTAGCCGCCAGGCTCTTCTGTCCATAGGACTCTCCAGGCAAGAATACTGGAGTGGGTAGCCAAGCCCTCCTCCAGGGGATCTTCCCAACCCTGGGATAGAACCTGTTTCTCTCATGCCTCTTACATTGACAAGTGGGTTCTTTTTCACTAGCACCCATATCTTTTGTTTTGCTGAAAGAACATGGGATCAGTTTATAGATGTGGTCTTCTAATTTTTATTTACTATTATGACTTTTTAATCCCATCACAAATGTTCTTTGAAATAATTTTATTGAATACAAAATATTCCAATGATGTGTTTAATTTTATTTAACATGTCCCTTTGATGAATTTATCTGTCATACACAGGTTTTCGTTGCTATTGGAAAGTAGAACATTCTTCTGAGAATTTTCATAAGCCCAAATGGTGTAAAGTAAGACATAATTACCTTAGGACACATATCAAACTACTGGATACACAAAGCAAACTGAGATTAAAGCACAGATGCTCACAGACACAGTTCAAAGCTTTGGTGGCCTGATGCTAAGATGTTGAGTGTAGTTCCCAGCAAGGAGCATGGGGTGTCATAGTCAATGCTCTCGGTGTGCACTGCCTCTAGTAAGTGCTAGTCTTGTTACAAAATAAATGCATAATACTATTTTCTTTCTTTCTTTCTTTCTTTTTTTTTTAGTTTTTCCACAAAAGCAAAACTCTTCCAATTTCTCTTGTATTAGGGAAAAGAAGTACTAATGCAAGTTTTTTTGTAAAAGCAAAGTGATGTAAAGTGAACTTTCTCAAAGCAAGGGATATCTGTATAACAATGCAGGAAGACCTGTGTACATAAATCTCTATGTGACCAATAATTTCCTTAGAAGAACATTGTAGAAGTGAAATTTCTGAATATGGAGATAGTTCTGGTTAGGATTGTTTTCTTGGAGCTTTGATTTAGTTATATTCTTGCTGCCATCATAAGATAGCAGTGATTTTAGACATTTTTTATAGATTTATATTCCATTTTATTAGACGATTGCAATGTTGATTATTGTTTTAAATACAATAATGGAAAAATCCTATTTCATCTTTGCTCGAACTTACATTTTGGCAAAACAAAAGTTATAAATCATATGATTCTTTTTTTCATATGTATTTCTGTTATATACAATAGTTATTCTTTTTTCCTAATGAGTTATTATTTATTTTTCATGATTCTTAAAAGCATTTTGTATACTATGATCATTAATGATTCCATTTGCTAGAGTGTTCATTTTAACTTGGTGAGAGTGTGCTATAGAACTAAAATTGACAGTTTTATGTAGGCGAGTTTATTGATCATTTTCTTAATGGTTCTCCTTCCTTTCCTTCCTTCCTTCTTCCATTATTTCCTTTATTTCTTTTGCCTTTTTAATTTCTTTTTTTAACATGACGATTTTAAGAATTTAGCTGTAAAAATATTAGTATGATTGACCTTAAAAGCAACACATATATTGAATTTTCTGTGTGCTATTTTCAAATCTAACTTAATTTCATATTAGCCCAAGATGATGCAAATTTTATTATTTTTTCAGAAGAATAGAACAGAAATTTTTAATATTATTGTAGAGTTCCAAAATTTTTAGAATATCTAAGAGGTGGTATCAATTTCATTTATTCTTATGTCAGGTACAAAGTTGCCTGAAATGAAGAGTGATTCATCATGGAATGAGAAGGCCAGTGAATATTTAGACCAAATTAATAAATCAGTCAGTTCAGCTACTCAGTCATGTCTGACTCTTTGTGACCCTATGAACTGCAGCACGCCAGGCCTCCCTGTCCATCACCAACTCTTAAGTCAAACCCACAGGGCAAAAAACTCTATTTAAACTGCACTAAGAAGAACATTTTAAGGCCAGTGTGTGTGCATGAGTGCGTGTGCGCACGGGCACACGGGTGTGCCTGTGTATGCGCTCTGTTGTGTCCTACTCTTTGAGATCCCATCCTCTGTAGTCGGACAAGGTTTTCTTTCCATGAAATTTTCCAGATCATTGTGGCCTCATGTGGCTTTACATTAAAGGCAAATCTTCCTTACAAGCAATGCTTAAAAATCTGCATTATTATTGGTATCTTACATGATATCAAAACATACCTTCTTTAAATTTTGAGATTGTCACTAAGGCCACTTAGCGCTGAACACACTTGGTTATGACTACAAGTTTTAATTTCATGACAATGCAAAAAAGTCTAACTTTTTGGGTGACATTTTTCTTTCTCTCTTTTTCTTAATGACAGTTGGTCAGTGGCTAATGCTCAGTGACATTTATCAGCTACCTAATTAAAATGTAGACCCTTTTATAATAATTGCAAATGTGACCTTCATTTGTGTATTTTTGCTAGCTAGCATTTTAGCCAAATGTCACAAAGAACGCTAATCCATTCCTTCCCATAATGTTTAATTATATCATATTGAAGATGTTCATTCTTCAGTTACCATGGTTTATGAAATCACGGCTTCCCTGGGGAGTGGGGAGCTATACTAATAAGCAATGATTGCAAGGCTGTGTCTACAAGCTGCCAAAACAACTACCTGAAAAGCAAAAATTTATTAAATTAACAAGTTGGTTTGCCTTCATGCTTCCAAACAGTAGCTCTGATTCACTTTTCTCTACACAAATAAGCAATTCACAGACATGGTCTCAATTGTTTTGTTTTTCTGTCAGAACAGTCCAGATATCTCCTCTCACCTTTCAAATCTGTGTATCTAATTGCACAGGTGAATTATCCTAATGAATGTTCCACAGATATTTGCAACTTTACCCAATCTCCATACTTTCCAAGTTCTACCTTCTCCATACTGATAAGCCCTGCTCTAGTTAACTCTTTTCTCCAAATTTCTCCCTGGATCCTTTCATTCCATGCTCCAGTTTCATGAAAGTCATGTTTCTAAAGCAGAAATCTGATCATGTTACATGCCTGCCCAAGGCAAAGCAAATCTTTAAACCTTCAAGGCAAAGCTAACTTTTCTTCTGAGAGACAAGGCACTTCTTTCATACTTGCCTGAATTCACATCTTCTTGTTCCTGTCTTCCTTCTGTGAAATTTTAATCAATCATTAATGAATTACTGACAGTTTCTCAGATAAATCTGACCATATCTCCTTTTCAGCCTTTGTACTTGCTATTTCTCTAATGCTTTTACACATTAATTATGAAGCAGTGAAAATTTTATAAAATGTAATTTTAGGAAGGTTCCATTTATATATAACTAATTACTGTTATTTATAGAACTAAAAGTTTATGAGCCATTTTATCTTGGCTTATAAAATATCATTCCTATTCAAGGATAGAATCAAACACATGTAATATATAAATTTAATTTTTATTAAATTAAAAAATATTTTGGGACTCCCATGTTAAGAGATTTTATCGTACTAAGTTGGACATGACTGAGAGACTGAACTGAACTGAAGTAAACACTGCAGAGTTGATGAAAAGCAATCTGTTCACTTGAAGCTATATTTTGCAAGTAGTTGAAAGTGAAAGTGAAAGTTGCTCAGTCGTGTCTGACTCGTTGTGACCCCAAGGACTATATAGTCCATGGAATTCTCCAGGCCAGAATACTGGAGTGGGTAGCCTTTCCCTTCTTCACAGAATCTTTCCAACCCAAGGGTTGAAACCAGGTATCCCGCATTGCAGCTGGATTCTTTACCAGATGAGCCACAAGGTAAGCCCAAGAATACTGGAGTGGGTAGCCTATCCCTCCTCTAGCAGATCTTCCTGATCCAGAAATCAAACAGAGCAAACAGAGGTCTCCTGCATTGCAGGCGGATTCTTTACCAACTGAGCTATGAGGGAAGCCCTTGCAAGTAATTATGAGGTAACAAATATAAAATTAAGTCTATAGCAATATCAAAGTGAATACTAAGACTTTTTACCTAAAAAGAAAAAAAAGCATGTCAATATAATGTTAATGTTTGGGTGAATCTATAGAATTGGGATAATTGATTTGTTAGGTATAATTTTAGAGTTTAAAATGTGTTTTTGAAGAGCAGCAACAACTTAACTTTTTTTTTAGTAAATTACACTAGTCCCAAAGTACAGAGGTGAGAGTTGGACTATAAAGAAAGCTGAGTGTTGAAGAATAGATGCATTTGAACTGTGATGTTGGGGAAGACTTTTGAGAGTCTATTGGACTGCAAGGAGATCCAACCAGTCAATACTAAAGGAAATCGATCCTGAATATTCATTGGAAGGATTGATGCTGAAGCTGAAACTTTGGCCACCTGATGCAAAGAACTGATTCATTGGTAAAGACTCTGATGCTGGGAAAGATTGAGGGAAGGAGAAGAAGTGAGTGAGAAGGGATGAGGTTGTTAGATGGCATCACTGACTCAATTGACTTGAGTTTGAGCAATCCTCTGGAAGTTGGTGATGGCAAGGATGCCTAGCGGCTGTAGTCCATGGGGTCACAAATACTCGGACACGACTGAGAGACTGAGCTGAACTCTTCACAAATAACACACTACTTCTTTGTAAAACTGCTGAGCAATGTTTAGATTTTCAGTGGAATCAGTGATACTTTGTGACGGAGACTAGACATTTGGTCAATTCATTTCTCTTTGCCCAATTTATTGAATATGATTTCCCTAGGACATATTTACCATATTATAAACAATATTAAATTCTTAGCCACATTTAAGTCTGTTAATTACTCTTCTGATTTAATAAAGTGAAGCATATAGAAAAGAGACTAACAATCACTTGGTAAAAGTAGAATTCTGAGGATATTTTTTCACACAAATGTTTTCTACAAGATTCTGCCATTACATTTTCATGATAGAGATAAAGGAAAAACATTTCAAAGCCCCAGCTCTTTCTGATCTCAAGTGAGGAAACATGTTACCTTGTGATTGAGGTACTAAAATGATGAAACCTGATTGGTGGAAGACAATATATTTAAGAGAAAAAATGATTAAAATATGTAAACACTGAAGAAAATATCTTCCAAAATGCAACATATAGTAAAATTATAAGAATTTCATCAAGTCTAGAAGAAATCATATAGTTTTTAGAAATAAAGTAAGTGATGATCAATTTCCCATTAATACTACAGTAAGTGTGTAACACACTGGTCATAGCAAACACCCTCTTCTGACAACAGAAGAGAAGTCACTACACATGGACATTACACATTACCAGATGGTCAACAACAAAATCAGATTGATTATATTCTTTGCAGGCCAAAGATGGAAAAGCTCTCTACAGTCAGCAAAAACAGAACAGGAGTTGACTGTGGCTCAGATCATGAACTCCTTATTGCAAAATCCAGACTTAAATTGAAAAAAGTAGGGCAAAACACTTCACCATTCAAGTATGACCTAAATCAACTCCCTTATGATTATACATTGGAAGTGACAAATAGAGTCAAAGTATTAGATCTGATAGACAAAGTGCCTGAGGAACAATGGATGGGGTTCATAACATTGTACAGGAAGCTGTGTTCAAAACCATCCCCAAGAAAAAGAAACGCAAAAAGGCAAATGGTATTCTGAGGAGGCCTTAAAAATGGCTGAGAAATCTCCACACTGTTCTCCATAGTGGCTGTACTAATTTGCATTCCCACCTACAGTGTAAGAGGGTTCCCTTTTCTCCACACCATCTCCAGCATTTTATTGCTTGTTGACTTTTGGATCACAGCCATTCTGACTGGTGTGAAATGGTACCTCATTGTGGTTTTGATTTGCATTTCTCTAATAATGAGTGATGTTGAGCATCTTTTCATGTGTTTGTTAGCCATCTGTATGTCTTCTTTGGAGAAATGTCTGTTTAGGTCTTTGGCCCATTTTTTGACTGGGTCATTTAGACCCAGCAATCCCACTGCTGGGCATACACACCAAGGAAACCAGAATTGAAAGAGACACGTGTACCCCAATGTTCATTGCAACACTATTTATAATAGCCAGGACATGGAAGCAACCTAGATGTCCATCAGCAGATGAATGGATAAGAAAGCAGTGGTACATATACACAATGGAGTATTACTCAGCCATTAAAAAGAATACATTTGAATCAGTTCTAATGAGGTGGATGAAGCTGGAGCCGATTATACAGAGTGAAGTAACCCAGAAAGAAAAACACCAATACAGTTCATGTACACTTGTGGCTGATTCATGTCAATATATAGCAAAATGAATATAGTATTGTAAAGCAAAACAAGCTGAAAAATAAAAATTAATTAAAATTTAAAAAAAAGGCTGAGAAAAGAGAAGCTAGAGGCAAAGGAGAAAAGTAAAGATTACCCATTTGAATGCAGAGTTCCAAAGAATAGCAAGGAAAGATAAGAAAGCCTTCATCAATGATCAATGCAAAGAAATAGAGGAAACAATAGAATGAGAAAGACTAAATATCTCTTCAAGAAAATCAGAGATACCTAGAAAATATTTCATGCAAAGATGGGCACAATAAAGGACAGAAATGGTATGGACCTAATAGAACAGAAGATATTAAGGAGAGGTGGCAAGAATACACAGAAGAACTATAAAAAAATGATCATCATGACCCAGATAACCATGGTGGTGTGATCACTCACCTAGAGCCACACTTCCTGGAATGAAAAACCAAGTGGGCCTTAGGAAGCATCAGTACAAACAAAGCTAGTGGAGGTGGTGGAATTCCAGTTGGGCCATTTCAAATCCTGAAAGATGATGCTGTGAGAGTGCTGCACTCAATATGCCAGCAAATTTTGAAAACTCAGCAATGGCCATAGGACTGAAAAAGGTCAGTTTTCATTCCAATACCAAAGAAAGGAAATGCCAAAGAATCAAACTACTACACAATTGCATTCATCTCACATGCTAGCAAAGTAATGCTCAAAATTCTCAAAGTCAGACTTCAACAGCATGTGAATCGTGAACTTCCAGGTGTTCAAGCTGGATATTTAAAAGGCAGAAAACTGGAAATCAAATTACCAACATCCGTTGTATCATAGAAAAAGCAAGAGAATTCCAGAAAAGCATGTACTTATGCTTTATTGATTATACCAAAGCCTTGGCTGCATGGATCAGAAGAAACTGTGGAAACTTCTTAAAGAGATGGGAATACCAGACCACCTTACTGCCTCTTGAAAAATCTGCATGTCAGTCAAGAAGCAACAGCTAGCACCAGACATGAAACAACAGATTGGTTCAAAATTGGGAAAGAAATATGTCAAGGCTGTATATTGACACCCTGCCTATTTAACTTACATGCAGAGAAGCGCAGGGCTGGATGAGGCACAAGCTGGAGTCAAGATTGCCAGGAGAAATATCAATAACATCAGATATGCAGATGAGACCACCCTTATGGCAGAAAGGGAGGAGGAGCTGAAGAGCCTCTGATGAAAGTGAAAGAGGAGAGTGAAAATGCTGGCTTAAAACTCAACATCAAAAAACTAAGATCATGGCATCTGGTCCTATCACTTCATGGCAAATAGATGGGGAAACAATGGAAACAGTGACAGACTTTATTTTGGGAGGCTCAAAATCACTGCAGATGATGACTGAAGCCATGAAATTAAAGGACGCTTGCTCCTTTGAAGAAAAGCTATGACTCTCAAGAGTCTTCTCCAGCAACACAGTTCAAAAGCATCAGTTGTTCGGTGCTCAACCTAGACAGCATATTAAAAAGCAGAGACATTACTTTGCCAACAAAGATCCATCTAGTCAAAGCTATGGTTTTTTCAGGAGTCATGTATGGATGTGAGACTTGGACTATAAAGATAGCTGACCACGAAACAATTGATGCTTTTGAACTGTGTTGTTGGAGAAGACTCTTAAGAGTCTCTTGGACTGCAAGGAGATCCAATCAGTCAATAAAAGAAATCAGTCCTGAATATTTAGTGGAAGGACTGATGCTTAAGCTGAAAATCCAATACTTTGGCCACCTGGCATGAAGAGCTGACTCCTTAGAAAAGACCCTGATGCTGGGAAAGTTTGAAGGCAGAAGAGGAAGGGGATAACAGAGAATGAGATGGTTGGATGCATCACTGACTCCATGGACATGAGTTTGAGCAAATTAAGTGAGATGGTGAAGAACAGGGGAGCCTGGCATGCTGCAGTCCATGAGGTTGCAAAGAGTCAGGCATGACTGAGTGACTAAACAACAACAAATCTGGCCAATAGGTAAAGAAAAACTTTAATAACTACATTTCTCAGTGATAGTTATTATGTGTTTTCTCACAGGAATCTTTAGCAGAATCTGCATAAAAAGTAGGCTCTTTTCTGTTGCAATAACATAAAATGTTGAATTAACCCCCCACAGGGCCTACTACAGTGCTTTGTATGTGGTCAGTTCAGAATAAGTGTTGCTGAATAGAAAAGAATCCTAAAAACAAAAGTATAATTATTTTTCTATAATTTCTCAGAGAAAAATAACATACAAAAGATAATTTGCTCATGAGCTCTATAATGAATTAAAGAGCTAGTCCTACAGCTGTATAAGAATTTATATATCAAAAGTTTTGTCTTTTAAAGTTCTTACTTCTTTTAGTGATACTGACTTTAATGCCAAAAACAACTTTTGAACTCTAATTTGAAATGGCTTCCAAGGACTCAAGGATTTAGGGTTATACATTATTTTTTTAAAAACAGCTTTATTTACAATAATAAAAAGCAATGAAACAATGGTCAGATGGAATTCACTAAAAAAGAAATTTGGAGTGAAAAATATTGAGATTAGATATGAAAATAAGTTCCATCAGGAGAAACTGTACAAACTTTCCAAATCAGAGAGACATAGACCCAGAGAGTAAGAATTGAAAGAAAGAACTGGGAGATAAGTCAAAGCTAAGTTCTGGAACTTATTGCATTCCCTTGACCATGGAAGTAAAATGAGCCAAGAATACAGAGGGTGTTTAATCCAGTTAGGCTAAGATTTCAGTAAAGGCTGTGTAATTTAGATACCATTCCTAGCTGTCCCAGCATTATAATGAGAGAATCTACATTCAAATAGAATCATATCTGTGTATGGTCAGTTAGCTCCATATTTTGGTAAAGGCTGGGGATAAGTTCTTTAGGGATAACTCATATATTTACAGTAAGATCCTGAGTGAAAATTTGAGTTATGCATTAAAGTCTTAATTACAGGTATAATGTATATTTGATTTATTTTTCTACTAGTTCTGGTCAAAGTTAGTGGTCTAGAGTCATGTGTATCTGGATTATCTTAATTCTTACACCCGTTAATGTATTTTTATTGTCAGAAAGAAAATAGAATTGCAAAGTGTTTAAAAATATTTCTGCTTTTTTTGTTCTTCAGCTTACTAGAATTACAATTCCTTAACTAGAAAGGTCAACTAAGTGACACAGTGAAATATTAAACCATTCTTTGCTCATTTTTCTTTTCTGTTTGGTTAAAACCTGAGGTCATAACCTCAAATATAATCTCATTGTTAAAAATACAGGCTTAACACTATCCTGTATAAGTGACACTTTTTGAAAGATACATCCCACATGACAAAATGAAAAGATTTTTAACACTGAAAATAAATGCAATAAGACTATTTCTGGTATCTTGAACTGATCTAATATTATAGTCATTGTTTCTTTAAAGGAATAAACAAATGGATCAGTTTTTATTCAGTGAAACACATTGTTAGCTTTTTCAAAATGTATTTACGCACTTTCTTTTACTATGTGCCTCACTCTTCTTACCTTCTTCAGTTCTCCTTTGATTACAATGATCATATCCTTACAATCAATATTTATGTTGATTTCTTGGAAACAAATGAAAAGCTGCTATCATTCTATAGCATTGAAAATGCACTATTGATAAGCAGGTTGATAAGATCACCAAAATGGAAATAAAAAATAAAGTATATAAATGAACATGTCATGAGAAAGCACAAGCTGGAAGAAGCACAAGCTGGAAACAAGATTGCCTGGAGAGATATCAATAACCTTAGATATGCAGATGACACCACCCTTATGGCAGAAAGTGAAAAGGAACTAAAGAGCCTCTTGATGAAAGTGAAAGAGGAGAGTGAAAAAGGTGGCTTAAAGCTCAACATTCAGAAAACGAAGATTATGGCATTTGGTCCCATCACTTCATGGGAAATAGATGGGGAAACAGTGGAAACAGTGTCAGACTTTCTTTTTTGGGGCTCCAAAATCACTGCAGATGGTGACTGCAGCCATGAAATTAAAAGACACTTACTCCTTGGAAGAAAAGTTATAGCCAACCTAGATAGCATATTCAAAAGCAGAGACATTACCTTGCCGACTAAGGTCCGTCTAGTCAAGGCTATGGTTTTTCCCTGTGGTCATGTATACACCAGTCCAGGTTTGATGCAGGATGCAGGATGCTTGGGACTGATGCACGGGGATAATCCAGAGAGAGGGTGTGGGGCGGGAGGGGGGAGGTGGGGGTCGAGATTGGGAGTTCATGTACACTCGTGGCTGATCCATGTCGATGTGTAGCAAAACGAATACAGTATTGTAAAGCAAAACAAACTAAAAAAATAAAAATTAATTTAAAAAAATAATAATAAAAGACGCTTACTCCTTGGAAGGAAAGTTATGATCAACCTAGATAGCATATTGAAAAGTAGAGACATTACTTTGCCAAGAAAGGTCCGTCTAGTCAAGGCTATGGTTTTTCCTGTGGTCATTTGTGGGAGTGAGAGTTGGACTGTGTAGAACGCTGAGTGCCAAAGAACTGATGGTTTTGACCTGTGGTGTTGGAGAAGACTCTTGAGAGTCCCTTGGACTGCAAGGAGATCCAACCAGTCCATTCTGAAGGAGATCAGGCCTGGGATTTCTTTGGAAGGAATGATGCTAAAGCTGAAGCTCCAGTACTTTAGCCACCTCATGCGAAGAGTTGACTCATTGGAAAAGACCCTGATGCTGGGAGGGATTGAGGGCAGGAGGAGAAGGGGATGACAGAGGATGAGATGGCTGGATGGGATCACTGACTCAATGAACGTGAGTCTGAGTGAACTCTGGGTGTTGGTGATGGACAGGGAGGCCTGGAGTGCTTCAATTCATGGGGTCGCAAAGAGTCGGACACGACTGAGCGATTGAACTGAACTGAGATGTTGAAGTATAGGGAGATGATTAAATAAAGTTATGTTATTCAGCCATTAAAGTCATGTTTTTTGAAGTACATTTAAAGGAGACTGTTAACTGGAAGTATGAAGGATCTATCTGCTTCTTGGACACAGTTTGTTGAGTCCTCACTTTGTTTTCAGGAAAAAAAATAGCATTTAAAAATCAGGAAATTTTCCATAAAATTTAAGATTTCCTGTTTCGTTTTGTTTTGTTTTTGAACACCTACAAGATCTAACATGGCCACATTTCCCAAATCGTGGCTTTTTTCTTTCTTTAGTTAATGGACTCCCAGTTCAGCAAAAACTTAGTGACTCCCTGTTGTTTCAAACACAGTTATACCTGATAGTTTTATTTTTTTTTCTTTTTTACTTTATTCACCTGGCCTATAGGAATTTATTTGTAATAGATGCTTTATATGAAAGAAACATAATTTAAAAACTGTATCTGAAATCTGTATAATTTTAGATCTTGATGAAGGAATAATAGCAAAATATTAACAGGGATAATCCTTGGGTGAAGATACAGTTGACTTTAGACTGTTAGATAGATGATAGATAGATACAGAGTTAGATAGATAGATAACCAACCTTAGGTGTTTTCCTTTGAGAAGAATGAGTAGGTGACAGTATCTATCAGGATGGTTTGTTTCCTCCATTATTACTCCTTCTCCTCACTACTTGCACATCTGAATCTCAAAGGATTATTCTCTTTATAATTAACAGGTTTATGCTATCCTTCTTCAAACATATCATATGTTCCTCTAGCCTTTTTGTTGTATACAGGTATTTTTCACTACACTTGAATTTTCATGATATATTTCATATGATCTAGAAGTAGTGAGGAAAGTGAAAGTGAAAAAAGTAGAGGTGATATTTATCATAGGGAATAAGAAGCAGAGAAGTTTGCCTACTGCTGTACCCAACTAATAAAAGCAGAGCAGTGAAGAGTTAGTCTTGATGTACCACATTCTTTGTATCTTGCACTAATGTAGGCAAATATCAACACTACAATTGGAAAGGCAGGTTTTATAATACCTAGTTTGCAGGTATTAAGGAAACTAACACTCGCGGTTGACTTAGGGTTTCATAAGTTTTCCCAGGGTTTTCATAAGCTTGCTGCTAAAAGGAAAGGCTAGGATTGGAACTCAGGGGTTATTCCTGCCACCTCCATCACATCCTTGTCATAAAGGAGACGCTAGGCAGCAGAATATCTAGGCTTCTCCTGGTGCTCCTAGAAGAGATGCATGAGGTGAGACTGAGCGGAGAATGTGTTGCATGTGTGTGTCTCTGTTTCTTCTTTGAAAATAACTTCATCTGTACCATTTTTCTAGATTCCACATATAAGTGATATTTGTATGAGATTTGTTTTCCTCTTTCTGACTTACTCTGACAGTCTTTAGTTCTATCTTGTCTCTGCAAATGGCACTATTTCATTCCTTTTTATGGCTCAATAATATTCCATCATATACATGTGCAACATCATTTTTTCATTCCTCTGTTGATGGACATAGTGATTTAAATGTGTATTTCCCTGATGACTAGTGATAGTGAGTATACTGTTGTTCCCGTAGGTCATCTGTGTATGTCTTCTCTGGAAAAATGTCTGTTTTGTCCTTTGTTCATTTTATTTTTAGATCTAAAATAAACTGTATGAAATTTCTTAGTCAATTGGATCAGTTGATGACTTTCAGGGATTTTGAATGCCCTAAATCATGTGTAAAATATTATGCATACAAGCACTTGAGGAAAGATGAGGCTATGAGGATGCATACCTTTTATCAAATTTTTACAGGAGCTTGGGACACACAAAAATACTAAGTTAAGTAGTTAGTATTTTCAGATACTTTTTTTTTATAGATATGCAATGTTCTTGGATGTTGAAAGTATGTCGATTCAAATGAAAGCATATAGAACATTACTGAGTAATTCCTGGGTGCCAGGAACTCTGTTAAGTGCTCCAGCACAACGTGGTTAAAGAGGATGCAGCTGGGGATGGAGAAGATAAACACATGCATATATTTACTATAATAAGGGATAGCACAAAGTTCATATAATAAAGGACTGGCAAATGATAAGGGGTTAAAGAAAATGCTAATAACAAGTGAGAGTAACCTATATGTCCCTTGGTATGGGAAGGTTGTTATGTCATGTATCAATCTTAAAAAAGATTTTATTAAGGTATAGATATTACAACTGCATATTAAATGATGTCATTGAGTCAAATTTGTGTGAATTATTAGCTACTTTACAGAAACTAAATGCCATGTAATATTGTCTGAGTAATTGAGTAATTCTAAAGTAAGTGTTCATGAAAAAGATATAACTATGGGAGCACTGTATACAGCTTCTCTCTACAGCCAGCAAAAGCAAGACCTGAAGCTGATGGTAGCTCAGATCATCAGCTCCTTATTGCAAATTTCAGGCTTAACTTAAAGAAAGTAAGGAACCAATAGCCCATTCAGGTATGACCTAAATCAAATCCCTTATGATTACACAGTGTAAGTGATGAATAGATTCAAGAGATTAGATCTGGTAGATGGTGTGCCTGAGAACTATGGACAGAGGATCAAAACACTGTACAGGACTGAGTAACCAAAACCATCATAAAGAAAAATAAATGCAAGAAGCAAAGTGGTTGTCTGAGGAGGCTTTACAAGTAACTGAGGAAAGAAGAGAAGCAAAAAGCAAGGGAGAAATAAAAAGATATACCTAACAGAATGCAGAGTTCCGAGAATAGCAAGGAGAGATAAGAAGGTCTTCTTCATTGAACAATGCAAAGTACTGGAAAACAATATAATGGAAAAGACTAGAGAAGGCTTCTAGAAAATCAGAGATATCAAGGGAACATTTCATTGCAAAGATGGGCACAATAAAGTAGAGAAAGGGTAAGTACATAACAGAAGCAGAAGAGATTAAGAGGTGGCAAGAATACATAGAAGAAAAATGCATTAAAAGGTCTTAATGAATGAGTTGATAGACAGGGAAGCCTGGCATACTGCAGTCCATGGTGTCACAAAGTGTTGGGCATGACTGAGAGACTGAACTGAACTGAATGATTGATCAGGATAACCACAATGGTGTGCCTTACTCACCTAGAGCCAGACATTCTGGAATGTGAAGTCAAGTGGGCCTTAGGAAGCATTGCTACAAACAAAGCTAGTGGAAGTGATGGAATTCCAGCTGAGCTATTTCAAATCCTAAAAGATGATACTGTGGCCTAAAAGTGTGGCACTCAATGTGTCAGCAAATTTGGAAAATTCAGCTGTGGCCACAGGAATGGAAAAGGTCAGTTTTCATTCCAATTGCAAAGAAGGGCAATGCCAAGGAGTGTTCAAACTACCATACAAGTGTGCTTATTTCCCATGCTAGTAAGGTTATGTTCCAACTCCTTAGAGCTAGACTTCAATAGTATGTGAACCAAGAACTTCCAGATGTACAATCTGTGTTTAGAAAAGGCAGAGGAACCAGAGATCAAACTGCCAACATTCATTGGATCAAAGAGGAAGCAAGGGAATTCCAGAAGAACATCTACTTCTGCTTAACTGATGACTCAAAAGCCTTTGACTGTATGGTCAAAGGTGAAATTCATTGTTTTGGGGTGAAATGTTCTATAGATATCAATTAGGTCTAATTGGTCTATTGTATCATTTAAAGTTTGTGTTTCTTTGTTAATTTTCTGTTTAGTTGATCTGTCCATATATGTGAGTGGGGTATTAAAGTCTCCCACTATTACTGTGTTATTGTTAATTTCATGAAATTCATTGTTTTGGGGTGAAATGTTCTATAGATATCAATTAGGTCTAATTGGTCTATTGTATCATTTAAAGTTTGTGTTTCTTTGTTAATTTTCTGTTAGTTGATCTGTCCATATATGTGAGTGGGGTATTAAAGTCTCCCACTATTACTGTGTTATTGTTAATTTCCCCTTTCATAGTTGTTAGTATTTGTCTTACATATTGTGGTGCTCCTATGTTGGGTGCATATATATTTATAATTGTTATATCTTCTTCTTGGATTGATCCTTTAATCATTATGTAGTGGCCTTCTTTGTCTCTTTTCACAGCCTTTGTTTTAAAGTCTATTTTATTGGATATGAGTATTGCCACTCCTGCTTTCTTTTCTTCGATGCAGGATGTAGGATGCTTGGGACTGATGCACGGGGATAGTCCAGAGAGATGGTGTGGGGCATGGGGGTCGGGATTGGGAGTTCATGTACACTCATGGCTGATTCATGTCAATGTATAGCAAAATGAATACAGTATTGTAAAGCAAAACAAACTGAAAAATAAAAATTAATTTAATAAGAGAAAAGAACTTACTTATGTTGACAAATACTAGATCATTAAGATCATCTCGAGATATAGTTACCCAACCTAGGGAATATACTTAATATAAACCTAAAAGAGTCTAGCTATTGAAAGAAAAGGCAAAAAAAAATAATAATAACCTTTTAAAATGGGTTCATTTAATCACACTTAAGAGTTACCCTAAAACATAACCCTTTAGAAGTAGTACACCTTGTGTTTTCAAAATAAACTCTTCCATGCCTGACCAAAAGTAAAGCTTTGCTGTCTAGAAAAGCACAATTGGGAGCTAATATCTCATTTCTCTTTATTAAAAGTGATTATAAAAAAATAAAAGCCTTTGACTGTGTGGATCGCAACAAACTGGAAAATTCTTAAAGAGATGGGAATATCTATTTTGCTCTTGAGAAGTCTATATGCTGGTCAAGATGCAACAGCTAGAACCTTACATGGAAAACTGCCTGGTTCAAAATTGGAAAAGGGTACCACAGGGCTCTAGATTGTCACCCTGTTTGTTTAACTTGTATACAGAATCAGGGCTTAGGTTCCTCAGTTGCATTTGATTCTTTGCACCCCATGGTCTGTAGCCTGCAAGGCTCCTCTGTACATGGGATTTTCCAGACAAGAAAACTGGAATGGGTTGCTATTTCTTATTCCAGGGGTTCTTCCTGACCCAGGGATCAGATCTGCATCTCCTGTTTTTCCTGCATTGCAGGCGGATTCTTTATTGCTGAGTCATTTGGGAAGCATATATTCAGAGTACATCATGAGGAATGCTGGACTGGATGACATACAAACTGGAATTAGATTGCCAGGAGAAATATCAAAAACCTCAGGTATGCATATGATACCACTCTAATGGCAGAAAGCAAAGAATACTAATGAGCCTCTTGATGAGGGTGAAAGAAGAGAGTGAAAAACCTGGCTTAAAATTCAACAATCAAAAAACTAAGATCATGCCATCCGGTCCCATCACTTCATTGCAAATAGAAGCGGAAAAGTGGAAGCAGTGACAAATTTTCTTTTCTTGGGCTCTAAAATCACTGTGGATGGTGACTGCAGCCATGAAATTAAAAGACATTTGCTCCTTGGAAGGAAAGTTATGACACACCTAGACAGTGTATTAAAAAACAGAGACATCACTTTGTCGACAAAGGCCTAGTCAAAACCATGATTTTTCCGGTGCTCATGTACTGATGTGAGAGTTGGACCATAAAGAAAGCTGAGCACCAATGAATTGATGCTTTCAAATTATGGTATTGGAGAAGACTCTTGAGAGTCCCTTGGACTGCAAGGAGATCCAACCAGTCCATCCTAAAGGAAATTAGCCCTGAATATTCATTGGAAGGAATAATGCTGAAGCTGAAACTCCAATACTTTGACCACCTGATGCAAAGAGTGGAGTCATTGGGAAAGACCCAGATGCTGGGAAAGATTGAGGGCAGGAGGAGAAGAGGGTGGCAAACAATGAGATTGTTGGATTGTATCATCAACTCAGTGGACATAAATTTGAGCAAATTTAGGGAGATTGGTAGAGAAGGAAATGGCAACCCACTCCAGTGTTCTTTCCTGGAGAATCCCAGGGACAGAGGGCCTGGTGGGCTGCCGTCTATGGGGTCGCACAGAGTCAGACACAACTGAAGCCACTTAGCAGCAGCAGCAGGGAGATTGGTGGTTCAGACGGTAAAATGTCTGCCCGCGATGTGGGAGATCTAAGCTCTATCCCTAGGTTGGGAAGATCCTGTGGAGAAGGAAATGGCAACCCACTCCAGTACCCTTGCCTGGAAAATTCCATGGACTGAGGAGTCTGATAGGCTACAGTCCATGGCGTTGCAAAGAGTTGGACACAACTGAGTGACTTCATTTTCACTTTTAGGGAAATTAAGTAAAGCACAGAGAGGAAGCCTAGTGTATTGCAGTCCATATGGTCAAAAAGAGTCAGACAGGTTTGATCTCCTTGCTGTCTAAGGGGCTCTCAAAAGTCTTCCTCAGCACCACAATTTAAAAATTTAAAACCAGTTATAAACAACAAAGCACAATGTGTGACTCTACTTCATAAAAACAAACAATGAATAAAACCCACATTCAGGGGGCATCAATTATATTCAAACATTTTAGCAGAAATGCTTACTAACTAAATATTATTTTCCTATTATAATAAAATCAGATGTACGATAAAAAAGAAATACAAAATTTTCCTGAAATTATATGATTATTCAGATTTCACGGCTAAATCCTTATAGGGAGCTCTTTTAGGCTGCACTCAATGATACCTGATTTATGTGGATTCAATATTAACTGCCCTTTTGAATATTTTATTAAATAAGTTGAGGGTTTCAATCTTAAGATCCAGTGCAGCAACTCATGTTCAACCCAATCTTTATTCACACATTTCTAACTTAAAATATATTTAAAACACTTTCCTTTCCACCTACCTAAAGTCAGCATCTCATCTAAGCTCAACTCTAATTATCCCCACTTGAACAAACCTGTTATTATTAGCCATATTCTTTTCTTACCATGAACAGTCTCAGCATTGATAAATAATACATATTATCACAACTTTATTCACATATTTTATAAAATGTAAAGTGCTAATACATATTCTGTCAAGAAAAAGAAGATCACATGCTTTAAGAACACCTACTACCTCAAAGAAACCAAAATTAAGAAGGAGAACTTGAAGAGAACAGTTACAAAAAAAGTTCAAGTACTATATCCACAATGTAAGAGAAAAAGCAACACTAGCAAAACACTTTAAAGGCTCACAGCAGTTCCTAAATATCTATATCGAGCCTCTTTCTGTCTTGAGCACCCACCCTCTCCCTCTCCACAGATATACTTCAAGAAAGTGGGGAGTTTGAGTGTGGGGAGTGAAAGATCAATGTGCCAACAGAACATGTTCTAGGGTGTAGTGATGACCCTCCATTAGAGGGTTGCAGCTGAACTGCCTGCTGCATCAGTCAACAAGGCATCAAACAGTGTGATGCACTGCATGGCCTCAGCAATGTTACAGTTCTGTATAGTATTTGGGGTTTTGTTTTTGCCACCGTCAGAGATTTCGTTCTTGGCCACATATTGATGCAATAAGAATTTCCTTTGATCATTAACAGTTTACAACTAGTTGTCAGATTTTTTGATAAGTAACTTGTCCTTTAATGCCTTGGTTTCATCATCTGTGTGGTAGGGATTATAAGCCTATTCATTAGAAAATTGCTTTGAGAAGTTAAAGAAAAAATACATGTAAATCGCTTGAACCAGAAATAGTGCTTGGCATACAGAAAGCACACAATAAATCTCAGCTATCACTGTTACTATTCTAAAGCATGCTGGGAATTTACCAGTCCACTGCAAAGTTAACCTGAATCAGATTTTGAATCACACATTCTAAGTAAATGTGACTGAAGAATGATGGACAGTTTATTTGGCTCCATGAGAAGGAGAATTTGGAAGCTCTAGAGTTGCATTCATGAGACAGTTGAGTTTACAACTATTCATGACACAGTTGAGTTTGTAACTAATGTAACTGAAATTAATCCAAAATTCTTTTTCTCATGTAAATTCTTTTTTCACATGTAAATTCATCCTGAATTATAGAAAAAATGAACAAATACCTTGCTCAGAGTGATATAGTCAATATTTTATTTTTCTGTTACCCTAAAGTCTGCAGATTAAATAACACAGACATAATTTACAAAAACATTTTCTGCATGTGTATATACTTATAGACTTTAAGCATTCATAATTAAATATTAAAATGACTGCAGATTAAATAAATATTTTAAAAAGCTGAATTTAGTGACTAAAAGGTAATGTTTTTTTTTTTTTCCTCATGACACCTAAAATGGTAGTTTTGTTCTGTTTTGTTTCATAGTCTCTTCTGTTCACCTAGATATTGAAAAAATGATATATCTACCTATCCCAAATTATTTGAGACTGAAAGAGATGGGAATACCAGACCACCTGACTTGCCTCTTGAGAAATCTGTATGCAGGTCAGGAAGCAACAGTTAGAACTGGACATGGAACAACAGACTGGTTCCAAATAGGAAAGGAGTACATCAAGGCTGTATATTGTCACCCTGCTTATTTAATTTATATGCAGAATACATCATGAGAAACGCTGGACTGGAAGAAACACAAGCTGGAATCAAGATTGTTGGGAGAAATATCAATAACCTCAGATATGCAGATGACACCACCCTTATGGTAGAAAGTGAAGAGGAACTAAAAAGCCTCTTGATGAAAGTGAAAGAGGAGAGTGAAAAAGGTGGCTTAAAGCTCAACATTCAGAAAACGAAGATTATGGCATTTGGTCCCATCACTTCATGGGAAATAGATGGGGAAACAGTAGAAACAGTGTCAGACTTTATTTTTTTGGGCTCCAAAATCACTGCAGATGGTGACTGCAGCCATGAAATTAAAAGACGCTTACTCCTTGGAAGAAAAGTTATGACCAACTTAGATATTATATTCAAAAGCAGAGACATTACTTTGCCGACTAAGGTCCGTCTAGTCAAGGCTATGGTTTTTCCTGTGGTCATATATGGATGTGAGAATTGGACTGTGAAGAAGGCTGAGCACCGAAGAATTGATGCTTTTGAACTGTGGTGTTGGAGAAGACTCTTGAGAGTCCCTTGGACTGCAAGGAGATCCAACCAGTCCATTCTGAAGGAGATCAGCCCTGGGATTTCTTTGGAAGGAATGATGCTAAAGCTGAAACTCCAGTACTTTGGCCACCTCATGCGAAGAGTTGACTCATTGGAAAAGACTCTGATGCTGGGAGAGATTGGGGGCAGGAGGAGAAAGGGACGACCGAGGATGAGATAGCTGGATGGCATCACTGACTCGATGAGCATGAGTCTGAGTGAACTCCAGGAGTTGGTGATGGACAGGGAGGCCTGGCGTGCTGCGATTCATGGGGTCCCAAAGAGTCGGACACCACTGAGCGACTGAACTGAGCTGACTAGCTTTCAAGAGCTCCAGGGCTTCATGCTTCCTCTATTATGTGTATCAGGTATGAGAAATCATCTTTGTCCCGAAAGCTCTAGAACTAGACCTAAAAGATGCACTCTGTTGGCCAGACTTAGTCTCATGCTGACCTCTGAACCAGCCTCAATGCCCACAAGTTTGGAATGTACCGATTGGCTTAGTGTAGGTTGTGCCGTCCATCTCTGGCTTCGATAGGTCCACTGTGGCTTCTCTGCGAACTCATAGGTCCCAAGTCCATGAGCTCTTGCCAAGTCCATGAGCTCTTGGAATTGGGGAGTGAGTACTCAGGAGGCAGACAATAAATCACCATAATTTGAGTTGAGACTTCATATGGCCCAGTTATGTTGCTGACATTCCTTTACTCAAGTGTTGTTAGTTTCCTTTCTCTCTTTTTTTTTTTTTTCCTGTTTCTTCTTTTCTCAACTCCCATACCTTGTAGCCTCTTACTTCACAGAGAAGAGAGCTTTGGGAAAGAGCTCTCTTAACAATCTACCCTTCCACTACAAGCACACCTGTTCTCACTCATCAGAAGATGAGAATGTGCTTGACATCTTACATGGGTAACTTGTTTTCTGTGTACTTCCCTTCTCTGCCTTCCCCTTATTGAAACTTGTTTGTTAGCAGTTCATCTCTTTCCAGTATCTTCCAGTCTATTTTATTTCAAACATTGGATTATTTTCTCTCATCCTATTAAGATACTTGGGATTCTTTGTGTCTTAACAGATATTCTTCTATCTGCCTCCATTGTTTATTCAGGTTTTTAAAAACTTTTTACCTAATATCCTTCTTTGTCATAGGATCCCATCAAAGATACATTACATTTAGTCATCATGTCTCTTCAGACACCTTGTGGCTCTGGCAGTTTCTCAGATTGAACTTGTTTTCGATGACCTCAACAGCTTGAGGGAATATGGTCAGGTATTTGGTACAGTGTTCCTCAATTGGGCTTTGTCCGATGTTTTTGTCAGATTAGATTGGAGGCAAAGTGCTGTTCTCATCATATGATGTGAAGAATGTGTGTGTGCTAAGTCGCTTCAGTCATGTCTGACCCTTCGAGACGCTATTATGGCTTGTAGCCTGCCAGGCTCCTTCCTCTGCCCATGGCATTCTCCAGGCAAGAATACTGGAGTGGGTTGCCATGCCCTTTCCCAGGGGATCTTCCCAACTCAGGGATCAAACTCCTGCATTGGCAGGCGGGTTCTTTCCCACTAGTGCCACCTGGGAAGCCCCATATAAAGAGTATTACTATCAATCTGACTTCTTGTTGATGTTAACTTTGGTAACCTGACTGAAGTCGTGGTTGTCAAGTTTCTCCACTGCAGAGTTACTCCCCAACATCCCACACTGTGCTCTTTAGAGGAGGTAACTATGCATAGGCCACATTTAAGAAATGAGGAGTTACATTCCACCTCCTTGAGAGTGGAGTGTCTACATTAATTATTTTGAAAGTCTTGGAAGGTTTGTCTCTTCTTCCCCATTTACTTATTCATTAATTCAACCATTTCTATCAATATGAACACATGGATATTTATTTTATACTTTGGGTTATAAGCCAAAATTATTTCATTGCTCAAAGTATTTCAGCTTTGGCTGTTGGGAGCACCTTCAGATGGCTTATGTATCCCTTTGACACATCCTTTTTGTTGTGGGTTGTTTTTCTGTTTCTGTTTGAGCACTTCCTTCCTTTCTGGCATCATGCACAGGCTCATTTTATATATTCCCTGCCCCAATCCTAGCATCAGCTATTTTCTCCAAGGAGCCCTGATTCCTTTTATTAGAGAATGGTATTAGAAGGCAAGATCTGGGTCCCTGGTGTGTTTGTTGCTTTAGAACTAGCAGAATAAGGAAATATATGTGCTAACCCATGTTATACACAAATCTCCAAAATAGTTCTGTATGTAACATCTATATATGAATTCATACTGATGACTCCCAATTCTGATTCATCACCATGTGAATTATTCTAGTTTTCTGCCCTCACTTATCTGTAACCTTTCACTCCTGGTGAGAAACCTAGTTCCTACCATCTATTTCTTAATAGTTCAATTCCAGTATATTTGTATTGTAGCTTCTTCATCCTGCCTTTAGTGTAATAGATTCAACTCATTTCCAGACTGACTTAGCATCTTTTTTCAAATTATTCTGATTCCCTGAATATGTAATATTGTTGCAGGAAGGGGGACCCCTTCCAGGGCCTGAAACTGGGCTCTTGTCTAACACTCGGAAATGAATTGTCCAAGGAGACACATGTGCTGACAAAGCAAGAGCTTTTATTGGGAAAGGGCACCAGGGTGGAGAGCAGTAGGATAAGGGAACCCAGAAGAACAGCTGTGCCGTGTGGCTCGTAGTCTCGGGTTTTATGGTGATGGGATTAGTTTCTGGGTGGTCTTTGGCCAATCATTCTAATTCAGTCTTTCCTGGTGGCGCACGCATCGCTCAGCCAAGATGGATGCTAGCAAGAGGGATTCTGGGAAGTGGATGGACATGCGGTGTCTCCTTTAGACCTTTCCCGAACTCTTCTGGTTGGTGGCAGCTTATTAGTTCTGTATTCCTTATCAGGATCCCCTGTCATAAAACAGCTCATGCAAATAGTTTCTATGGTGCCTGGGCAGGGTGGGCGGTTTCAATCAGTGTGCCTCCCCTAACAATACCACACATTTTCACACTTCTTTGTCTATATTTCTGCTAGTCCCTCTGTCTGAGGTGCCCTGGCTTTTATCCTTATCTCCTTGGAATGTTGCCACTCACTCTTCTAGACCCAGTACAGATGTTGACTCCACCAAGAAGCTTTCCCTAACCACAAGCAAGAGACTTAATCACTCATTCCTCTGTACCCTAATAGCACTTTATACTCACCTCTGTTACACATGTAACAAGATTCTGTTTGCATCTTTCTTCTTCACATGATAGTAGGATTCTTGAAGGCAGGAACCAAGTGGACTTGTCCCTGGATTTCTGATGGATCCAGTAATGGAGGTTATATTTAGCTCCTCCTGGGTGATAATTACAGAAAACCTAATAGTGGCTAAAATATATAAGGATTTATTTTTCTCATCTAGTAGGAAATCCAGAGGAAAGTCATAACTATCATTGGTTTCCCTGTTAGTATGGGCGGTTTCAATCAGTGTGCCTCCCCTAACAATACCACACATTTTCACACTTCTTTGTCTATATTTCTGCTAGTCCCTCTGTCTGAGGTGCCCTGGCTTTTATCCTTATCTCCTTGGAATGTTGCCACTCACTCTTCTAGACCCAGTACAGATGTTGACTCCACCAAGAAGCTTTCCCTAACCACAAGCAAGAGACTTAATCACTCATTCCTCTGTACCCTAATAGCACTTTATACTCACCTCTGTTACACATGTAACAAGATTCTGTTTGCATCTTTCTTCTTCACATGATAGTAGGATTCTTGAAGGCAGGAACCAAGTGGACTTGTCCCTGGATTTCTGATGGATCCAGTAATGGAGGTTATATTTAGCTCCTCCTGGGTGATAATTACAGAAAACCTAATAGTGGCTAAAATATATAAGGATTTATTTTTCTCATCTAGTAGGAAATCCAGAGGAAAGTCATAACTATCATTGGTTTCCCTGTTCAGTGATACCATCAAGAACTAGGCCCTTTCTCTCCCCTATACACAGCATCACTTTCTTTTCAGGAAAAAGGCAGAGTTGAGGGTACCAGTAAGCTATCCTTCAACTCCTTTCTCTTCTGTATGGAAGCAAAGACTTTTGCCATTTAACAGTTTTCTGTCATCTAGAACAAAACTGCAAGAGAAGATGAGATGGTGAATTTTTAGGAAGGTTAATCTTTTCAGTAAGAACAAGATGTAGGAATTAAGCTCCAGGTAATCACAAGGCTACAAGGAAATCAGGGATCTGTTTCCTGTTGGATAAAAGGCCTGAGGGTAGAAGAAGACCAGGCTGAGAAGACTCTTGAAAACAAAAGGAGAAAAGGGGGTGATCCCAGTGGGAGCAACATCTAACTTTAATTGCTGGAAAGCCAAGTGCACCTAATGAGGAATCTAACGTACTCTGTCCACCCACTCATATCTATAGCATTCTGTATTGCTCCCTGGAAACTTTCATCTTTTCTGTTTTCATGTAGAAGTTGTATCACTCTTGTGAATTTTACTTTCCATTCTCTGGCACCTTTTCTGACACTGTCATGCCTCCTGTGATGTGATAGTCAAAATTTTACCTGATAGATCATAGTGCATTTTGCCTTGATTTTTTGCAAGTTATAACTAATTATAGTTCTTTAAAGTAGAATTTACACAGTGCTATAATCTCTGCCTACCTAAACCCCCACATTCCTTTGAAATTATGGAAATATATTCATTTGGGTGCTTTTTATTCACTATTACATTTCAGATTTTTTTTATGGATAACATTCACTTATGACTTGAATTCTTTATAATACTCCATTTTGTGCCAGGACAGCCTTATTAATACATTAGTCCAAACATGACTGGGTATAAATCTTGCCTACAGATATAAGCATCTCCTGCTCTCTAGTGTACTTAGGGTTAGAGACATTTGCAATGAATCAGAAAGGAGAAGCTTCATTAAGAGTAGAATTCCATTAACTTCATCCATGTGAGTTTTTTACTAGAAATTGTAAGGACTGGTAACACATAAAGTATGCATGTAACTTAATACCTTTTCTCAGTCCACCAAGTCTGATTACTACTTCCAGAAGTTACTATAGTGCACAAAAATGTGAAATGCCAGGCGGGTAAGTTAAAACAGATTTCATTCTGGTCTCCAATTTTGGGAGACGAATTCCAGAGCAATTAGAACAGTATATCCTTCAGATATTGAGTATAAGGGCAGCTTTGAGATAGGTTTACGTGAAATTCCTCATATAATGTGCGAGTCCCATAACCTCTTTGTGTGTGAGTGCGTGCATAGTGACACCTTCAAGGGTGGTCGTGCAGAGCAAACAGCATGAGATTCCCATTTTGAAGCTGCAGCGTGACTGACGTCATAGTGTGATCAAAGTGCTCTGCAAATACTTACTGTAACTGTTCTGTTCTTGCTAATAACCTTATTTATACTTTGAAATTATATCATCCAAAGAAAGATTAAAACAAGATGTATGTGTTGCCTGAGCTCTTTGCCTTACAGATGGTCACACTCAGTTCCTTGAAATTGCCAGGGTTAATTGAAGCTTCAGTTTTCGCTCAGGTATAGTTGATACTTAAATGTTTCTTACCTGTCTGCTCTCACTATTTAAAACAGTACAACAGTAGCACTTTAATTTGCCTTCGTTAATGGTAGCCTCTCAGGTAATCTTAGTGCAGGTTTGTCTAGATGATGTTTATTCCTCTGAATGAAACCTTTGTACCAGATTCCCAACTGAGAAGAAAAGCTAAATAGTTACAGAGGTAAAAACATGAATGTCTCACTAATTTATTCATTTAAAGGATGCTCAGAGCCCAGGACACATCCAAGGGAAGTTAACTTTTAAACAAAGGGCAAGCATTTAGTGTATGATTAACAGCAGTTTCTTTTCTTGAGATTTCAGTGAGCTGAGACTACAGGGAATCATTCTTAGGGAGGCAGCTCAGAGTCAGCCAAGTGCTCCAAGGATAATCATACAGAGTCACACAAACAGCAGTACTATTTTCGCTAGTTCTTTGGTGCTCTTCCAGTAGTATTGAGATGTGAGAAAGCCATCTGAGGCTCAAGCCTAATAGCAAGGGAAATAAGCCCTTCTTTGCTTCTGCTCCTCTAAAAGTAGAGGGCCGGTGAAAAGAACTGGGTGTTACAATCTTACGTTATTTAGGTGATGTAAGCACTTTTTGCCTGTGTATTGAGATTTGAGTACTGAAAAGAGAATGACTTTGCTTTCCTACATCAGGGGACTGGTGTTTGCCAGTGGCATTGCTATTTGATTAAGGCCCAAGAGAAAAAGCACCCTACTCCAGTACTCTTGCCTGGAAAATCCCATGGACGGAGGAGCCTGGTAGGCTGCAGTCCTTTGGGTCGTGAAGAATCAGACACGACTGAGTGACTTCACTTTTACTCATGCATTGGAGAAGGAAATGGCAACCCACTCCAGTGTTCTTGCCTGGAGAATCCCAGGGACGGCGGAGCCTGGTGGGCTGCCGTCTGTGGGGTTGCACAGAGTCGGACACGACTGAAGCAACTTAGCAGTGGCAGTAGCAAGAGAAAAAACAGAAGTGAGAAAGATGGAGGGAAGACAGTCTGGGCTTCCTTATGTCAAGTACAAGTTAGCAACCCCAATAAAGATGGGAATGAGTACTGTGATGCTTCTTCCATGTGTAGGATACAAGACTAGGATGCATATTGTATGTATATACATAATAAAGATTTTAAAAAAAGTTAGAGTATAGGCTCTCTCATTCATCTGCTTGGGTTCAAGTTGAAGCCTTGTTAGTTTTTGATGGGGTGATTTTAAGCATGTTGCTTTATTTCATTCTGTGTGAGGTTTTCCTCTGCAATATGAATATAAAAGAACTCCTTTGATAGGGAAATAGAGATTAAATAAGATAATACTAAATGCTTAGAACAAGGCCTCAAGCATGGTAAATGCTTAACTTTTTAATATTAATATTTAAATGAAAGATAAATGGGGATTGCTAGTTTACTTCCTCAAATATTTGTTCAAATTGCAAAGTATGCTATGGAGTATTTCCCTTTACTAAAATCATCTTTTTTATTTAAAAAATACTTAAAACAATTACTCTACAAAAATAATATTTTCAAGTACTTAGACACTTTTTCATGTTTGTAACATGAAATAGCCTGTGTACATCTTACCTAACTGGAAGAATATGATATAGTTTGTTGGTACGGTAAGGGCTATCAGTCTTTGTGAAAAAGGCTCCATTTTAGTGGCAAGCAAAAGCATTTAGCCAAAATTTGGAGGTAGGGCAGAGATCTCTATACTTGCTTTTGCTGCAAGTGTAATACAGTGTTAATGGTGAACTCAGAAAACTTACATTAAGACCACTTTCTCCTTGGCATGTCATATGACATATATGTGGAATCCAAGTCATTTTATATATTTGGTCATTTCCTTGCATTTTAAAATGAGTGCACCCTTACCTATATGTAATAGCTGACAGGAATTCTGTCAGTTCTTCATGGCATACCAGTATAGTTATAGCATAATAACTGCTGTTGATAATGAAATTCTGTCACTCTGATACCCATATGAGCTTCAGTTCCTTTCTGGATCTGTTTCTTAGTAATTGCTGTAGCTGCTTGACTATTCATGCTTGAGTTGTGGTGTTGCGATCTCAGAGGACCATGGCCCGAAAGCCGTGTTCTTTCTTGGTTGTGTTTCATTTTGGCCTTGGCAGGACTTGAGAGGAAGAACTGTCACAGAATGGTAAGCTGCACGTGAGCACCCACAGGCAAAGGGCGTCAAAGACATGCCACTTGATTATGTGTGGCCAAGAATTTGATACGCAGAATTAGCTTGAGCGAAGTGAAGTGAAAGGTCAGGACCCCAAACCTTTTCAAGGGCTTCCAAGAGTAAAGAAAAACACTCTCAAACACCTGACAAGGATTTGTGGAGATTCTTATTGCCTTTGTATTTCTCTGCTCTGGACTTCTGTAACTTGAACTAAATATAAGCCTTAGCAATTAAAATTGCACACCAAGATATGCCTAGAAAACTCTTACCAGGCTTCCCCCTTTTGAATATCTGCAAGTTTTATTTCTGACAAACACTAGATCAGTTCAGTTCAGTTGCTCAGTCGTGTCCAACTCTTTGCGACCCCATGAATCGCAGCACACCAGGCTTCCCTGTCCATCACCAACTCCCAGAGTCTACCCAAACCCATGTCCATTGAGTCGGTGATGCTGTGTCCAACCATCTCATCCTCTGTCGTTTCCTTCTCCTTCTGCCCTCAATCTTTCCCAGCATCAGGGTGTTTTCAAATGAGTCAGCTCTTTGCATCAGGTGGCCAAAGTATTGGAGTTTCAGCTTCAACATCAGTCCTTCTGGTGAACACCCAGGACTGATCTCCTTTAGGATGGACTGGTTGGATCTCGGAACTATAAGGAGAAGTCCTAAGTCTGTGGGAAAACTGAATTGTAACAATGTTGCTAGTATTCAAAACCTTATTTCATACAAGTATACTGCTTTTCCACTGCATTATGATGGTCTCATAAACAAATTGCAAAGTGTTTTCTCTATTTTCTGAAAGAGTCTGTAAGATTGGTGTTATTTCTTCCTTAAACATTTGGTGTTAATTAGTGAAGCCCTCAGAGCTTCCAGTTTTCTTTGTAGAAAGGTTTTTTGGTTTGTTTATATTGTGGTAAAATGTACATAAAATTTACCATTTAGCTACTTTTAGGTGTACAACTCAGTGGCATTCAGCTTAGTCACACTGTTGTACAAACATCACAACCAGTCATCTCCAGAACTTTTTCATCTTCCCCCAACTAAAGCTTTATATCCATTAAACACTGAACTCCTCTTCCCGTGCCTGACAACACCATTCTACTTTGTCTCTATGAACTTTTGATCATTCTAGGAACGTCATATAAGAGGAATGATAAAACATTTGTCTTTTTGCAGTTGGCTTACTTCACTTGTCATAATGCCTTCAAGACTTATCCATGTTGCAGCATGTTCCAAATTCCCTTCTTTTTAAAGCCTGAGTAATATTCTATTTTATGTATATATCATAAAAGGATGTCCATTCATCTTTGATGGACATTTGGATCGTTTCCACCTTTTGTCTATTGTCAGTAATGTTGCTATAAACATTATCTCTTTTGAGTCCCCACTTTCACTTTGTTTAGGTATATACCCAGAAGTAAAATTGGTAGATTGTATGGTAATTCCATGTTTAATATTTTGAGGAATTGCTGCATTGTTTTTCACAGCAATTGTACCATTTTACATTCCCACCAGCAACTCACAGGGACTCCAGTTTCTCCATATCCTTACCAACACTTGTTAATTTCTGAGCTTTTTAAAATGTGTTTTTGTTTAGTCACTAAGTCAGGTCCTACACTTTTGGAACCTCGTGGACTGCAGCCTGTATACCCATTCTAATGGGTGTGATGTTTGTTTGCTTTTAATTATAAATTTAATTTACTTAATAAATTTAGGGCTATTTTTATTTTTTCTTGTACTGCTGCTAAGTCGCTTCAGTCATGTCCAACTCTGTGCGACCCCATAGACAGCAGCCCACCAGTCTCCCCTGTCCCTGGGATTCTCAAGGCAAGAACACTGGAGTGGATTGCCATTTCCTTCTCCAATGCATGAAAGTGAAGAGTGAAAGTGAAGTCGCTCAGTCGTGTCCAACTCTCAGTGACCCCATGGACTGCAGCCTACCAGGCTCCTCCGTCCATGGGATTTTCCAGGCAAGAGTACTGGAGTGGGGTGCCATTGCCTTCTCCATTTCTTGTACTATGTAAGTTATTATTGGTAAACTGTATTTTTCAAGGCATTAATCCCATTTAATAAAGAAAATAAAATTGTCCACCATATCTCCCGTTACCTTTTTCCAGGTCTGTAGGGTCTATGGTGATGTCTCCTCTTTCCTTCCTGTTATTAGAAATTTGTATTTTCTGAAACACAAATGTTTAGTATCAGTCTTGCCAGAGGTTTATCAGTTTTATTCATATTTTCAAAGAATCAAATTTTGGCCTTGATCTTCCCTGTTTTGTCCATTTTCTATTTCATTGATTTCTGCTTTTATTTTTGATTATTATTATTTATTTATTATTATTATCCTTCATTCTACTTACTTTTCATCAGACTTACTGTTTTTCTAGTTTCTTGAAATAGAAGGCAAGATCACTGATTTGAGATCTTTCTTCCTTTCTAATAAAAGCATTTAAAACTATAAATTTTTCTATAAACATTGCTTTAGATACATCTTACAAAATCTGATATTTTAAGATTTATTATTCAGTTCAATATACTTTATGATTTGCCTTAAGATTTACTAACATGTAAATCTTAGACTCATATGTTGTATAGAAGTACATTGCTTAACTTCAAAACATTTGAGAATTTTTCTAGATATGTTTGGATAAAAAAGCAAGAATCAATAATCTGTTCCTTCTTTTAAATGTAAACACAGAATAGTTTTTAAAAGATATATCCTACACAACACTACACAAGACAGCTGGTGGGGTTATGTTAATATTAGACAAAATAGACCTCAAGAAAATGACTGTTACTCAAAATAAGGAGGGATATTTATTAATGAGTCAGTTCATCAAAAATATTAATGTTTTATATTGCTGTTGTGGTCAGAAAGCATAGTTTGTATGATTTTAATACATTGGGATTTATTAGGACTTTTTTTATACGCCAGCATATATGGTCTGCCTTTGCAAATGTTCCATGTTCACTTGAAAGAATGTGTTTTCTGCTGTTATTAGTTGTATTGCTCTTTCTATAAATGTCATTCAGGTCAAGTTGATAATGTTCAAATCTTCTGTGTCCTTATTGATTTTTTGATAATTTGTTTCTGAGTGCTGTTCTGTTTATTACTGAGAGAGGCCTATAACCTAACCTAGAGTCTGTCATCACATTGAAGTATGTCAGAAAGAGAAAAACAAATGTTGTATTTTAACACATATGTGGAATGTCGAAAAATATACTTATGAGCCTATTTGCAGGGCAGGAATAGAGACACAGATGTAATTAACGAACTTGTGAACACAGTGGAGGAGGAAGGAGGGTGGGAATGAGAGAGTCGCGTTGGCATATATACACTAGCATGTGTAAAGTAGATAGCTAGTGGGAAGCTGCTGTGTAGCACGGGGAGCTCAGCTCCCTACTCTGTGATGACCTAGAGGGGTGGGACAGAGGTGGGTGTGGGAAGGAGGCTCCAGAATACTTAGAGCTGATTCTCGTTGTTGTAGAGCAGAAGTTAACACAATATTGTAAAGCAATTATACTCAAATTTTTTAAAGTCTCAAGTATTGCTGTGGAATTAATTTTTCCTTTTAAAATTTCTATTTTTGCTTCATGTATTCTGAAGCTCTGTTATCAGGTACATGCACATTTAGGATTGTTATGTCTTGATGAATTGGCTCATCATTATTAAGTGTACTAGTCTTTTTTTAAGTCTACTTTGTCTGTTATTATACCTCCACTGGTATTTTTCATGCAGTGTTTGCATGGTATCTCTTTTTTAATTGTAATTTATTTGTATCTTTAAAGTGCTTCTCTTATAGACAGTACAGGTATGCCCTGCTTTTTGAAAGTTTGCTTTACCTACTTCACTTTGATGAAATACCTATATTGGTACCTGTTTTCACTAAATGAAAGAAATCTGAAGAGGATTTTCACTTTTACAACAAGAGGTGAAAATTGGAAATAGCTTTCAGTGTTTGTTTTGCAGTGAGCTGTTATAGAGAGGCAGTGCAAACTCCATCCATCGAGAGTGGCCCCTCTGAGCTCCTTCCCTGGGAAGTACACTCAGCATCAAGCCACCATAACTTTGAGCACCTTGCTTTACCTTGATTTATTTTGTGCATCTGTTAGCAAGATGTGTGCTAATTGCTTTTTTGCTTTATGCTATTTGGCTTAAAAAAGGTTTCCCAGGAATGCTCCACTTTCAGATAGTGGAGGAAACCTGTATATGGTTGAGTCTTGTTTTTTTATACAAGTGAACAATCTTTGTCTTTTAACTGAAGTCCATTTACACTTAATATAATTACAGATACGGTTGGATTTAAATATGGCATCTTGCTATTTGTTTTCTTAATTGTTCCATCTTTAGATCATTAGTTTCTCCTTCCTTTCCTGACTTCTTTTGGGTGATTAGAATATTTTTAGCTGTGCTTCTTTGTGCTACTTCAAATAAAATACCACCTATGCATATAATTTCATTATACATATAATATCTTAGTTAAACTTGTATTCACTTTCAGTTCAGTTCAGTCGCTCAGTCATGTCCGACTCTTTGAGGCCCCATGAATCGCAGCACGCCAGGCCTCCCTGTCCATCACCAACTCCCAGAGTTCACTCAGACTCATGCTCATCGAGTCAGTGATGCCATCCAGCCATCTCATCCTCAGTCGTCCCCTTCTCCTCCTGCCCCCAATCCCTCCCAGCATCAGAGTCTTTTCCAATGAGTCAACACTTCGCATGAGGTGGACAAAGTACTGGAGTTTCAGCTTTAGCATCATTCTTTCCAAAGAAATCCCAGGGCTGGTCTCCTTCAGAATGGACTGGTTGGATCTCCTTGCAGTCCAAGGGACTCTCAAGAGTCTTCTCCAACACCACAGTTCAAAAGCATCAATTCTTCTGTGCTCAGCCTTCTTCACAGTCCAACTCTCACATCCATACATGACCACTGGAAAAACCATAGCCTTGACTAGACGGACCTTAGTCGGCAAAGTAATGTCTCTGCTTTTGAATATACTATCTAAGTTGGTCATAACTTTTCTTCCAAGGAGTAAGCGTCTTTTAATTTCATGGCTGCAGTCACCATCTGCAGTGATTTTGGAGCCCCCCAAAATAAAGTCTGACACTGTTAGTTTGCAATTTAGTTGAGAAAGCATTTATATAATTTTATTATGTATTTATGTTTATTATATAATTTACTATATATTTCGGGCTTGTTCAGTTTAGTCGCTCAGGGCTTCTTAGGTGGCTCTAGTGGTAAAGAACTCGCCTCCCAGTGCAGGAGAAGTAAGAGACACAGGTTTGATCACTGGGTTGAAAAGATCCCCTGGAGAAGGGTATGACAGTGCACTCCAGTATCCCCAGGAGATAGGAGAATCCCCTGGACAGAGGAACCTGACGGGCTGTGGCCCACCATGTCACAAGGGGTCAGACACGGCTGAAGTGACAGCATGCACATGCATGCACTGTATGTTTATATGATAAAGAGCAGTGCAAGCTTGTTGCAGATAATACATAAATGAAATAGATAGATGTTTGTGTGGTTAATTAGAGAAGCAGCTGCCTAAGCAGCACAAATTGCCACGTGTTTAGGCGCTGGCCACATCATGTTTTTTCTATGGACTAGCAGTCTGCAAGGCACACGCTTCTCTGACATTTTCCTGAATTGCTTAATACCCAATCTGGTTATGGCTTTTTGTCTCCAGCTGTCTATAGAGGTTCCTGGTCATTTATAGTGAGAGAAACTCATTTTTTCACCCCCTCTCTTTCTTTTCTATATATAGTAGATACAGATAGGTATCACATGATTATTTGAAGGATTGAAATTTCATTTTGATTTTGCTTTCCTGGGCAGAAAACATTTACATCATGTTATACTTTTGAACATGAATTGCCTCTTTTTCTAGGTGTAATCCATTTCTACCCTTCAGCATATGGAAGATTTTATGAATAATATTCAGTGCAGAAAGAGAGCTCTAAAAATAATTGTGCTGGTAGGGTTTTGTTAGTCTTCTGTAGAGCAGTGGCAGGAGAAAAGAACAAAGGCACAGCAGAGGAAAGGTAGTGGTAGGCGGGGCATTTGATTTCATTTGCCTCCACCAAAGAGCTTGTGTTTAGAGAAGGAAAAACAAATAAGAAACAGAAAATCTGCACTAGCTATTGAATGTTTCATTTCTCATCACTATTAGTCACATTTAAATGGAATCATTGCAGTTTTCTGGTGTGTATTACTAAGCCTTTTTTTTCTGGAAAGAATATCTTGAATTTTATGTTTAAAAGCAGTATGAGATGTTTTTGACATTCTGCAGTTTGTTTTGGAATTCACAGTCTTAAAACCTATTGAGTTTCATAAGGTGGTAAAGGGTATACAATACATGTCATTTTTATCCCTAATAGCACTTTGGATAGTGTCTAATGCATATTATATATACACACCTTTTAGCATCTGTTTCTACCTGACAGCTTACAGCATTAGGCTGAATATTGTAATAAACAACTGAATGAGGGTGAAATGCCAAGTAGTATTACAGTGGATTCTTACTAGACAAAATAGCTTATTTTAATACTTTTCCATAAAGATTTAAGCTGACATATATGCTGGTACATAATTAAAATAACATACTTTTTAAATGTTTAAGTTATTCTCCAGAAATGGAGATAGATTTGGCTAATCAAATGATTATTCTCCTTTTGACCTGGGATTTAAACATGCTTTTTGTACAGGGAAATCTGTTTTGCAGATGGATTGATTATTCTTTAGAAATGTATATATGTGTTATGATTGTTAGAATTAACTGATGGGATCTTAACATAGTATTCACTTGTTTATTTTACCAGTATTTATATTATTCAGCTCAACCCAGAGAATGAGATTAATCAGTTTGTTTTCTTATTTTGCTCCTCTACTTGAGTTTTTGGTCTAGTGGTCATCAAATATTTCCCAGAAATACATTTGCATAGAATTCCCAAAGCCAAATAATAACTTTAAAAAACTTTTTAATATACAAAATCCAGATTTGGGGCTTTCATGCTTTGGCCATGTGCTAAGAATTATATAAGCAAATACCAAGCAAAGCGAAGTTTGTCAAGATTGTGACTTACAAAGAATGCCAGACGGTGTTGCACACTCCAGATACTCTTTTCCTTTCTCTTGAGTGTAAATACTTAAGGAGAGAAGCTACCATGACCATCTTTCATTTAAAAGTGGTTAGTTTTCATGTCCTTTCTCAGTTTGTCTTCTTTTATACCAGTTTTTGGCTCTTAGGTAAATAATACATTGTTTAATCCGTATTGACTAATTAATTGTTTGAAACTTTCCAGGTACTGATTAGGATGAATGTGATTTGGAGAAACTGTATTTCCTGTCCAGGGATAAGAAAAGTACCTCACAGATACCAAAGTGGTTGTCACCCAGTGGCCCCTCTGGGATCAAGGATTTTAACTGATCCAACAAAAGTTTTTGAACATAACATGTGGTGAGTTATCTTTTTAGGTGTGATATAATGTATATACATTAAGTGTCACCAGTGTTGTTATTTTCATTTAGTGCCAGAAAAAGATTTTTAAAACTCAACCCTATGTTGTTGAAGTCTAAAAGCCAAGGTATTTCATCCTTACTTGTATGTGTGCTAAGTCATTTCTGTTGTATCACACTCTTCACGATTCTGTGGACAGTAGCCTGCCAGGCTCCTCTGTCTGTGGGATTTTCCAGGCAAGAATACTGGAGTGGGTCGCTAGGCCCTCCTCCAGGGGTTCTTCCCGACACAGGGATTGAACCTTCATCTCCTGCATTGTCAGTTGGGTTCTTTACCACTGGTGCAAGTAAGGATCCTTACTTAAGTTTTGCCAGTTCTGAATTTCTTTGGGCCCTCCCTGCTCACTTATGATCCTGATTTTGCAGCATATCACTGAAGGAGCTTCTTTTCTATGTAGAGCTCTCCACTTGTCTCTTTTACAGCTAAGCACCAGGGAGAACATGCTGATTTGACCTTAATTTGTGCTTTTAGGAAATCCACTCCTCTATTTGTGATGATAGACTGGTATTTATAGAAAAAATTGATAATTGGGAATACAAAGTAGCAAATTATAAGGGCTCAGTGTATTCTTACAAGGCCTAGTTTCCTATAAGAACAACTCAGCAGTGCAGAATCACTTCTGTTTTGGAATAGTCAGGAAGATTTTTTTTTTTTAGTTTCAGCTTTATTGAATTGACGTATTAATGAAGGTTTAATTGGAGAAACAGATATTTGTTGTTTCTCAGTACCCAGTGCAGTGCCAGGCACATAAATATTTGTGGAATAATGACTTAATGTAAAGCTGGAGTAAGGGCATTCCAGGTGGGTGGAGAGCCATACCTACCTAGATGAGGAAGTATAAGGCCTAATTAGGAGAACAGGATAGTTTGCCTAAAGTAAAGGCTTTTTTAGGATATTAGAAAACGATAAAGTTGGAATGATAATAGACCAGATGTAGAGGTGGGAGGAAGATTGTGTGGTCTTAAATTCACACCTGAAGTGAAAGGTATGACAGAGTCACTGAAGAGAAATGGCATTCATTATACATGGTATATTAAGTATTTGGTTAACAGTATATACTGTTACATATAACAGAGATCAGCAAGTATAACTAGAAGCAGGAAAGGGCCAATGAGAGATTGTAAGGAAAGAAAAAGTAGAACTTGGTGCTTTTGTGATAAAGGAAAAGGAAACATTTGACTCTGAAGGTTTGATCCCAAATGACTAACAGAAATAGGAAAATCAAGAGGTAAATTGATTTTTAAAAATATGTATATAATAGAAGAAAACAAGTGGTCTATTTTCTTTTTTTAAATTGAAGTATAGTTGATGTACAACATTATATAAATTACAGGTGTAAAATACAGCCATTCACAATTTTTAAAAGTTATCCTCCATTTATAGTTATAAAATATTGGCTGTATTCTGTGTTGTACAATATATCCTTGTAGCTTGCTGCTAAGTCACTTCAGTCGTGTCCGACTCTGTGCGACCCCATAGACCGCAGCCCACTGGGCTCCCCCCATCCCTGGGATTCTCCAGGCAAGAACACTGGAGTGGCTTGCCATTTCCTTCTCCAATGCATGAAAGTGAAAAGTGAAAGTGAAGTCGCTCAGTCATGTCCGACTCTTAGCGACCCCATGGACTGCAGCCCACCAGGCTCCTCTTTCCATGGGATTTTCTAGGCAAGAGTACTGGAGTGGGGTGCCATCGCCTTCTCCACCTTGTAGCTTACTTTATACATAATAGTTTGTACCTCTTAATCCCCCCCTCCTTCTGTCTCCCCCCTGGTAACCACTCCCCAACTAGAACACTAGTTTGTTCTCTATATCAAACATGACACAGCAATTCCATCCACTCCCAGGTATTTACCAGAATAACGGAAAACAAGTCCACGTATGAATACTCGTAACAGATACAGGAATTTGACAAAATAACAGTAAATTGATTTTTTATTTTTGAATAAAGATGTTGCATTTAGTTTTAGATATTTTGAATAGATTTGGGGAGCCAGACATTCTGAGAAAAATGTCCAGAACACAGATTCCTCTGCTAGGAGGAGAGAGATGGGGGTCAGGTCTGAAGATAAGAGGCTGGGTATAACATCTACAGACAAAATTGTTACCTCAGCCTTGGGTACAGGACCTCTAGGGCTGGGATAGTAATTAATGGACTTTCTATATTGAAACAGAATATCAATTTTAAAAAGAAATAGATTGGCTTTTTACTAATTAGTCCTACATTATACAATATGGTGGCTGCTACCCACATGTGGTTGAGCATTTGAAACCTAGTTAATCTGAATTGAAATGTGCTGTAACATTTTGAAGACTGAATACAAATAAATTGTGAAATATGTCATTAGTAATTTTTGTACTTAATTAAATGTTAAAATGATATTATTTTGGATATATTGAGCTAAAGTATATTATTTATATTAATTTTATTTCTTTTCACTTTTTTTTAATATGGCTACTAGAAAATTTTAAACTATGTATTTGGCTGACAGTATACTTTCTTGTTGCTGAGTTAAACTATTTTGACTGTCATCACCAATTTGGACAGTTACAACAGTCTATGAGATAATTGCCAAGAAGTTAAACCTCCAGAGGAACTTCTGGTCCTAGGCAAGCTCTTTGTTTGCCAAATGTTTTTGTTGTTTGTATTTGTTTGTGTTTGTCAGTAGACTCTAGTTATTTAGTTGTCTACATCTCATTTTCTGTTTGCTACCATCAGCTCTTTTGCCCAAGATTCCTGCCTGCCCACTTAAGTTCTGTTTTGTCATAGGTGTCAGGGAGCAAAGGTCATCTGGTTCAGTGCCTCTCAAACACTATCGGCTAGCTTAGAGCAACTGCACAAGAACCCCTTGGGAGTTATTTCACTAGGTCTGCAGGTATGGCCCCCAAATGTGTAATTTGAAAAAGCTCTTTTAGTCATTGTTTTGAATTACCAGGTTTAGGAATCCTTGATCCAATCCAGTGGTTTTCTTTTTTTTTTACTTTTTTTTAAAATTTTTATTATTATTTTTTTTGCTTTACAATACTGTATTTGTTTTGCTACACATCGACATGAATCAGCCACGAGTGTACATGAACTCCCAATCCCGACCCCCACCTCCACCCTCCCGCCCCACACCCTCTCTCTGGATTATCCCCGTGCATCAGTCCCAAGCATCCTGCATCCTGCATCAAACCTGGACTGGCGATTCGTTTCACTTATGATATCACACATGTTACACTGCCACTCTGCCAACCCATCCCACCCTCTCCCTCTCTCACAGAGTCCAAAAGGCCGTTCTATACATCTGTGTCTCTTTTGCTGTCTTGCGTACAGGTTTATCATTACCATCATTCTAAATTCCATATATATGTGTAAGTATACTGTATTGGTGTTTTTCTTTCTGGCTTACTTCACTCTGTATAATCGGCTCCAGCGTCATCCACCTCATTAGAACTGATTCAAATGTATTCTTTTTAATAGCTGAGTAATACTCCATTGTGTATATGTACCACAGCTTTCTTATCCATTCATCTGCTGATGGACATCTAGGTTGCTTCCATGTCCTGGCTATTATAAACAGTGCCGCAATGAACATTGGGGTACACGTGTCTCTTTCAATTCTGGTTTCCTTGGTGTGTATGCCCAGCAGTGGGATCGCTGGATCATAAGGCATTTCTATTTGCAATTTTTTAAGGAATCTCCACACTGTTCTCCATAGTGGCTGTACTAGTTTGCATTCCCACCAACAGTGTAAGAGGGTTCCCTTTTCTCCACACCCTCTCCAGCATTTATTGCTTGTTGACTTTTGGACGCAGCCATTCTGACTGGTGTGAAATGGTACCTCATTGTGGTTTTGATTTGCATTTCTCTGATAATGAGTGATGTTGAGCATCTTTCAAATATTTCTTTAGCAGCAGAATTTTTTTTTTCCAAGTGAAATCTTAATGTAAAATCCCAGTACTTAAAAGGTAAAAAACAAACATCTTCTGAGTGAAGTGCACATAGAGGCTTGGGACATCAGCAGCTCCATCTCCACTTTCCTCTCCCACCTCTCCCTCACTCTAGCAGCCTAGAGAAAGTTTGAAAACCTTGACCTGGTCTCTATAGCCAGCCTCCTCCATAGCATACCCCTAAAAGAGGTTATCCTGCCTGTGCCAGGATACCTCTAGTGAACTCTTTCCAAAGACAGATATGTACTGTAATAATAATAATAATTTCCTCCAAGGGAAAAGGGAAATAGTTGCTTCACATCATCTCCCCACATGTACCCGAGCCCCCCACCTTTTTTTGCTTGAAGAGAACATACGTAAATTGAACTGAAACCAGAAGACTGGTTTAGTTTCTCCTTACTTCAAGTACAAAGTTCTGTCTAAAAGTTCTCACTTCCTTCCTTACTTCCTGCTTTATATTTAAGAATAACGTTTCCTCATGCTGAATTTTTATTTTTTTAAGATTTTTTAAGAATGTATTTGTTTGGCTGTGCCAGGTCTTAGTTGCAGCATGTGGGATATAGTTCCCCAACCAGGGATTGAACCCAGGCCCCTCTGTACTGGGAGCTTGGAGTTTTAGCCACTGGACCACCAGGGAAGTCCTTTTAAGATTTTTCTTAAAAAATACATGCCAATTTTCTCTCAGAGATATTGCTCAGAATTGTGTACAGTTTATTTTTTCTTCTAGCCTCTGATTTAGTTAATAAGAACTATTTACTCTATATATGAACCTCTTTTAAAAATTTTTTGAGTCAAAATGAAAATAACCCTTTTTCTTCAGTTTCTCTATCTTGAGTAATATTTGCCCTCCAGATTCTAGAATTTGTATAACTAGTATTTACACTGCCTATAGGTTCTTAATTATTAATAGTTAAGTGAATTTCACATAACACAAAGTTAACCATTTTAAAGGGAACAGTTCAGTGGCATAAATTACATCCACGATTTTGTGCAACCAGCATCTCTATCTAGTTGCAAAACATTTCCGTCATTCTAAAGTAAAATTCCTTATTCATTAAGCAGCTTATACTTATACTACAGTTCCCAGCCCCTGGCAACCACCAATCTGTGTTTTTACTCTATGGAATTACCTCTTCTGGATATTTTGTGTAAATGAGATCATACAACAAGTGGTCTTTTGGGTCTAGCTTCTTTCCCTTAGCATAAAGTCTTGGAGGTTCATCCATATTGTAGCATGTATTAGTACCTCATTCCTTTTTATGACAGAATAATATTCTACATACACCACAATTGGTTTATCCATTCATTTACTTATGAGCATTTAAGTTGTTTCTACCTTTTGGCTTTTGTGAATAGAGCTGCTGTGAACATGTGTGTACATGTACTTGTTTGAGTCTTTATATTCAAGTCTTAAAGATAAATACCTAGGAATGGAATTGTGAGGTCATGTGGTAAGTCTGTGTTTAAATTTTGAGGAACGACCAAACTTTTCCACAGTGACTAAACCATTTTATATTCTGCGTATAGTCTTTTAATTATATTTATTACATTTATCCATTTGGGAGCCACTGACATAAAACTATATTCAGATTGCTCATGAGGCTTGGCTCAGACATCTGTCTATATTGAGCAACTTATAGTTACTTGGAAAAATCATTTCTTATTCCATGCTATTCCTGGTTTAAGGGTATAAGAACTTTTCAGGGGGTCCCTAAAATTTATAAGGAAGCAGTAAGCACTTGTATTGTCACATAACTAAATCAGCTAGGCCAGCAGCTTTCAAGGTTTTTGGCATGATCCAGTGTAAGGAGAACAGTTTACATCATGGGCCAGTACATGTACATATAACACATGCACATATGTGAAACAGGAACAGAAGTTTCCTTTACAATTTTACCATGTACTATAGTTTCCATTTATTCTTTTCTACTCCATTTCTGTTTATTTCTCTTTTTAAGTGTAGGTAGATTAAATTGGTTTCATGACTGACTACAAGTGTGATGACCTTTAGTTTAAAACACTGAACTAAATACTTCTCTATAGGTCCAAGGTAGGATCTATATCCTGCAACATGAATTTGTATTTTAAAACTCTTTTAAGAGGGGGGAGGTGGGGGTCGGGATTGGGCGTTCATGTACACTCGTGGCTGATTCATGTCAATGTATAGCAAAACGAATACAGTATTGTAAAGCAAAACAAACTAAAAAATAAAAATTAATTTAAAAAAAGTGCAAAGATAAAAAAAAACTCATTTAAATAATTGACTGTTTCTGGAATCCCTGTAGAGTTTAGATATCAAAAATTCTTATTATATAGTCTGAATTTTCCTTATACAGTAATTTATCATGAGAGGCAGTCTAGATGTTAAAAGAGATAGTCTTGCATGTCTAACTTTAGGAAGTTACTCATTCTGTGCCTCAGTTTCCTCATCTCTAAAATAGGATAATAATAGTAATATTTACCTCATAGAGTCATTGTGAGGATTGAATCTAGTATGTAGTTGTATATGTATAACAAGTAAGCAGCGTATAAAAATTAGCTATATTATTGTTATTACTGTTTTCTAATATTCACTTTAGATATTTATATGTTTGTTTCATCTTCATTATTAGATTAAATGACTCTTCAGAGAAGATCTTAGCTTCTACCTGTCCCATTGGTATGTTCTCTATATTATAGGTGCTTAATAAGTATATTTGAATAAGTGAATCAATGTAGAGAAATAGGAGATCCAGTTCATGTCTACTTGAAATTTACAGCTAGTCTGAGAGTTAATTTTGTAGCTAAACATGGGCTATAGAATAAAAAAAAAAAAAAATCCAATTTAAGTCCTGAATCTACCCCTTTCTGGCTATAGGAATTTGAGCAGGTTTTTTTTTTCATGAAGTGTTGTGAATGTTAAAGGAAATAAATATATAAAACACTTGTAGGAGTAAGTGCTCACTAAAAGGCATCATTCTTGATATTATTATAAGAACTGAGATATATACCAATGAACACATAAACATTATAGAGGACTATGCAAGGTCATATAGTGAAGACAGTAAAGATCATAGGGATAGTCTTAAGAATTGGAAGAGATTTTTGAGATGAGGATATGCAGAAATCAATAAGACTTGATAGTTCAGTTCAGTCGCTCAGTCGTGTCCGACTCTTTGCGACCCCATGAATTGCAGCACGCCAGGCCTCCCTGTCCATCACCAACTCCCGGAGTTCACTCAGACTCATGTCCATTGAGTCTGTGATGCCATCCAGCCATCTCATCCTCGGTCGTCCCCTTCTCCTCCTGCCCCCAATCCCTCCCAGCATCAGGGTCTTTTCCAATGAGTCAACTCTTCGCATGAGGTGGCCAAAGTACTGGAGCTTCAGTTTTAGCATCATTCCTTCCAAAGAAATCCCAGGGTTGATCTCCTTCAGAATGGACTGGTTGGATCTCCTTGCAGTCCAAGGGACTCTCAAGAGTCTTCTCCAACACCACAGTTCAAAAGCATCAATTCTTCGGCGCTCAGCCTTCTTCACAGTCCAACTCTCACATCCATACATGACCACAGGAAAAACCATAGCCTTGACTAGACGGACCTTAGTTGGCAAAGTAATGTCTCTGCTTTTGAATATACTATCTAGGTTGGTCATAACTTTTCTTCCAAGGAGTAAGCGCCTTTTAATTTCATGGCTGCAGTCACCATCTGCAGTGATTTTGGAGCCCATTAGCATCATTCCTTCCAAAGAAATCCCAGGGTTGATCTCCTTCAGAATGGACTGGTTGGATCTCCTTGCAGTCCAAGGGATTCTCAAGAGTCTTCTCCAACACCACAGTTCAAAAGCATCAATTCTTCGGTGCTCAGCCTTCTTCACAGTCCAACTCTCACATCCATACATGACCACAGGAAAAACCATAGCCTTGACTAGACGGACCTTAGTTGGCAAAGTAATGTCTCTGCTTTTGAATATGCTATCTAGGTTGGTCATAACTTTTCTTCCAAGGAGTAAGCACCTTTTAATTTCATGGCTGCAGTCACCATCTGCAGTGATTTTGGAGCCCAAAAAAACAAAGTCTGACACTTTCTACTGTTTCCCCATCTATTTCCCATGAAGTGATGGGGCCAGATGCCATGATCTTCGTTTTCTGAATGTTGAGCTTTAAGCCAACTTTTTCACCCTCCTCTCTCACTTTCAACAAGAGGCTCGTTCAGTCCATGGCTTACATAAAGGCCTCCATGCTGTTGCCTTACCCAAAGGACTTTTCCTTACCTTCTACAGGATATTCATTTTTCCCACCCATTCAGATCTAGATCAAGTCGCTTTCTCCCTTTTAAGTCCTCTCTGGCCTTTCAAAGCCTTTCATGATCTTCTGTGTTCTCCGTATCACTCATTTGTCACTTAATAATAATGTTTACTGTAAAGTTATCTTAGCCCTGAACTGGACCATACTTTCCTTGATGACAGGAATTGTGTCTTGTGATATTTTAAAAATACTACCTTGAGCCTGGAAGACTATCCATAAAGGCTTAGTGAATGCATGAAATTAGTTAATATATAGGTGAATAGACAAGCAGGCTGCCTTCTCTGACTTTGAATAGACTCCTGCCTGTATACAATGACTGGGAAGAAAATTAGATAAGCCTCATACTCTGTAAGATTATGACTCTAGGGTGAATAAATCAAGCAGTTTCCAGGAATACAAGACAAAAGAGAACAATAAAGGAAGGTAATAAGGAATGAGGGCAGGAAGGAAAAAAGGACAGAAGGAAAGCTACTCCCTCTTTCACCCTCACTACCTATAAGGTCACTCAGTCTCCTTTTGGCCAAAATTATGAATGCTAGTCCGGTCTCCCCTGCCAAGAGGGTCCTACCTACATCTCTTGTTTTGGAAAATTCTCTTCCCCTGCCTGGGCTCCCCTCTCTTTGGGCTATATCAAAAGGGGTCTGAACTGAAGCACAGTGAAAGACTGCCTACCCCCTGCATTAGGGCAGGTATGTCCAGAGGCTTTCCTTCCTTTCTTCCTCATATTCCCTTCTTGCTGCATTAGGTTCTTTGGACAATCTCATAAGAGCTAGAGATGAGACATCCAAAATTCCTTTTATTGATTATTATGAGGAGCTGAATTCCAATCTTCAGAGAAATTTGGCCTTCCTGCCCTCCACTGGCTTCCCTTCAGGACAGAGAGAACCTACTATTGTGTCTCCCAAGCTCCCCTGCCCATCTGCTTTCGCTGAAACAATCTCTCCCCCATCTGTGTTTGATCTGCAATATTATTTTGTGCTCATTTTCTGGTAACATATTTTAAAGCTTAGATATTTGTTTTTTAGTGGCTCTTCTGTGAGTTCCATTCATTCTTCTTCTAAAGGTACCATCTTTTCTGTTACTTTTCACTCATGTGGAATTTATTGCTGGATTGTGCTGTCACCACTAAAGGTTCTAACAGTCTTTCTTCTCCAATTTAAATGCAGGCTGTCAGTTGCCGAATGGGTTTAAGAGTCTTATGACTGGTAACAAGACCATCCAAATCAATCCCACTCCATGAGATTGGAATTCTCCACAGCTCTGGTCAGTCTGGAGAGTTGGCACCATTTCAGCGCCCCCCCACACACACTTTTTTTTTTTTTTTTCATATTGCTTCAGATTTTAAAGGGGGCATTGCCTATTTAGTCTAACCCTACAGTTTGAGATGTTTGAAAATAGTTTTTAAAAATTTGATGGAAATGAAGATGTTTTCAAAGTTTAAAATGTTCTACATGTTTCATAAATGCCTTTTCATTCCTGAGTTGAAATATATTGACAGTCAAGAATCAGTTGATATAATTAGGGAAAAAAGGAAGAAGAGGGAGGTGGGCAGAAGACGAATTGCGCTGGCTGTTTGTATTGCCCATGCTGAATACATGTTAAAACAAAACACAATTAGGAAACCAAAAGAGACAGGGAAAAGTAACTTTGGCTCCAAAGCTATTGACCTTTATCTCCCCTTTCAGATTCTGGGTAAGGAAACCACAGAAAACCACATAGGTGATCCATGTCGGTATCTCTCCACATTCTTTTCTTAAAGAAGATCCAGGTGTTTAAAATCATATATACATATAGCTTTCTCTCTGAATATTTCACACCACCTTGTAAACTCCCTGTAACTCCCCTGCATTTTATTGGCCTCTTGGTATCATTTCCTTTGCACTTCCCTCACTAACCCTCAGGCTCTCAGTGCGGAATCTCTCAGTGTGTCCATGTTCCCAGCTAGATGGGAAAAAAAAAAAAAAAAAAACTATCTCAACCATAGAAGAATTTTCTGTGAAGTAAATTAAGCTTCATCTCAAGAGTCTTCATTTGTATGAACTTTGTCCAAGGTTCTATACCTAATTCTGTATTATTATTTTTTTTCTTGAAAGTGCCCCTTTAAGTCATATAAGATTCAGGTCCCACAAAACCCAGATCTGTCCTGGACTCTACTTGCCCCTGGATTTTCTCTTACCCATTAATTCATTTAAAATCAAAGTACAATGAAAGTGAAAGTGAAAGCCACTCAGTCATGTCTGACTCTTTGCAACACCATGGACTGTAGTCTGCCAGGTTCCTCATTCTATGGAATGCTCCAGGATAGAATACTGGAGTGGGTAGCCGTTTCCTTCTAAAGAAGCATCAAATTTAGTTTTTTATTTGAGTCTCTCCATCAAACAAAAAATTCATCAAAACTTATTTAAAAGACATCTTCTCTTTCTTCCTGAGTCCTTCCCACACTTATATATGCCATTGTATTTTATTATCAATCAAACAAACAAAAAAATCTAGCCCCAAACTAAAATCTTTTGGCTTATCCCTGTAACTTTATTGTCTTCCAAGTGGAGGGTTAAGTCAAGCTGAGGACAGCTCTTAGTCTTTTCTGGTGACCCAGGACACTGCTAGTCTCCAAACAGAAGAATATAGGAAGGAGCCTTTTAAGACGTGTGTCTTTGTAAGCTCCTGAAGGGCTGGATACTGTCTGCAGTGTATCAGTTCCTTAGGACTCAAGTTTCAAAGTCTTTGGGAACAAAAATGAGGTCATGATCCTAGTGTCAGTGTTTCTGCCCAGTAGAGAAGGCTCGACATGCATAGTTTGGGGATAACTTTTGCCAGTGTTTACTTACAAGATGAGTCTTCACATACCTGAGTGAGTGATACCAGGGCAAGGAAACAAGGATATTGAATCTGATAATCAGAGGAGTCAGAGGCTAGGGTTGAGCCTTAAGACCCTTGAATACGTTAAGGAGGAAAGTGAAAGAAGCAGATCCTCAGAGCTGTGTGTGTCTCCCTTCATCTGAGCAGCCCCAGTCTTCTCTTCACCTAGAAAAACTTGTAGAATGCAGTGCCCACCTAGTCCTCTCCATCTTAGACCCTTTATCTGGCCTATGCTTTTCACTGCCCCTGCACCCCAGTTGTTGTTTTTTTTTTTTTAAGACATTTTGGATAGAACCGTGTAAAAATCAGGATTAGGAGCACAGGCCAGGCAGTCCTAGGATTGTTTATTATATCTGGCTTTGGTCACTCATTCTGGTCTTGGGTTAACCTCATTAAGCTATCTATATTTTATAGATAGAACAGGGTTAGAATTAATATGGTTGTTAGAAACTAAGTAAGATGTCTGTAAAGTCCTTAGCAAATACCAGGCATTCAGTAAATATTAGCTGTTGTGGTTGCTGTGATTACCTTTTTGGTAGTCTCCTAAATAAAATGTATCTTCAGGTATTTGACAGGGAAGAGTGAAGTTATATGGGCTTCCTTGGTAGCTCAGACTGTAAAGAATCTGCCTGCAATGCAGGAGACCTGGGTTCTAAGTTGGGAAGATCCCCAACTCAGAGGGCGTGACAACCCATTCCAATATTCTTTCCTGGAGAATCCCCATGGAAGAGGAACCTGGCAGGCTACATACAGTTCAGAGTGTCGCAGAGAGTCTGACATGACTGAGTGACTAAACACAGCACAGTCAAGTTATATAATGCCAAAGAGGATGGAAAGACATGCCCATTGACTGCACTTGCTATCCTTTTCCTAGACCACTAAGAAGCCCTGAGATGGGGGCAGGATGGGCTGGGAGGGCCAGAAACAGAAAGAGAAGACCACATGTAGAAGACAAGTGTGTTGAAAGAATATGAATCCTCAAGGGTCAGAATGGTCTAGGGATAGAGTTTAGATTGCTGATGACCATTAGTGGAGCATCTTTAATCTATACTGAGCACCATCCTCCAATTCCACAGGAGTTTCTTCCTCCAGATGATTATGATGAATAATCTCAAAGGCTGGGAAGGGCAGCAGAGAAAACTGGCGTCCAAAGAACAGGTTCTTCTTATTGGCAGCAGAGTCCTGGGTTAACTAGTCACTCAGATAAAATATATCCACTTATCCAAACTATCAGGTTTATGGCATTTTAAAAGCAGAGATTCCTCTATTTCATAAGAGGAAATTGTGAAGTGCTTATTTAATTCAATATAAGTACCACAAACTCTCATGGCTAGAAGGCAATTTAAAGACCATTCACTTCACTCCTGTTGTTTGTTAGATGATGTAACTTGAGGTTCAGAAAGGTCAAATGACTTGCTCATGGGTACATTGCAACTTTGACCAGATAGCCAAAATAAAATTAGCTGGAACAGACAAACATTGGCTTGGCTTTTAACTTTTTATTAATTCAAACTTGATCAGTCAAATTGGTTTAGAAATGTAGATACAGATTAAGAAATGCCCATACATGAGTGGAAAGAAAATAAAAAGACTTGGATCGTATTTATACTGCTTTTTCTTCTCTGAAAGATAATGTTTATAAAGACTTATTGATTCATAGACCATAAACTGTGAGAGAAGATAGTCTAACTTTTTCCCCTTCAGTCTTTTCTGTCTTTAAACATAGGAAAGTAACATGACAAAATACAGTTATTAGTGTCTTACTGTTTCTAGAACTCCCCTCCTCCTCTGTCCTTCAAAGAGCAGCCCATCTCTCCTCACCCCACTCCAGTTAGGTTCTAAAGAGGAAGATCTCTTTCCTCCAGAAGAGTAATCAATCTAATTTTTAAAAAAAAAAAAAGGAAAAATGGTGGTAGACGGAGGACAAAGAAGAGAAAAAGTCTAGGTGGTGTGGGATGGAGAGGATAAATTTTGTCAAAGAGTTTGAGAAATATGTTTTAAGCTATATGTTTTGATCTTCAATAGAATCCATTTCTAATTACCTCTTTCTCTTTAATTGGACTACACTTCTTCCAAAGGGCGCTGGCATAAAACAACCTCTCCTAAAAACCTTTCCCCTAGAATTCCCCTTTTTATAAGGGTTACAAGCAATAGTTTATGGAGGCCAACTTGTACTTGCTCATGAGCACATTCTGGGCATCTCTTCTCAGTTCCATTCAGTGGCCTCAGATTGGTAGCTTGAAATTGCCACGGTGGGAGTATTTACACCACAGAAATTGGCAAAGACTACAGATCAGGGCTTTTCTCCTCTTAAAGAGGCAGTTTACCAGCACACCACTAGGGAGAAATCCTCCCAATTCCCATGTTCTGATTTTGTTTTTTAATCATGATCGCTGTGTTTTCCTTTTGGACTCTCTCCACTGAAAATAAATGCTTCTAAAAATATAGTATTGGGAACTGGAAGAAAAGCAATGGAAAACTAACTTCTCCTTCTTTCAAGTTATAACTCCAGTGTCACTTGTTTGAGTTAACTTAATGTGTTAGAATGTGTCACTAGAGTAACAGAAAAGGAACTGTATCAATCCAGCCACTTCAGTTTTCTTCTTTCCAAGGTCACACTCCATACACTAGAACACTAGCAGCTGTTTCATGAGAGGCTAGAAGAATGTTTATAGTTTCATTCAAACCCATCCGTCACCATTACAATGAATATGTGCTATAACAATGGATAAATATCATCACTTTAGCATGTGAAGGATAGCATAGTTTTTTTCTTTTAATAATTAAATTTATTACTAATAATACAGCACTTTATTAGGAATCTTGGCATCTATAAATATCTTTTAAAAGATTCTTATTTCTTTTTTGTCATAAATACCTAGAAAAAATAATAAAATAACAGTTCATCTCACTGGAAAAATATACAAGATAAAATTCTGCACCCAATTTCAGTTAACTACAGGTTAAAAACTTTGCTTGTATGTAAGGTCCCTGTTCTCAAGGTATTTGCCGTCTCCTTGTGGAACTTTTTTGAGAACTTCTGTTTAGAAATTCTTTAAGAATTGTAACATATTCAGTGCATAATCTTAGTCATGGCATCTTCATCCTCTTGGGCTAGATTTAACTCATAAGAGAAAGAAAATGCCAGAGGTCATTTGTTACCAAACCATAAAGTGGGCAATGAAACTGGAAAAGTACCTTTTTTGGTAAAAAGAAGCAGAGAGAAGAATAATAGGACTATTTTTCTTTCTGACTCATAAACTGGCTCTGTAGGTAACTCAAAACAAGGATTTCTGGAAGAGAACTGGGCAATGTAGCATCATCAGAATAAGTGAGTATCTTCCACTCATTCATATAACAAGTATTTGTGGGGAAGTTGACAAGGGAGATGGCTCACTGGATGCATAAGTTTCTTAATTTCCACTAGTTTAGTTGAAAGAAATCACTCTCATTACTACATATCCTATTTTTAAAAATTAGCATCTATTCCTAAATATATATTTCTAAAAATTCTCATATAGCAGGCACTGTATTAAATACTTTCCATGCATTTATCCAACCTCTGTGAGATGGATATCATTGTTACCTTCAATATATAAAGGAAAAAACTGAAGTAGTTACAGCAACAACAGCCTAGAATTGGTAACATGAGCCTTTCTGATTCTTAGTCCTGTGCTTTTAACCACTGTTAAGAGATCTTCCTCCTGTCGATACAAGAAAATCACACACTACTTCCATCACTACATGAAAAGCCCCTAGAATGACGCAGGTGAGAATTGAAATAGGAGTTCAGAGCAGCAGGCACCTGCGTGGGCTGTGATACAATAGAATTGTGCAGAGGGGGCAAAACTTTGGCCCAACAGGACTGTTGTTGTTTAGTCACTCAGTTGTGTCCCACTCTTGCAAATCCCATAGGCTATAGCCCTGCAAGCTCCTCTGTCCATGGGACTTCCCCGGCAAGAATACTGGAGTGGGCTGCTGTTTCCTTCTCCAGGGGATCTTCCTGATCCAGGGACTGAGCCCTAGACTCCTGAATTGGCAAGTGGATTATTTTCCAGTGAGCCATCAGGGAAGCCCAAACAGGGTTAGAAGAGAGGCAAGAGGACTGGTTGCAGGCAGCAGCAAGAACCAGGCAAAGGTTTGAAGGTAAGAACACAAAGATACTTTTGCTTGGGCAGGACACAAAGGAACAGAACAGATCAGGTAGAATGATATCAAAGCAGACAGTTAAGTGACTGTAGGTGATAGTGGTTACCCAGGGTATCTGGCGAAAACAAAGAAACAAACAGAAACCAGGTTTGTTGCTACCTAAACCTAGAGGCAGAGAAGGCAATGGCACACCCCACTCCAGTACTCTTTCCTGGAGAATCCCATGGACGGAGGAGCCTGGTGGGCTACAGTCCATGGGGTCACTAAGGGTCAGACACAACTAAGCGACTTCACTTTCACTTTTCACTTTCATGCATTGGAGAAGGCAATGGCAACCCACTCCAGTGTTCTTGCCTGGAGAATCCCAGGGACAGAGGAGCCTGGTGGGCTGCCGTCTATGGGGTCGCATAGAGTTGGACACGATTGACGTGACTTAGTAGCAGCAGCAGCAGCAAACCTAGAGGCAGAAATCAAGAACAACGTCTAGGGCAGAGGTTCTTATCTCAAATTTCCCAGAGAAATTTGAAAAGTATCTGATGCCCATGACCAGATGGTCCCCCATATCAATGAATCTGGATTTCTGGGGACCAAGTCCAGGCTCCGTTTGTTTGGCTCATTTTGCTTTAAATTCCCCCCCAAATGAAAGTCACTGGTCTAATATCTTCATCAAACTAGATGAAAACAGATAAGGATGGAGTTTGTGTGTGTGAAACACAAGTTGGCCATCTGAGAACTAGGCCACAAAGAGGGAAACAGACAGAAAGGTAGTGAAGATGCAGAATGGACTGGTACCAAGAGGCCAGATGGGATAGGAGAGCCATGACGCAGGTGTGCCCTCTGTGTAAGCAGGAGGTCTGCGTTCAAACCAACTCTGTTCACACTAGTCTGATGGAGAATCACACCAGATGCAGAGAGCAGAGTGACTTGATTAAAAGTAAGGATTCTACCATTTGTTAGCTATGGGACCCAAGCAAGTCACTTGACCTCTGTGAGCCTCGGTGATCTCACCTGTAATGGGAGGGCTAATCCTGTCCGTCTGTCAGAAATATATTACACACCCTTGGTATAGGAGAAAGATTTTGAGCTGACAGTCCTCAGAGATGTCAGCTCTAAAAACAGGTTGAAAACGGAATTGAAAGGTGCTCATTCCTGAGAACAAGGAGACGGCCATAGAAAAGTAGATTGCTGCCAGGTGGTAGGAAAGCACAGTCATTTTTTTTGCAGTAATGATAGGGGAAAAAGAAGCATGACATTTTTGGAAGGCAATGTGGAAAAATATATCACGAGCCAGAAAGATGTTTATACCATTTTATCCAGTAATCCCACTCTTGGAATTTATCCTAGAGAAATAAATCAACAGAAGAAAAAGAAGCTGCACTGTATAAAGAACTATAATGTTGAAGAATGGAAACAACCTAAATTGCCAAATATAGGTCAATGGCTAAGTAAACTGTTAAATGTCTACTCAATAGAATATTAGAGTTGAGATTCAGGAATTTTGTATCTTATTCATCTTTTAATTTTTAAAAGTTCACCATTAATTACACAAAGAATATTTTAAGACATTCAAAAATAAAGAAAAACTAGAGTCCCCTTGACCAAATGACCAATCTTAATTTCCTGTCTAAAGGTGGCCACTGTTAGCAGTTTGGTACAGACTCCCCCAGACATTTTTTAGTATATTTACAACATACACATATATACTTTACATAAGCAAATACACATATCTGGGTTTTCAAGGTGGCTCAGTGGTAAAGAATCTGCCTACTAATTCAGGAGATGCAGGGTTGAGAGACCCCCTGAAGAAGGAAATGGAAACCCACTAGAGTATTCTTGCCTGGGAAATCTCAAGGACAGAGGAGCCTGTCAGGCTACAGTCCATGGGGTTGCAAAAGAGTCAGACATGACTTACCAACTAAACAACAACAGCAACAACAACATACACATGCCTATAAAGCTATATATTTTGTTTAGAGTGTGTGTTAAGAAAATGTCAATTTGCTGTTCTTGTTTTCTACAACTTTTTTCTTTTTCTTTTATTTATCAAACCTTCCAATATTGCCAGTCTGCAAAGTGAACATTGTGATTATCACTTTAATTTGCACTTCCTGACTTCTTGTTAGGGTTAACCTCTAGTCTGGCCAATTACATTTCCTTTTTTTTTTTTAGCCTGTTACCTGTTTGTCACGTTTTGCCAGTTTTTCTAATTTATCATCATTTTGATACTCCTGTCACATATCGGGGTCAGTTTTAAGATGAGTACTAAAATACTGAGTCAAATTATACTAGTAAAAATAATAATCAAATCCTACATGAAAACACATATTTATGACATAGTGTTAAATTGAAGGGATGGATATAAATTATGTGCAATATGAAATGATACCCATTTGAACATAGGCTGGAAGGGAACACTTAATAACATCAAAGCTTTTGAAATAGTTAACATTTTTGTTTGTTTTTGTTTTTCATTTAAAAAAATTTAGGTGTTAACATTTAAAAAGGCACATGATAAATGCTAAGTATTGATCAAATGTTTTACATGCAAAAGCAGAGACATTACTTTGCCGACTAAGGTCCGTCTAGTCAAGGCTATGGTTTTTCCTGTGGTCATGCATGGATGTGAAAGTCGGACTGTGAAGAAGGCTGAGTGCCGAATAGTTGATGCTTTTGAACTGTGGTGCTGGAGAAGACTCTTGAGAGTCCCTTGACTGCAAGGAGATCCAACCAGTCCATTCTGAAGGAAATCAGAGCTGGGATTTCTTTGGAAGGAATGATGCTAAAGCTGAAGCTCCAGTACTTTGGCCACCTCATGTGAAGAGTTGACTCATTGGAAAAGACTCTGATGCTGGGAGGGATTGGGGGCAGGAGGAGAAAGGGATGACCGAGGATGAGATGGCTGGATGGCATCACTGACTCGATGGACGTGAGTCTGAGTGAACTCCGGGAGTTGGTGATGGACAGGGAGGCCTGGCGTGCTGCGATTCACGGGGTCGCAAAGAGTCGGACACGACTGCGCGACTGAACTGAACTGAATACCTTTATTCCTCAGAACAATCCCTATTAAATTTCTTTGAACCTCCTAGAAATCATAATTTATATAAGTGGCAAAGCCAGGATTTGAAAAAACTGAGCAATCTGACTCCAGAGCCTTCATTGTTAACTACTATATTGTACTAATGTAACTTTAAAAAATTCTTTGTCATTTTCATTTTATAATAAAAAATACCAATAGAGAGATACTGCAGGGGGTACTTTTTAGTCATCAGTCTTCATGGAGTATATGCACCTTAGTAGTCATCATGGCCTTCTATTTTGCAAGTTCGTAAATTCTGGCCTAACAGTAATGAGTGTAGCCAGGTCCCAGGGAACTGAGCCATGTTAACCAAACTCTCAAGAGACTGACTAATTTATAAGTCAGAACTACGTCGGTTTTGTTCATTGATACTGAGAGCTTTCATTGCCAAGAGAAATGCAATACTCCCAGCAGTCCAAACATGCTCTTCCTGCTGGGAAAGTCTAAACTGGAAACCAAATTAAAGATTAAAAAGTTACTCAATGAGAGCAGAGTCAAAGCAATGGGAAATGGATGAGCTTGGCAAGCAGTGTCATCATAAAATCGTTACAGTGACTTCAGTCCACAAACACAGGTGTGCAAGAAAAGTGACTTTTTAATCATGTAATTTTTACTCTTAACCTTCCTCCTACCAGGCTACTGGGAAACTGAACTTCTTTTCCCTTTTCCCCTCTCCTCCCAGTGATGTCTGGAACACTATGCAAAGCCATGGCAAGAGTGAATGTCAACATTCTAGGCATCAGCAAACTAAAATAGATGGGAATGGGTGAATTTAACTCAGATGACCATTATATCTACTACTGCGGGCAGGAATCCCTCAGAAGAAATGGAGTATCCATTATGGTCAACAAGAGAGTCCAAAATGCAGTACTTGGATGCAATCTCTAAAATGACAGAATGATCTCTGTTCGTTTCCAAGGCAAACCATTCAGTATCACAATTATCCAAATCTATGCCCCAACCAGTAATGCTGAAGAAGCTGAAGTTGAACAATTCTATGAAGACCTACAAGACCTTTTAGAACTAACACCCAAAAAAGATGTCCTTTTCATTATAGGGGACTGGAATACAAAAGTATGGAGTCAAGAAACACCTGGAGTAACAGGCAAATTTGGCCTTGGAACATGGAATGAAGCAGGGCAAAGACTAATAGAGTTTTGTCAAGAAAACACACTGGTCATAGCAAACACCCTCTTCCAACAACACAAGACTCTACACATGGTCATCACCAGATGGCCAACACCGAAATCAGATTGATTATATTCTTTGCAGCCAAAGATGGAGAAGCTCTATACAGTCAGCAAAAACAAGACCAGGAGCTGACTATGGCTCAGATCATGAACTGCTTATTGCCAAATTCAGACTTAAATGGAAGAAAGTAGGGAAAACCACTAGACCATTCAGGTATGACCTAAATCAAATCCCTTATGATTATACAGTGGAAGTGAGAAATAGATTTAAAGGACTAGATCTGATAGATAGAGTGCCTGATGAACTATGGAATGAGGTTCGTGACACTGTACAGGAGACAGGGATCAAGACCATCCTCATGGAAAAGAAATGCAAAAAAGCATAATGGTTGTCTGGGGAAGCCTTACAAATAGCTGTGAAAAGAAGAGAGGCGAAAAGCAAAGGAGAAAAGGAAAGATATAAGCATCTGAATGCAGAGTTCCGGAGAATAGCAAGAAGAGATAAGAAAGCCTTCTTCAGCGATCAATGCAAAGAAATAGAGGAAAAGAACAGAATGGGAAAGACTAGAGATCTCTTGAAGAAAATCAGAGATACCAAAGGAACATTTCATGCAAAGATGGGCTCGATAAAGGACAGAAATGGTATGGATCTAACAGAAGCAGAAGATATTAAGAAGAGGTGGCAAGAATACACAGAAGAACTGTACAAAAAAGATCTTCATGACCTGGATAATCATGATGGTGTGATCACTCATCTAGAGCCAGATATCCTGGAATGTGAAGTCAAGTGGGCCTTAGAAAGCATCACTATGAACAAAGCTAGTGGAGGTGATGGAATTCCAGTGGAGCTATTCCATCTTTCCAATGAAAGATGACACTGTGAAAGTGCTGCACTCAATATGTCAGCAAATTTGGAAAACTCAGTGGTGGCCACAGGACTAGAAAAGGTCAGTTTTTATTCCAATCCCAAAGAAAGGCAATGCCAAAGAATGCTCAAACTACTGCACAATTGCATTGATCTCACATGCTAGTAAAGTAATGCTCAAAATTCTCCAAGCCAGACTTCAGCAATACGTGAACCGTGAACTCCCTGATGTTCAAGCTGGTTTTAGAAAAGGCAGAGGAACCAGAGATCAAATTGCCAACATCCACTGGATCATGGAAAAAGCAAGAGAGTTCTAGAAAAACATCTATTTCTGCTTTATTGATTATGCGAAAGCCTTTGACTGTGTGCATCACAATTAACTGTGGAAAATTCTGAAAGAGATGGGAATACCAGACCACCTGACCTGCCTCTTGAGAAACCTGTATGCAGGTCAGGAAGCAACAGTTAGAACTGGACATGGAACAACAGACTGGTTCCAAATAGGAAAAGGAGTAC
>SJXQ01009825.1:88742-126121 GCA_006408695.1 Aepyceros melampus | reverse complement strand
GCTCCAAAATCACTGCAGATGGTGACTGCAGCCATGAAATTAAAAGATGCTTACTCCTTGGAAGAAAAGTTATGACCAACCTAGATAGCATATTCAAAAGCAGAGATATTACTTTGCCGACTAAGGTCTGTCTAGTCAAGGCTATGGTTTTTCCTGTGGTCATGTATGGATGTGAGAGTTGGACTGTGAAGAAGGCTGAGCACTGAAGAATTGATGCTTTTGAACTGTGGTGTTGGAGAAGACGCTTGAGAGTCCCTTGGACTGCAAGGAGATCCAACCAGTCCATTTTGAAGGAGATCAACCCTGGGATTTCTTTGGAAGGAATGATGCTAAAGCTGAAACTCCAGTACTTTGGGCACCTTATGCGAAGAGTTGACTCATTGGAAAAGACTCTGATGCTGGGAGGGATTGGGGGCAGGAGGAGAAGGGGACGACCGAGGATGAGATGGCTGGATGGCATCACTGACTCGATGGACGTGAGTCTGAGTGAACTCCGGCAGTTGGTGATGGGCAAGGAGGCCTGGCGTGCTGAGATTCATGGGGTCGCAAAGAGTCAGACATGACTGAGCAACTGAGCGACTGAACTGAACATATACAGCTGATTCAATCAAAAGATCATCATTCCAACGTTTTTCATACAGTACATTCATAGTATTACATTCTAAATAGTTAATAGAGAGGGAACACATATCACAGTTCCTTTTGGGATTTGTATAATTTTGATACCAGACCCTGCCTAGAGCTGTGAAGGAATCAGGATTTTCATGCATGGCAGACAGGAATGGAAAACAGTGTATCCACTTGGGAAAATGGTTTGTCAGTTTCTTAATAAGTTACTGTGTCTACTAAATTGCTTCAGTTGTGTCCGACTCTTTGTGACCCTATGACTGTAGCCTTCCAGGCTCCTTTGTCCATGGGATTTTCCAGGCAGGAATATTGGAGTGGGTTGCCATTTCCTGCTCCGGGGGATCTTCCCGACCCAGAAGTTGAACCTGCATCTCTTATGTCACCTGCATTGGCAGGCAGGTTCTTTACCACTGGAGCCACCTGGGAAGCCCTAATAAGTTAATACACCTCTCATATGATCTAGCCAGTCTAGTCCACTCATGTGTTTGCCCGAGTGAACAGGAAATATCTCCATACAAAGACTTTTACATGAATACGTTCTTAGAAGCTTTATTTTGCAATAGCTCCAGAACTGAAAATGGCAGGCAGGTTCTTTACCACTGGAGCCACCTGGGAAGCCCTAATAAGTTAATACACCTCTCATATGATCTAGCCAGTCTAGTCCACTCATGTGTTTGCCCGAGTGAACAGGAAATATCTCCATACAAAGACTTTTACATGAATACGTTCTTAGAAGCTTTATTTTGCAATAGCTCCAGAACTGAAAAAAGTCTCTGTATTCATCCTATGGATACTGCTAATGCTGCTGCTAAGTCGCTTCAGTCGTGTCCGACTCTGTGCGACCCCATAGACGGCAGCCCACCCGGCTCCTCCATCCCTGGGATTCTCCAGGCAAGAGTATTGGAGAGGGTTGCCATTGCCTTCTCCAGTGCATGAAAGTGAAAAGTGAAAGTGAAGTCGCTCAGTTGTACCCGACTCTTAGCGACCCCACGGACTACAGCCTACCAGGCTCCTCCGCCCACGGGATTTTCCTAGTTAAAAACGATGAACTGTTATTGACACACACAACAAATGATTGTGCTGGAGAACAAACAATAATAAGCCCCCACGAGAACTCCTATACTGTAAGATTTTGTGTCTATAAAACCAGAAAATACATACATGACAGGCAAAGGATGAGAGTTAAGGGAGAATGGTGGATTACAGAGAGGCATGACTTTTAGGCTGATGCTAATCTGCCAAAGCTCAGATGGCAATCCACCTGGAATGCGGGAGACCAGGGCTCGATTTCTGGGATGGGAAGGTTCCCTTGGAGGAGGGCATGACAGCCTACTCCAGTATTCTTGCATGGAGAGTCCCCATGGACGGAGGAGCCTGGCAGGCTACAGTCATAAAAGTTATGAAAGTTGTTAAGTACATCTCAGATTTTGACAAACTGATCCCATCATGTAACCAGCCTTCATATCGAAAGAATGTAACTAGCCAGCACTCCCCCTGTGCCTCCTTCCAATTATAACCTATTCTGCTCTCCACCTAAAGGAACACCACTATCCTGAGTTTTAACACACCATGGTTTTCCCTAGTTTTTTGTTTTTTTTTTTTTAATAACATGGAATCATTTGTTATGCATTGTTATGTGCCTCCTTTGGTCAGCATTATGTTTGGGGTTTTTTTAGTTCGTTCTCAATGTTGTATAGTATTTTGGTGTCCATATACTACAATTTATCAAATCTACTATTTACATCAATAATTTCCAGTTTGCTAATACAAATACATTGCTATGAACACTAGTGTAAATGTCTTTTCGTAACAGCACGTATGCTCTCCTGTTAGATACACACACACCTAGGAATGGAACTGCTAAGTCGTAGGGTGCATATGGTGCTTCTCTGGTTGGTAAAGCTCTTGGGTTGGGAAGTTCCCCTGGAGAAGGGATATGCTGCCGGTTCCAGTATTCTTGGACTTCCCTGGTGGCTCAGACGGAAGATAATCTGCCTGCAATGCGGGAGACCTGCGTTTGACCCCTGGGTTGGGAAGATCCCCTGGAGGAGGGATGGCAACCCACTCGAGTATTCCTGCCTAGAGAATCCCCATGGACAGAGGCGCCTGGCGGGCTACAGTCCATGGTGTCCAGAGAGCCAGGCACGGTTGAGACTAAGCACAGCACAGGATGCATATATTCAGCATAAGGGTGCCGTTGCGCAGTATCTTCACTGAACACTTGTGTTGTCTTTTTAATTTTAGCTATTCTGTGGGTATATAGTGGTCCGTGTATTTCCCTTCAGACTAATGGAGTTGAACATCCTTTTATATCTTTATCCACCATTTGGCTGTCTTTTGTGAATGCTTGTTCAAGTCCACTTCTTTTTCTTTAGGGATGATTTTTCAGTTTGCAGGAGTTCTGTAACATATTATAGATGAATTATCTCTCCAGTATGTACATTACAAACATTTTCTATCCTCTGGTTTCCTTTTTTGTTTTATTAATGACAGTTTAGAAAACAGTTCATAATTTTAATGTCCCATTTATCAGTGTTTTCACTAATGGTTCGTAGTTTTTCTATCCTATTTAAAATGATCTTTGCTCATCCGGAGGTCATGAAGATGTTCTTTTTTCCCTGTAAACTTTGTTTTACTTTTCATGTTTAGATCTGCAGCCCATCTGGAATTGATTTTTTTAATATGGTATGAAGGAATAGAATGCACTTGAAGCAAAATTGGTCCATCTTTCCAAGCTTTAACTCCAAGCTGGAACCCACTTTCTGTTAACATTTCCCACTCTCCTGTAGGCCATTTAGTAGAATTTCCCTTCAGTGTAATCTGAATGAAGTAATAATACTGAGAATCTTTTGTTTTATCTTTTCTGGCATGGCTTGGATTAAATAATACTGATTAACAATATGTTGGAGAAAAGTAATAGTCCAGATATCCAAATGAATAAGACAGGTGATGTTTTCTAAAACTGACTACTTCACAAAGTAATTAAGGTTGAAATATAAAAAGAGGGAGTAGTATATTAGGTTTAACCTGTGGGTTTCTCTACTAGAATTTTTGGATTTCAAATGATGTTGAATGGAAATAGACCTTTATGTCTGTTTCTGTAATTTCTTAAGAGTTTCTGGACTAAAATGCTGGACCAGACAAAAACCTTTTTAAAAGAAATGGCAGCTATGGGGAGGAAGTCTGTTACAAAATAAGAAATTTTGGTGAGGAACAATAGTTTGATCTTTCAGGGCTCTAAAATCGACTTTCTTTTTTGCTTTAGAATTCATCACAGACCTGGAATGTTAGTAAGGAAATGGGTTCACATGGGAAACTGTAATGAATTGGAGGTAAAGAGTAAATGTTTATTAATTGTGGAAGGCTAGATCGACTTCACTTTGACTTTTCACTTTCATGCATTGGAGAAGGAAATGGCAACCCACTCCAGTGTTCTTGCCTGGAGAATCCCAGGGATGGCAGAGCCTGGTGGGCTACCATCTATGGGCTCACACAGAGTCAGACACGACTGAAGCGACTTAGCAGCAGCAGCAGCAGCAGAGGGAATTTACGAGGTCTGCATTTAGATACTTGTCTCCAGGATTTCTGAGATAGGACACTGTAGAGAGAAATCAGATTTTAACTGCATTAAGGATTTAGTTAATGGCTAATTTTGGTAAATTTGGTTAAGAAGTATCGATTCAAGTAATTTTTTCAGTTTCAAAATTCTTTGGCTTTTGAGTGATTTTAGTAATTATAAAAGTCGTTTGTGAGCTTAATGTGCATATCCTCTTCATTTATGGCTATATCCATACTTTTATTCATGGATGTAACCTCACATATACAAACTGATTAGAATAATAGAATGATTGCAACTATATGTTGGAATTAATTGAGACAACTGTTTTCAGAATGACTGGTGGTTTACTTGGATGGTGTCTTTCTAAAGCCCAAAAGTCTGTGGAAGCCTAACTGGACCAATGCCATGAGCCACCTTAATAAGGTCATTACATTTCCGTCCCAAGCTGACTTATGGATCAATAGGCACTCTTTACCATAAGCTTCCCATTAGCTGTGGCATCAGCCCGAGAAAGGAGCCTGACACCCAATCTTTAGGCTCCCTAAAATGTGGTTTAGAGAATCTGTTTTATCAGCCAGTCCCACTCCATTCCATCCTGTCATGGTTAATAAAATACCCCAGGAGTTGTAGATAAAATGATAACTTCATGTCACCAAAGAATTATAGTTTTTAAAAATATTTATATCATTTCCTGTCAAGTGAATAAAACCTCAGGCATGGAGACTGCAAATCAATGTATTATCCTGTCTGCTTGGGAGAGAAGGCACCATTCAAACTAATCCCTGTATTTATAGGAATTGACAGACAATTCTGTCTTCAGAGGAGGGTCTGTGCAACCTTCCAGAAAATGTGGAATGTCTTTCATCACAGAAGGAAGAATGTTGTGATCTACTTCCTGAAATAGTTCATGGCTCTTGGAGATGAGCTCTGGGTACCCAGCCCCTGGCTGACATACAGTGACCTCCCCAATAAGTAGCATCGTGTACTGGATGTCTCCTGACACTTAACACATTACATATATCACGCATGTATATTGGCCACCAAACCAGGAAGGCCCTATCATCTCATTAGCACTGCACTTTTTTCCTTACAACTATTACTTAAATATGTCAATAAGGAAATAAGAGTTTTTGTTTTTAACACTTACACAGTCTAGGGTAGAAATGTGTTATGTATTATGGTCTGATGAGTGGTGTCCAATGACAGACTCTGAATTTAGGGAATTACAAAATAACAGAAAGAACAGTAGGAGTCTGGAACCATGGATTCAAGGATTATCCCTGTCATTACCCTCTGTCTTTCCCAGGTATGTGTGCTAATTGCTTCAGTTGTGTCCAACTCTTTGTGACCCTATGGACTATAGCCTGCCAGGCTCCTCTGTCCATGGGATTCTCCAGACAAGAATACCGAGGACAGGTTACCTATCCTCTCTGAGCTTCATTTTTAAAATATTAAAACCATGGCAAATATCCAAGTGTACAAATTTACTAATACTTAAATTCAGATGAACTGCTCCATGGGGTTGTTTTAAGGCTTAAAAGAGATTTATCTGCGAAAACATTTGTAGTGGGTAGTCTTGAAAACAATCGGTGATCCAGAATTAAGAAAATCCTGGAAGATTCTGTGTAAATTTTATTCATTCCTGAGACAGCGATACTCAATTTTGGCTGCTTTTAGATTTCAGCACTATGTGAACCGTGAACTCCCTGATGTTCAAGCTGGTTTTAGAAAAGGCAGAGGAACCAGAGATCAAATTGCCAACATCCACTGGATCATGGAAAAAGCAAGAGAGTTCCAGAAAAACATCTATTTCTGCTTTATTAACTATGCCAAAGCCTTTGACTGTGTGGATCACAATAAACTGTGGACAATTCTGAAAGAGATGGGAATACCAGACCACCTGACCTGCCTCTTGAGAAACCTGTATGCAGGTCAGGAAGCAACAGTTAGAACTGGACATGGAACAACAGACTGGTTCCAAATAGGAAAAGGAGTACGTCAAGGCTGTATATTGTCACCTTGCTTATTTAACTTCTATGCAGAGTACATCATGAGAAACGCTAGGCTGGAAGAAACACAAGGTGGAATCAAGATTGCCGGGAGAAATATCAATAACTTCAGATATGCAGATGACACCACCCTTATGGCAGAAAGTGAAGAGGAATTAAAGAGCCTCTTGATGAAAGTGAAAGTGGAGAGTGAAAAAGTTGGCTTAAAGCTCAACATTCAGAAAACGAAGATCGTGGCATCTAGTCCCATCACTTCATGGGAAATAGATGGGGAAACAGTGGAAACACTGTCAGACTTTATTTTTCTGGGCTCCAAAATCACTGCAGATGNAAAGTGAAAGTGGAGAGTGAAAAAGTTGGCTTAAAGCTCAACATTCAGAAAACGAAGATCGTGGCATCTAGTCCCATCACTTCATGGGAAATAGATGGGGAAACAGTGGAAACACTGTCAGACTTTATTTTTCTGGGCTCCAAAATCACTGCAGATGGTGACTGCAACCATGAAATTAAAAGACGCTTACTCCTTGAAAGAAAAGTTATGACCAACGTAGATAGCATATTGAAAAGCAGAAACATTACTTTGCCGACTAAGGTCCGTCTAGTCAAGGCTATGGTTTTTCCTGTGGTCATGTATGGATATGAGAGTTGGACTGTGAAGAAGGCTGAGCGCGAAGAATTGGTGCTTTTGAACTGTGGTGTTGGAGAAGACTCTTGAGAGTCCCCTGGACTGCAAGGAGATCCAACCAGTCCATTCTAAAGGAGATCAGTCCTAGGTGTTCATTGGAAGGACTGATGCTGAAGCTGAAACTCCAGTACTTTGGCCACCTGATGTGAAGAGCTGACTCATATGAAAAGACCCTGATGCTGGGAAAGATTGAGGGCAGGAGGAGAGGGGATGACAGAGGATGAGATGGTTGAATGGCATCACCGACTCAATGGGCATGCGTTTGGGTGAACTCCAGGAGTTGGTGATGGACAGGGAGTCCTGGCGTGCTGCAATTCATGGGGTCGCAAAGAGTTGGACATGACTGAGTGACTGAACTGAACTGAATCCCTCCAAATGACTATGAAGAGAGTTGAAAACACTGCACATTAAGTCCATATTACAGCAACTTGCTCCTTGTTTACTGAGTTACTTGGGGTAACTTGGCAAAAGATGGTAGTGCCTGTAAAAAAAATTAAAAGGACTTTGCATGAATATTCAGGTGGCTTGCATACAGGGTTATCATTACCATCTTTCTAAATTCCATATATATGTATGGCAAAACCAATACAATATTGTAAAATGATTAACCTCCAAAAAAAAAGAAAAGTCAGGTGGCATGTTGACCGCAACCACATAGAAATGAGTATAAAAGGAGGCAGGAGAGAAAGATGAAGCTGTGCTGGGGGCCCCGGCCAGCACATATGCATACAGCTTTCCTTGCCAGCATGTGATGTGCAGCAGACTGCCTTTGTTGTCTGGCTGACGGTGGAAGATGCCAGACAAGTGTGAAAAGCCTTATGAATATGTCCTCTGAACATCACCGACAAGTGATTGGACTCCAGCTCTCCCATCTGTCTCTAGCAGAGTTGCCATCAGCCTTCCAAGTCTGAGAGATTGGCTGTGTGATAAGTCACTCAGTGGCCAGGGAAGATCAAGAGTTTTCATGGTAGAGAGGTGCCTATGATGACTGTGGGAGAGGGACAGGTCTAGTGAGCCGATAGTCCCACACAGAGACTAGGTAGAGGCTTAGGAAGGGTAAAACCTAGAGGGACTGATATAGTTGCACTGGGCTAGAAATTTTTTATATGTGACCACATTTAATGCTCAGAGCCGTTCTATGAGATGGGTATCTTATTGTCTCTGTTTTTACAGATTCACACAGATTCAGAACTTAAAGTTCTGAAAGCTTAAATGCATATCTACAGATTGCATGTCTAGGAAGTGACAGAGTGGGGTCTTAACAAAGTCAGTTATCTCTCAGTTTGTATCTTCTCTATCATAAGAACCTAAGCCATCTAAAGGTGATCAATCAATAAGTCATCATTCAAGCCAAGTGAATCTTTGGGGTTTCTATCCATTCATAACTCGTTCTCTCATCCTTGAGCCACTACCTATGTTATTTTCATCCCAGAAAGTCAACCTCCTCTGTGTCTGTGTCCTGTTACAGAAACCCTTGCTACTTAGAGTGTGGTCCAGGAACCAGTAGCATGGCCTGAGAGTGTAGTATTAATACAGGTCAAGCTCCACTGCACTGTAACAAGCTTGCCAAGGGACTCATTAAAATGTACAAACCCTACTCAGAAATCTTTATCTGAAAAGGAGTTTAGATCAGTGATTCTCAAATTTGTATGCATTAGAATTACTTGGTGGTTGGGGGGTAAAATAAAGATGTCTAGGTCTTTTGTCCAAGGGTTCTAAATTGGGAGCTACTGGGTAGGACCTGGGGAATATGTGTGTTTTAACAAAGCAGCCCAGCTGATTCACTAAAAGTGATCTGGAAAGATGGATGTGATCAACATTGGCTCAGATGTTGCCTGCCTTCATTTACAGATGATGAGACTGAGGTCAGGGAGGGGGAGGTGAGGTCATTGGTGATAGAATCAAAATGAGAATGACTTCCTTGAAGCAGACTAACCACATCAAGTTCAGTACTGTAGGCCTTGGAGAAAATCACTGCCAAGCCTCTGCCCCTTTTCAGGGGGTTTATGATTATACTGTTTTTCCAGCATTTACAATTCTGGCCCAGATAGAGTTATCAACTCCTTGATAAGAGAGGAACATTATGGACATGGTGTTGGAGGAAACAGTGGGAGTCACAGGATCTCACTGAAATCTTTGCTTTCATAGACCCAGTTTTTAAAATTTGTTTTGTTGTCAATGAGTAGGGATTGTTTTGGCAAGGAAGAGTTAAGGAGCACAGAGACCCAAGTGAAATAGTAATATTCACACCTCCATCTGTATGTGCTTACAAATATGTGATCTCATTCAACCTTGGCAGAAACCCTGTGAGGTACCATTTTACAGCCATTGAACTGCAGAGTCAGGGATGGAACCTAGCCCTTTGGCTTCAGAGATCTCTCTGCTGTACAATTATCACCTTCTGGGGAGAGTTAGGAAATTCCACCTACAGACTGTAAGCAGTTGGTGGACCACAGTTTGTAAACCCAAGAGACACAATTAAAATCATGCTTAGGTTGTACTTTTATTACCATGACTACGGAAATTTAATAACATCCTTGGCATTTTATTGCATCCTTTAGGAAGAAAGGCAAGGAAAAACATCTTGGGGTGCTTTTATTCAGAAACTATTCTTTTGGGTTTTGACATGACATAGTCAGGAAAGCATAATTTGTGTTAAATCATGCTTCCTCCATTTATTAAATCTGATACTGGAAAAGTCTAATATCTATAAGCCTGGTTTTTCTTTTATGTAAAATGTGTCACTGTGAGAATCATGCAGATACTTTTAATATGTAGTTTGATACAATGCCTGACATACACGTGAGGACACAATGGACAACAGGAAGTGAACCAGGAAGTTAGCTCGCACCAGACACTGACCCTACTGGCACCTTGACCTCTAGAACTGAGAAGAAAACCCAGTTTATGGCAATTTTGTTACAGCAACCCACAAGGAATGAGGTACCTTCTTTAATATGAGACATTTCCACAGGCTTTCTTTGTCATTTTTAGGAACATAATCCCTCTCCTTTTTTTGTTGTTAGTAGGATGTTCCTCATTTTGAGTTTTTCTCTCTCTCTCTCTTTTTTTTTTTTTTTTTTAATGTTTCCTTATGGTTAGACTCAGGTCATATATTCTCAGCCAGAACGCTGCATACATGATGATGTATCCTCCTCAAGATATCTCATAGAGCCATAAGATGTCCATCTATCTCAGTAGTCATGTTGATTTTGATTACTCTGACAAGTTGTTCAGGTTCTCCACTATGCAATTACTGTTTTCTCTCCCTCACAACTGATAGGCAATTTGTGGATAGTTTTGTTGTTGTTCAGTCCTGTCCAACTCTTTGCAACCCCATGGACTGCAGCATGCCAGGCTTCCCTGTCCTTCGCTATCTCACAGTGCTTGCTCAAACTCACGTCCATTGAGTTGATGATGCCATCCAACCACCCCATCCCCTGCCACCCCCTTCTCCTCCTGCCCTCAGTCTTTCTCAGCATCAGGGTCTTTTCCAATGAGTCAGCTATTCTCATCAGATGACCAAAGTATTGGAGCTTCAGCTTTAGTCCTTTGAATGAATATTAAGGGTTGATTTCCTTTAGAATTGACTGGTTTGATCTCTTTGCTGTCCAAGGGACTCTCTAGACTCTTTTCCAGCACCATAGTTTGAAAGCATCAATTCTTCAGCGCTCAGCCTTCTTTATGGTCCAACTCCCACATCCATACATGACTACTGGATAAAACCATAGCTTTGACCATATGGACCTTTGTTGGCAAAGTAATGTCTCTGCTTTTTAATATGCTGTCTAGATTTGTCATAGCTTTCCTTCCAATGAGCAAGCATCTTTTAATTTCATGGCTGCAGTCACTGTTCACAGTGATTTTGGAGCCCAATAAAATAAAGTCTGTCACTGTTTCCATTCTTTCCTCATCTATTTGCCATGAAGTGATGGGACTGGATGCCATGATCTTATTTTTTGAATATTGAGGTTTAAGCTAGCTTTTTCACCCTTCTCTTTCACCTTCATCAAGAGGCTCTTTACTTCCTCTTCGCTTTCTGCCATAAGGGTGGTGTCATCTGCATATCTGAGTTATTGATATTTCTCCCAGCAATCTTGATTCCAGCTTGTGTTTCTTCCAGTCCAGTGTTTCTCATGATGTACTCTGCATATAAGTTAAATAAGCAGGGTGACAATATGCAGCCTTGATACATTCCTTTCCCAATTTGGAACCAGTCTGCTGTTCCATGTCTGATTCTAACTGTTGCTTCTTGAGCATACAGGTTTCTCAGGAGGCAGGTAAGGTGGTCTGGTATTCCCATCTCTTGAATTTTCCACAGTTTCTTGTGATCCACAGAGTCAAAGACTTTAGCACAGTCAATGAAGCAGAAGTAGTTGTTTTTCTGGAATTCCCTTGCTTTTTCTATGATCTAGTGTGTGTTGGCAATTTGATCTCTGGTTCCTCTGCCTTTTCTAAATCCAGCTTGTACATCTGGAAGTTCTCAGTTCACACACTGTTGAAACCTAGCTTGAAGAATTTTGAGCATTACCTTTCTAGCATGTGAAATGAATGCAATTGTGTGGTAGTCTGAACATTCTTTGGCATTGCCCTTCTTTATGATTGGAATGAAAATTGATTTTTTCCAGTCCTATGGCCACTGCTGTTTTCTAAATTTGCTGGCATATTGAATGCAGCACTTTAACAGCATCATCTTTTAGAATTTGAAATAACTCCACTGTGGATAGTTTAAGACTATGCAAATATTCTTCTATTCATCAAATCTTTTCCACACACTTATTAGTTAGTTGTGTTTCTTTCCTGATGCACTCTTTACTATGATGATTCAAAATGTTAATTTTCCAGCTCCCATTCCCTCTCCACATTTATTAGTTGGCTTTCAGTATTTTCTGCTAAGCATGGGCCCTCGATGCTCTCTCATTTATTTATTCATGTATTACTAGTATGGATGCATGGCTTTTAATTTTTTTCAAAAGTTCATCATCGAACAAGTATTTTGATGCTCAAACTATCCCACATTTAGCCAGTTAGAACCCTTTTCAGTTACTACCTTGGTCCTTGTGACATGATCCCATTTTTTTTTTTTAATGCTTTCTACTTTTAAGAATAACAAGATGTTCCAGGCTCACATTTTACCTACACTGCCCCATCCCTGGAGTTAGCTATTTATCCAAAGAGCCTTGGTTCCTTTTAGTAGATAATGGTATTAGAGACCAGGGTCTGGGTTTTAGGTATGATCATTGCTACTAAGTGGGTCTTTGGTTCTCGGCCATTTCAATAGGCAGAGCTAGGGAATAGTTACATGTAAATATACCTGTACATATACATATACCTACACAAACATACATATATACACAATACATAATGACTTATACTTGTATGTTTGTGCATATTACATGCATAGACATAATTATAAGAAAACATCGGTTCACACTGATTCCTCCAGTCTCAATCCATACCACTAGAGTTCTTTCTTGCCTTCTTTCATTCTATATTTGCATGTCCCTTCTTCCACAGTAGGAATTCTGACTTTCATCAACATTAACCCATTTGCTCAATCCTATAATGCATCTAAAAGAATTTCAGAATTGCTTTGCTCATATTTCTATAATTGAAAAAAGTGCCAAAGAGTTCATAATTTGCAATTCTTCTCCACTCCTCATGCTCAGCTTTGGCCAAGATTGTGGGTATATGGTCAAAAGTTGTGTTCCTAGCCGCTATCCCCATATATGACACCCTAATACGTTAAAGCCCCAAGGATTACAGTAAGGAAATTGATTGGCTAAAGATATAAATGAATTCAGGGTACCTAAAGAACCCATGGTTTTGGTGTGTATTATTATGAGAGACCCACAAGTCTGCTCTATGATGGGGACTGGTGTTCATGTCCTATGTTTCAATTCCTGTAAAAAATACAAATGGAATTGTTTCAGGATCAGAAATTAAGAGCCATGCTCCTCCAGAATGGTTTCTCTTTGATCTAGTCAATCCTCCACTATTTGCAGAGTGAACCATAAATTTGGTCTTACTACACTTCTCATGGACATCACCAGATGGTCAACACTGAAATCAGACTGATTATATTCTTTGCAGCCAATGATGGAGAAGCTCTATACAGTCAACAAAAACAAGACTGGGAGCTGACTGTGGCTCAGATCATGAACTTCTTATTGTCAAATTCAGACTTAAATTGAAGAAAGTAGGGAAAACCGCTAGACCATTCAGGTATGACCTAAATCAAATCCCTTATGATTATACAGTGGAAGTGAGAAATAGATTTAAGGGCCTAGATCTGATAGATAGAGTGCCTGATGAACTATGGAATGAGGTTCGTGACATTGTACAGGAGACAGGGATCAAGACCATCCCCATGGCAAAGAAATGCAAAAAAGCAAAATGGCTGTCTGGGGAGGCCTTACAAGTAGCTGTGAAAAGAAGAGAGGTGAAAAGGAAAGATACAAGTACCTGAATGCAGAGTTCCAAAGAATAGCAAGAAGAGATAAGAAAGCCTTCTTCAGCGATCAATGAAAAGAAATAGAGGGAAAGAACAGAATGGGAAAGATTAGAGATCTCTTCAAGAAAATTAGAGATACCAAGGGAACACTTCATGCAAAGATGGGCTCGATAAAGGACAGAAATGGTGTGGACCTAACAGAAGCAGAAGATATTAAGAAGAGGTGGCAAGAATACACGGAAGAACTGCACAAAAAAGATCTTCACAACTCAGATAATCATGATGATGTGATCACTCACCTAGAGCCAGACATCTTGGAATGTGAAGTCAAGTGGGCCTTAGAAAGCATCACTACAAACAAAGCTAGTGGAGGTGATGGAATTCCATCAAAGAAATGCAAAAAAGCAAAATGGCTGTCTGGGGAGGCCTTACAAATAGCTGTGAAAAGAAGAGAGGCTAAAAGCAAGGGAGAAAAGGAAAGATATAGCATTTGAATGCAGAGTTCCAAAGAATAGCAAGAAGAGATAAGAAAGTCTTCTTCAGTGATCAGTGCAAAGAAAATAGAGGAAAAGAAGAGAATGGGAAAGACTAGAGATCTCTTCAAGAAAATTAGAGATACCAAGGTAATATTTCATGCAAAGATGGGCTTGATAAAGGACAGAAATGGTACGGACCTAACAGAAGCAGAAGATATTAAGAAGAGGTGGCAAGAATACACAGAAGAACTGCACAAAAAAGATCTTCACGACCCAGATAATCATGATGATGTGATCACTAATCTAGAGCCAGACTTCCTGGAATGTGAAGTCAAGTGGGCCTTAGAAAGCATCACTACGAACAAAGCTAGTGGAGGTGATGGAATTCCAGTTGAGCTGTTTGAAATCCTTCAAGCTTTGCAGTGAGGCAAAGAGAATAACAAAAGTAACAAAACAGAAAAATGAACCAAACAGAAATTCAGATGCTTAAGATTCAGTTCAGTTCAGTTCAGTGGTTCAGTCATGTCTGACTCTGTGACCCCTTGAACTGCAGCACGCCAGGCTTCCCTGTCCATCACCAGCTCCTAGAGCTTGCCCAAACTCTTGTCCATTGAGTCGGTGATGTCATCATCCAACCGTTTTATCCCCTGTCGTCCCCTTCTCCTCCTGCCCTCAATCTTTTGCAGCATTAGGGTCTTTCCTAATGAGTCAGTTCTTCGCATCAGGATGTCAAAATATTGGAGTTTCAGCCTCAGCATCAGACCTTCCAATGAATATTCAGGACTGATTTCCTTTGGGATGGATTGGTTGGATCGGTTGCTTAAGACTACAATGAATGAAATGCAACAAAATGAAAAATGCTACCTAGAGCATCAACAACAGCAGATGACTCTGTAACTTAGAGGGCAGGACCATTGAGATTACCCAGCCAGGGACAAAGGAAAAGAGGAATGAAAAAGTGTGAAAGAACCTGTGTGAACTATGGGGTAACATTCACAGAAACAACCTGCACATTATTGGAGTCCCGGAAGGCAAAGAGAGGGAGAAAGGGACAGAAATTGTATTCAAGAAATAATACCAGAAAAGTCCCAAATCTCATGAGATTTAGACATCCAAGTTCAGGTAGCTAATAGGTCACTCCTCAAAGTTCATTACAAATGATCATCCCCAAGACACATTACTTGTAATCAAGAAAAACAGAGAATTCTATCAGCAGCAAGAGAAAAGTAAATGCTCACAAAAGAGAAATTACCTTAAAAATATCAGTGGACTTCTTAGTAGAAACCTGATAGTCCAGGAGAGAAAGGATGATATATTCAATCTTATGAAAAAAAAAAAAACCTACCAACCAAAAATAATTTTCTCAGGAAGTTTGTTTTTCATAAATGAAGACAATATAAACTTTCCCGATATAAAGTCAAATCATGAATATCCTGTTGAGGGAAACATTTGATGGAATTCACCAACATTAGGCTTGTCTTACAAGATTCCTGAGGACAATTCTTCAAACTAAATGAAGGATGCTAATTTTTATATGAAAGAAGTAGAAATATGCAACAGACTTGTAAATGTAAACAGTGAATCCAATTCAGCATACTCTAACGCTGTAATATGGTAGTGTGCTAATCAGTTAGTTTTAGTCTAAAGAAAGTATTAAAATAGCTATAGAGGAAAATATTTTGTTAGTGGATATACAATATAGAGAGAGGTAAATTGAAATGCGTAGAAGGGGATGAAAAGGTAGAGCTCTTGCATGTTGTTGGAATTAACTTGTTATCAGTGTAGTATAAACTGTTGTCCCTCTAAGATGTTTTCTGTGAGCCATGTGGCAACAAAAATGTAAAAACCTACAGTAGATTCACAAAAAGTAACAAGAAGGGACTCAAAGAGCAACATTATCCAAAATTATCAGTTCATAGTTCTAACTGCTGTGCAGAACAGTTGAGTTGTCCTGGCTCCACATCATCTTTCAAGATCAGCCCAAGAGGACTCTCCTTCAAAAANTTTTTTTAGTTTGTTTTTCTTTACAATACTGTATTCTTTTTGCTACACATCAACATGGATCAGCCATGAGTGTACATGAACTCCCAATCCTGACCACCTCCTCCCCCCTCCTGCCCCACACCCTCTCTCTGGATTATCCCCGTGCATCAGTCCCAAGCATCCTGTATCCTGCATCAAACCTGGCCTGGCGATTCATTTCACTTATGATATCACACATGGTACACTGCCATTCTGCCAACCTATCCCACTCTCTCCCTCTCCCACATAGTCCAAAAGGCCGTTCTATACATCTGTGTCTCTTTTGCTGTCTTGCGTACAGGTTTATCATTACCATCATTCTAAATTCCATACATATGTGTAAGTATACTGTATTGGTGTTTTTCCTTCTGACTTACTGCTGTGTGATTTTAATGAAAAAACTGCCAATGGTAAGCCATATGAATATCCTGTCTCCTCAGTTGGGTTTGATTGAGACTTATTAAGAAGCCACATGTAGGTACTTTGTGGTTTGTCTTGTGTATCCTTAGAGATAGAGATTTGCAGTGTTCATTGGTGATAAGCTGTTTGTTTTTGAAAATCAAATCTTGCCTTGCTAATTCCAAGAAACTTATGTCTTTAAAACAAAAATATTAGCTAAGTGATGTTCTCAGAAACATTTCTCTATATTTAAGACAATTTCTCTTCAACATTTAGTACAGTGCCACTCAGCCATTCAATAAATATCAGCTGAGCATCTGTTAAGTTATAGAGAGGGGAAATACAGAGCTTATACACAGGCACAGGCCTCACTCCAATCCTGGGCCCTGGCAGGGCCTCAGACAATGCCTGCAGACTGCAGGCACCTTGGTTAGCATGCCCAGACTGGGAAGCATTCGATGACAATGAAAAGAGATCTGTTCACAGAGTGTTTGATGTTAAAGGAGCAACACATTTTGCTGTATTTCCAGTGCTCTGAGGCTGGTCTGCGGGCAGGACTCAGCTGCACCAAAGCTCCACATGGGAGAGAGCCTCAGTTCATAGACTTTGAGTCTGAGCAATCACTCAGGCTTTGAACTCTGAGTGCCACCCCAGAGGCACTAACCTTAGGTTTCAGTGGTTTAGGAATAACCACCTACAAGAACTCAATAGCTCTGCAGCTGGTAATTACATCAGCTCTGAGCAGAGGTGGGTTAATCATGAAGTTAATGAAGCGTGTTTTTCAGAGCCTCTCCTTGCTCCAGCCCCTTCCAAGTCCCGAGGGGGCCCTAGGGCTGTGGTTGAAACAGAGAGGACTCTGTGATCCTTGCCCCTCACCAGGTCTTCTGCCTGCCTTTTGCCTGTGGATAACTTTAGTCAAAGAATACATTTAATTGGAGAAGCGAGAAATGTGGAAACGAAAGAAAACATTCAAAGGAGACTAAATAATAATACTGTAGTCATTAAGCACAGTAAGGACCTTTAGTTCTTTCTCAAGGGTTATGGGTGATATTCTGAGCCATGTCCCGGGAGCTGCCTTATAGACACAGAACACCAGGTGGAGCAGTGAACTACATGATGGCCACACTGTACCCAGGACTTGAGCACCCACAGTTCTGAGAACTGACTGCAAAGACATGGGAACAAGTACACCCCAGCACTAAAGATTAACTGTACCTAAAACAACCCGTGGGTGTTTTGGATGGCATCACCCACTTGATGGACATGAGTATGAGCAAGCTCTGGGAGTTGGTGATGGACAGGAAAGCCTGGTGTGCTGCAGCCAATGGGGTTGGACTCGACGAGCAACTGAACTGAACTGAAAACAACCAAGATGATGCTAATCAGACCACTGATGACCAATTTGAGATGACTGTTAGAGATGACTGTGCTGTTTCTGCATATAACCTCCCCTCACCCCAGCTCTGTCTATAGAAGCTCTCACCCTCTTCTTGTCATGGGGTGGGCGGAGTCAGCCCTTGTACAGATGTCCACCACCCTCCCCGCCAGTTGCCGGCATCTGAAATAAAACAAACTTTCCTTTCCACCAACCTGGCCTGTATACTGGCTTTTGAGTGGTTACCAGCCGGACCTCTCACACATACCTTTTGGTTACACGGTCACAAGGAGATAGATTTCGAATGTGCCATTTTCTTCAGTTGAGGAAAAAAAAAATCAGCAAAATTATTTCTTACCCAAAGGTGAAGAATTTAATTAAGTACATGGAGAACTAAATCCAGGAATCAGATTTGTCCTGGAAATCAAGAAGTAACAGATGAGGTGTTGCCTGCTTGTCATGGGGGGTGAACGCTGGCCTTTGAACAGATGTCTGCCACCGCCCCTGCCAGTTGCCAGCATGTGAAATAAAGCAAACTTTCTTTTCCACCAACCTGACCTGTTTACTGGCTTTTAAGCAGTGAGCAGCTAGACCTCACACACATACATTTTGGTAACATGGTCACAAGGACATAGGATTTGAATGTGCCATTTTCTTCAGTTGAGGGGAAAAAATTTCAGCAAAATTATTTCTTACCCAAAGGTGAAGAAGTTAGTTAACTACATAGAGCACTACATCCAGGAATCAGATTTGTTCAGGAAATCAAGAAGAAACTGAAGAGGTTTAGAAACTACATGCTGCCTTTTCATTAGTACAGGGCTGCTGGAAAGTGAAAATATGATGAACTGACTAACTCAAGCAAAGGAGAGCTGTTTAAGGATGAAGGTCGAGATGCTAAGAGACGAATTTGGGAAACTGAGCCGGACTATCAGCACAGAGTGATGTAATGGGAACAGGAGATGCACCAGGGGCAGCTGCTCTTAGACAGGACTTAGATCTAGTTGTTGGTCAGTCAGAAATGTTCAGGAAATCAAGAAGAAACTGAAGAGGTTTAGAAACTACATGCTGCCTTTTCATTAGTACAGGGCTGCTGGAAAGTGAAAATATGATGAACTGACTAACTCAAGCAAAGGAGAGCTGTTTAAGGATGAAGGTCGAGATGCTAAGAGACGAATTTGGGAAACTGAGCCGGACTATCAGCACAGAGTGATGTAATGGGAACAGGAGATGCACCAGGGGCAGCTGCTCTTAGACAGGACTTAGATCTAGTTGTTGGTCAGTCAGAAATGGTGACTGAGAACCAACCAGGCCCAAGAGAGGAAGCAAGCTGGCCACCTGAGGGAGCAGCTTGGGATGAAGACACAGAGGAAGAGGAGATCCAGGAAAGGACCTGCTTCATGTGACAGATTCTGTCTTTTTATCAAGTCTTCCTTCCCCTTTGGATCTGTCAGAATAGACTCTGTTCTGCTACTGGAACAACTGACCCCCAAATTGCAGAAGCAACACACACACGCACACACACATTCATTACCAACCTACAGATGTATCGTGGTCACGAGGCACCATCAGCTGGCGTGTGCACCATTGGGAACACACAACTTCTGAGGCAGAAAAGAGAGACACTAGAGGGTCACATGGGGTTTTCATGCCTCCACTCGGAAGAGACACATGTGGCACCACCCACGTTTCACTGGCCAGAATGAGTCACTGGGAGCTAGAAAAACAGCCATTTGATGAGTATTATTGTCAATGCCACATCCTTGATAGCAATGCTGTCAGTTTTTTTCTTGCCTTGGTGAAGTTTCTGAGCTACAGCTTTGTGCAGAAATTAAATGTGATTGGATCCTCCCCAGAGTGAGATTTGAAGAAGGCATTTTCTATCTGGTTCCTTTGTCTGGTGTTTCTCTGACTCCTTACTCCACTTCAGCCTGTGCCGAGTGGGATTAGTCAGATTTGTGTCTCCCCTATCCCTTTCCCGCTCAGTGTCATTAACTCAAGGTGAATTTCAGCATTTGTTCATGCATTCATTTTTTTTATTTATCCACTATTTGTTGAGCTCTTTCTTTTTAAAATTTTTTTAAAATATAAATTTATTTATTTTAATTGGAGGTTAATTATTTTACAATATTGTATTGGTTTTGCCATACATCAACATGAATCTGGTAAGGATAACCCTGTTAAGCTCTTTCTACGTGTCTTTACTTGACTTTAAAGAGATATTGAAGAGTAAGACACAATACTTGCTCTCAAGAAGCCCCCAATTTAAAGAAAGTCGGCAAGATTTTATAGATTAAATAGCACAGTGGTAATTTTGAGCTGGAGAAATTAGAGTGCATTTAAAAATGAGAAGACTTATGAGTTTTCTTTCTTTAGTGGGCTTAAAAATGTGCCCTCTAGAATTCAAATATACATAAATGTAATATACTGTTTTTATCACTGATTTCATCTTGTGCACTAGTAAGGTGGATGTTTGTGTGGATTGAAAGTTCCATAAAGTTAACACAGACTCTCCTATTTAAAATTTGTCCCTCAACTTAGCTCAGGTTCATTGTAATAATTGTTTTGTCATTTCTAGTTCAAGCTCCCTGCTCAGACTGATTTTTCTCTATTTACGGAGGCACCTTTTGTCTCTCCTCCCACAGATGGTGTCTGGGGTGGGAGGGCTTCTTCCTTTCCAACAGCATTGAGGAAGGGTCCTTGGTCAGTATGCGCTCCACTTAGAATCTGCTTGTCTTTGATTTGTTAGCTTTGATCTGCTCTTGTCTCTGGTATCTGATGTTGCACTGTGGAGGAATGAATGAGGTCAATTCAGTGCCACACTCTGTTTGATGTTTCTGGTTATAGACTGTAAAGGGCTGAACAGAGGTGATGGGCTGGACATCACCAGCTTATAACCTTGCTTTCCTTCATGCCCTGGTGATGAAGTGGTCTTTGGTAAAGGAGTCTTTACGAACCTTAGTCCCATCCATGTGAGGAACACAGATGGTGAAGCAGGTCTCCAATGCTTTGGTATAACAACTCTGTTAATAATTTACCGTTAGAGTTGTATGCCTCTTTTTTAATTAAAAAATATTTAGTATTTTAGTCACTCTGATTGGTCCTGAGGAAATTTTCCTCAAACAAGCAGGTTTAATTATTAACTTTCCTAGCAAAGAGATTACTGAACCTCTGAAAACACCATACTCTCATGGTGATTTGGTAATAATAATGCTACGTGTTGTATTGCTTTACAATCCATAAGGACAAATAGTTAGCCTAAGTAAAAGAACAAGATTTTTTCTGCTTTTTACTTCTGCATTTCTAATTCAAACAGAAGCTGTTCATATTTTTTATAACAAAATTTCTTCCTGTTACAGTTGTTTGTGGTTTGAATTGAAAATGTGCCAGATGATAAATTCGTAAACATCCTGACCACTTGGCCATATCTGATTAAGACCAGAACAGGAGGCTTCATGGTCTTACCTGTCAGTGTTCTGTGGTTTGCCTCCTTTATCTTCAGATACAGAGAGAAACTTGCAGTGTTTATGCATGTTTAGAGCTGGCTTTCTCAGCACTGCTCTTATAGTGGGGCTAGGTTGTTTCTAGTTATTGCATTCATTGCAGAAAGGTGTCGAAGTGAACCATATATAGCTCATACCATGTAACAGTATTGAAATATCATCCAAACAAATGGTGCAGCTTGCACTGTGCTGTTACATCCTCACAACAAGTTAAATTATTTCTCAAAAGATTTTGTTTTGATTGAAATGATTTGTGTAAAATATCAGGCTGACATGCATTCATTCAGGTACACAAAAGACAACATTTAGGATTTTTAATTAGCCAGGCACTGGGGATATGAAGGTGAATTAGATGCAAAATGTTTTTTTTTAATTTATTTTATTTTTAATTTTTTTACTTTACAACTTATGTACACCTGTGGCAGATTCATGTTGAATTAGAGGCAAAATGTTTTGCCAAGTACATTCGAGTTTATAAAGTAAAATGATTAAGTAAACAATTTAATTAAAAAAAGCTCACCAATGGTAAGATTGAGGTTCTTGAGCAGTTGCATGGTGCACAGAGAGAAGGGGTGATGTGTAGAAGACTCATAACTCTCATTGGCACCAATCACCATCACAGCCTATAGCTCCTGGGAGAGTTCCAAGAGCCAAAATCAAGGCTCCAGGTAACAGAACTGAATTCCTGTTCTAGAGTCCTGGGATTCCTGCAACGAGATGGTGGGAGATGCCCTAACTCTGCTTCTTTACTACTACTGTGTGTGTGTGTGTGTGTGTGTGTGTGAGTTAGTCACTCAGAATGACTAACTCTTTGCGACTCCATGGACTGTAGCCCTTCCAGGCTCCTCTGTCCATGGGATTTCCCAAACAAGAATACTGAAGGGGGTTGCCATTTCCTTTTCCAGAGGATCTTCCTGACCCAGGGATCGAACTCAGATCTTCTGCATTGCAGGCAGATTCTTTACCATGTGAGTCATCAGGAAGGCAAGTTAACAGCAGTACATAATACTACTACCATGTACTACTGCTATTGACTGGAAAATTCCAGGGACAGAGGAACCTGGTGGGCTACAGTCCATGGGGTTGCAAAGAGTCGGCCATGACTGAGCAAATCAGCATCAGCACACATATTATTGTTAACTAGTGTTGTAATATCATATGCAAATGCCAACTCACTTAATCCTCACCAAAACTCAGTCATCTAGGCATGATCACAACCCTCCTTTTACTAATCAGAGAGTGTAAGAATCCTGTTCAAGGCCCACACATGACATGCAGCTGAACTGTGAGTCAAGACCAGGCAGTCTGGCTCCCGAGTCTGTTCTCCTGACCCCTGCCTTCCACTCTCTCAAGTTCACTGTGGACACAGCTGGGTTAGTGTCCTCTCTAAAACTTTCCTTCTCAAATCTTTGATGAGATTGGACACTGAGATTTTCTTATGTGTCAGAGAAGAAGTAAATTCTTCCAAGGGTGAGTTGGTCCATGTTGACCCGCAGCCCCGTCTCTGGGGTAGAGGGTGCTGCCTGGGGACAACCTTCCAGCCCTGAGTTAGACCCTCCTTTCCAGCCCATCCTTCCCTATAGCAGAGTCTGGAACCCTCAACAGTGTCTTACTTGTGAGATCTCAATCCCAAGGTGAGTGAGACCATATGTACCTGGTTCACTAAATGCATCCATGTGTCATCCCATGGGAGGGATGACTGGACCCCAAAAAGCATGTCCTGTGTTCTAGGTGTCTGATGGTTTTTGGTGATGGTGTGGAGTCCATAACTGGGTAAGGAATGATGACTTTGAGCCCAGAGGGAGTAGAGCATCAATTCTAAGTGACTGAGCAGATCTTGGTTCTTCTCCAGCCCCTGACTTTAAATTTTGGTTTTGATATTTATAATCAGTTTTTGTCATTAATGAGCTAAAGGTCCAGATATAGAAGGAGATGGGGCTCAGGTACAGTCACGGAGTTTGAGAGTGAGAGTATCATTTCTAGTTCAAGCTCCCTGCTCAGACTGATTTTTCTCTATTTACGGAGGCACCTTCTTGTCTCTCCTCCCACAGATGGTGTCTGGGGTGGGAGGGCTTCTTCCTTTCCAACAGCAGCAGGGAAGGACCCTTGGTCTGCATGCTCTTCACTTAGAATCTGCTTGTCTTTGATTTGTTAGCTTTGATCTGCTCTTGTCTCTAGGTATCTGATGTTGCACTATGGAGGAATGAATGAGGCCAATTCAGTGCCACACTCTTTGTTTGATGTTTCTAGTTATAGACTGTAAAGGGCTGAACAGAAGTGATGGGCTGGACATCACCAGCTCATAACCTTGCTTTCCTTCATGCCCTGGTAATGAAGTGGCCTTTGGTAAAGGAGTCTTTAGGAACCTTAGTCCCATCCATGTAAGGAACACAGATGGTGAGGCAGGTATCCAATGCTTTGGTATAACAACTCCATTAATAATTTTCCATTAGAGTTGTATGCCTCTTTTTTAATTAAAAAATATTTAGTATTTTAGTCACTCTGATTGGTCCTGAGGAAATTTTCCTCAAACAAGCAGGTTTAATTATTAACTTTCCTAGCAAAGAGATTACTGAACCTCTGAAAACACCATACTCTCATGGTGATTTGGTAATAATAATGCTACGTGTTGTATTGCTTTACAATCCATAAGGACAAATAGTTAGCCTAAGTAAAAGAACAAGATTTTTTCTGCTTTTTACTTCTGCATTTCTAATTCAAACGGAAGCTGTTCATATTTTTTATAACAAAATTTCTTCCTGTTACAGTTGTTTGTGGTTTGAATTGAAAATGTGCCAGATGATAAATTCATAAACATCCTGACCACTTGGCCATATCTGATTAAGACCAGAACAGGAGGCTTCACGGTCTTCACCTGTCAGTGTTCTGGGCTTGTCTTCTTTATCTTCAGATACAGAGAGAAACTTGCAGTGTTTATGCATGTTTAGAGCTGGCTTTCTCAGCACTGCTCTTATAGTGGGGCTAGGTTGTTTCTAGTTATTGCATTCATTGCAGAAAGGTGTTGAAGTGAACCATATATAGCTCATACCATGTAACAGTATTGAAATATCATCCAAACAAATGGTGCAGCTTGCACTGTGCTATTACATCCTCACAACAAGTTAAATTATTTCTCAAAAGATTTCCTTTTGATTAAAATGATTTGTGTAAAATATCAGGCTGACATTCATTCATTCAGGTACACAAAAGACAACATTTAGGATTTTTAATTAGCCAGGCATTGGGGATATGAAGGTACATTAGATGCAAAATGTTTTTTTTTTTAATTTATTTTATTTTTTATTTTTTTACTTTACAACTTATGTACACCTGTGGCAGATTCATGTTGAATTAGAGGCAAAATGTTTTGCCAAGTACATTCGAGTTTATAAAGTAAAATGATTAAGTAAACAATTTAATTAACAAAAGCTCACCGATGGTAAGATTGAGGTTCTTGAGCAGTTGCATGGTGTGCAGAGAGAAGGGGTGATGTGTAGAAGACTCATAACTCTCATTGGCACCAATCACCATCACAGCCTATAGCTCCTGGGAGAGTTCCAAGGGCCACAGTCAAGGCTCCAGGTAACAGAATTGAATTCCTATTCTAGAGTCCTGGGATTCCTGCAACGAGATGGTGGGAGATGCCCTAACTCTGCTTCTTTACTCTTACTGTGTGTGTGTGTGTGTGTGTGTGTGTGTGTGTGTGTGTGTGTGTGTGTGTGTGTGTTAGTCACTCAGAATGACTAACTCTTTGCGACTCCATGGACTGCAGCCCTTCCAGGCTCCTCTGTCCATGGGATTTCCCAAACAAGAATACTGAAGGGGGTTGCCATTTCCTTCTCTAGAGGATCTTCCTGACCCAGGGATCGAACTCAGATCTTCTGCATTGCAGGCAGATTCTTTACCATGTGGTCATCAGGAAGGCAAGTTAACAGTAGTACATAATACTACTACCATGTACTACTGCTATTGTCTGGAAAATTCCAGGGACAGAGGAACCTGGTGGGCTACAGTCCATGGGGTTGCAAAGAGTCGGCCATGACTGAGCAAATCAGCATCAGCACACGTATTATTGTTAACTAGTGTTGTAATATCACATGCTAATGCCAACTCACTTAATCCTCACCAAAACTCAGTCATCTAGGCATGATCACAACCCTCCTTTTACTAATCAGAGAGTGTAAGAACCCTGTTCAAGGCCCACACATGGCATGCAGCTGAACTGTGAGTCAAGACCAGGCAGTCTGGCTCCCGAGTCTGTTCTCCTGACCCCTGCCTTCCACTCTCTCAAGTTCACTGTGGACACAGCTGGGTTAGTGTCTTCTCTAAAACTTTCCTTCTCAAATCTTTGATGAGATTGGACACTGAGATTTTCTTATGTGTCAGAGAAGAAGTAAATTCTTCCAAGGGTGAGTTGGTCCATGTTGACCCACAGCCCCATCTCTGGGATAGGGGGTGCTACCTGGGGACAACCTTCCAGCCCTGAGTTAGACCCTCCTTTCCAGCCCATCCTTCCATATAGCAGAGTCTGGAAACCTCAACAGTGTCTTACCTGTGAAATCTCAATCCTAAGGTGAGTGAGACCATATGTACCTGGTTCACTAACTGCATCCGTGTGTCATCCCATGGGAGGGATGACTGGACCCCAAAAAGCATGTCCTGTGTTCTAGGTGTCTGTCTGGTGGTTTCTGGTGATGGTATGGAGTCCATAACTGGGTAAGGAATGATGGCTTTGAGCCCAGAGGGAGTAGAGCATCAATTCTAAGTGACTGAGCAGATATTGGTCCTTCTCCAGCCCCTGACTTTAAATTTTGGTTTTGATATTTATAATCAGTTTTTGTCATTAATGAGTTAAAAGTCCAGATATAGAAGGAGATGGGGCTCAGGTACAGTCACGGAGTTTGAGAGTGAGAAGACCGGATGACAAGGAAGTAATCTTGTATGAATAATGGGTAAATATTAGCATATTTAGAGGGAAGAAAGCTTGTGTTCAATTGTCTTTTCTCCTGAGTCTCAGGAAGGAAGGATGGGTATTACAGGACAGAGAAGCTGTGTCTGTGGACCAGGATGAGGGTCCTTCTGGTGGGGGATGTGGCAGTGCTGTTAAATGGCCAGCAGCTGCCCTGGGTGTTGGCCAGGCTGAGACATTAAGGTGGGCATGTGTGTGTGGCTCATGAAGCTGTCTCTGAGCTCCGGTGGGGACTCTGGGGCCGCTGTGTCACAGATGCTTCCTTCCACGTCTGTGCTGAAGAGACGGCGTCAGGGTGAGGGGGCCTCAGGCTGGGCCCGTGTGGACCGCAGGGCTGCATCATGGGAATCCTGAGCCTGGGGGTCATGAGGAGAGGGGGCAGCACGTTAGTGACCTTGAGTTTCGATGGGGGAGCTCTCTCTTGCATCCCTTATGGTCCTTCTCAGTTCTATACTCGTCAGGATTACTTTCTGGGAAGCATCTGAGAGCTTCTCTGATCAGTGGAAACCGAACAAGGCAGCAATGGCTGTACTGGACATCAGCCCTTCTGCTTGGATCTGTTCCCTCAATCCCCCTGGGATTCCATTCTTGCTGCCACCTTTCTTCTTAAATGCAGAACAGAGGAGGTGGAGTCACTGATGGTTCCAGGAAGCATGAACCCCTTCTATTCTCTGCTTCACTCACCCCTTCTTTCCCCATCACATGCAGCTATAATGTAGAAGAAGACTTTCTATTTCCCCTTCTGTCTGGAGCTGTTCCCTTAAATTATATTTTGCATTGTCTTTAGTTATGGTTTAGAATACAAATGTATCCTGAATCTTATTAAACCATACTCTCAGCTTATGAGGGGGATAAATTTGAAGTTTATAAAACTTTAATCTTTCTAAACTTTAATTTTCTTGTTGTTGTTTAGTTCCTTACTTGTGTCTGACTCTTTTCAATGCAATGGACTGTGTTGGACACGAAAGGACCACCAGGCTCTTCTGCCACAGAATGCTCCAGGCAAGAACACTGGAGTGGGTTGCCATTTCCTTATCCAGGGGATCTTCCTGACCCAGGGATCAAATCCACATCTCTTGCTTTGTGGGTGGATTCTTTACTGCTGAGCCATCAGGGAAGCTCCACACTTTCTTCTGGAGATCCGTGCTACAATTTTGGAAGACTAGAGTTGAATGATGATTCCTCCTCTCTTTGTTTCCTTTAATAGCAATCTCTTTCTCTCCATAAACATTTTCTGGTGACTAGCTGAAAGAGATACTTCATATAAATTGAAATGCAATAAAGAGAAAGGGATTTAACGTGTCTGAACGTCCCTATAGAGAACCCACCTGCCAATGCAGGAGACACAGGTGACACGGTTTTGATCCTTGAGTCAGAAAGATCCCTTTAGAAGGAAATAGCCACCCACTCCAGTACTCTTGCCTGGGAAATCCGTGGGACAGAGGAGGCTGGTGAGCTACACTGCAGGGGTTGCAAAGAGTCAGACACGACTGAGCACAGAGGCACGTGTGCTCCAGGACCCAATCTCCAGATCACTCTGAGAAGGGGGAAAAGACCTGTGATCTCATCCCCCCAACTTGATGGGTCTCACTTCATGCCTCCACAGTCACCTGTGAATTCCTGTACTCCAGGCCCTCATTTTCTGCTGGCCTGATAAATATTGCTGTATTTCAAGACTTCTTGAGGTCTCTGCTTCCACCCTGAGCTCAGTGCTGGGGAAAATTATTACTTGATTGTACAAAAGATTTTCTCCACAGGCCAACAGATCCCACACCCAGACCCTGTGAGATCTCACAGTCTGCAGATGTCAACCAGGCTGATTAGGAGACAGAAAGGCACTCATGGCTTTGATGCACCTTTTCTATCCCAGTCCCGGTCATGGGACCGGGCTCTCAGGATCACCGAAGCAGGAGGTCAAAGGACCGTGTTGCTCATATAAGGAGATGTGGAAGATTCAGAAGCTCATTGGTGTTCAGAAAGGGGCAGATGCAGCTTCCGATAGTGCCTGAATGGTGAAACGTGTCACCATTGGCTCTCAGGAGGGCGGGTGTAAGCGGTGGTCTATATAGACCCCGGTCGGCACCCTGACGCCCTCTCACAGGCTGATCCTGCAGCTGGGACTGTGACCTTGAGGAGGTGGGGTCAGGATGGCTCTGGGCAGACACCTCTCCTTCCAGGGATTCTGTGTCCTCCTCCTCGGCACCATAATGGGTGGTCAAGGTAAGAGCTGGCCCTCTCTCCTGGGTTCACAGCAGGGAGTGGACACCGTGGTGAAAAGAAAGGTGTCTGGAGCTCTGGAGCCATGGTCTCCATGTTTTTGACCAAAAAGGAGCCACGCTGACTGTGGACACTGGTCTGTCTCCTGTGCGGGGTCCACTGGTCATAGGGGCAGATTTTGCAGAGCAGTGAGGTTTTGTCTGGACCGAGCTGGGTCAGCCTGTGCCCCCTCCACTGTCTCCCTTGTTCTCAGGGAGCTTCTAGGAGTCCCAGTGGCTCCCAGTGTGTGGAAGGTCCATGACTGACCCCAGCACGGACTCGGGGCTGTTCCCACACGCTCAACCTGCCTGGTGTGTGAGCACTGCCCCTGGCTCCCCGTGTTTCCTGTGTCTGTGCTCCTGTAGGCTCTGTGCTTGTGTGTGTGTGTGTGTGAAGGTAAGGAGTGTGTCAGGGTGTGTGTTTTTGAGGGTATGAGGAGTATGCGTATGAGTGTGTGAGGAGTGTGTGAGGGTGTATGTGAGAGTGTGTGTGTGAAGAGAATGTGTGTGTGAGGGTGTGAAGAGTGTGTGTGTTTGTGGAGTGTGTGAGGAGTGTGTGAGTGTGTGATGTTGTATGTGTGTGAGAATGTGTGTGTGTGTGCACGTGTGTGTAAGGGGCGATACAGCTTGTCTGCGTGACAGGAACGGGGCTGCTGAGCAGGGACTGAGTGCTGGTCTGTGAAGCACACAGGGTGTCCACAGGGCTGGGTGTCATGCCGTTGCATGTAACCAGATCAGAGGGAACAGCACACCTGCCTGCCTCTCTGTGGCTCCTCTCCCCCACTCCCTGGGCTCTCCTCTGCCTGTTGCGGTGTCTGCACAGCACTGGGCTCTGTGAGAGGCTCTGCGAGAGGCTCTGCTTGCTGGCCTCATCTGTTCCCACCAGGTGTTCATTGTGGATCAGATGAGCCTGCAGCCAGGAGAGGGACCTCCTCTCTGTAGAGATCAGTTGAAGCGCAGCCTCAGGTGTATAAGTTCCCGAGTCTCTGCCCCAGTCCCTGTGATGTTTCCTGATGTGCTAGGGGCCTGGAATTATCCTTTAAACTTCCTAGGATCTGCTGTGACTCTGTAGGGAGCCCTTTCTCTCATGCCCTCTCCTGTCCCTCCCTGGAGCTGCTTTCCCCTGAGTGAGGGTGGAGGATGTCACCAATCCTTCTTCATGGTCTGCAAGGTTTCTTTGGACAAATCTGCTCATCTCCTTATGGGAATCCTCTTGGGTGACAGAACTTTTTCTTCTCTTTACACCTTTAGAATTCTTTGTCTTTGCATTTGGACAGTTAACTCCATGAGTCTTAGAAAATGTTGCTTTGGATTGAAATTTTGCGGTGACTTATTCGCTTCTTGAGCCTAGATGTCCAGATCTTTCCCTAGGTTTGGGAAATTCTCAGCCTGTGTTTTCTCCTTTCTGTTTTAATTATTTACTTTTGGCTGTGCTAGGTCTCCTTGCTGCATGTGGGCTTTCTCTCGCTGTGGGGAGCAGGGGCTACTTCTTGCTGCATTGCACAGGCTTCTCACTGCAGGGGCTTCCCTTGGTGCAGAGCACAGGCTCTGGGTTTTTCTCCTTTCTGTTTTAATTATTTACTTTTGGCTGTGCTAGGTCTCCTTGCTGCATGCAGGCTTTCTCTCGCTGTGGGGAGCAGGGGCTACTCCTTGCTGCAGTGCACAGGCTTCTCACTGCAGGGGCTTCCTTTGGTGCAGAGCACAGACTCTGGGTGCATAGGTTTCAGCAGCTGTGGCACGCTGGCTGAGTTGCTCTGTGGCATGTGGAATCTTCCTGGACCAGGGATTGAACCCATGTCCCCTGCCTTGGCAGGTGGACTCTTATCCACTGCACCACCAGGAAGTCCTCAGCCCTTAATTCTTTTCTCCCTCACTTCTCCTTCCCTGACTCCATTGCATACATTTTTCCTCTTTATGGTGTCCATAGTTCCCACTGGCTTTCTATATTCCTTTCATTCTCTTTTTGCTTCTCTTTGGATACTTTCAACTGATCTTTCTTCTAACTCATTGATTCTTTTTTCTTTTTCTTTCCCTCAGTCAAATCTGTTTTGAATCTCTGTATTGAATTTTTCAGTTTACTCATTATATTGTGTGGATGCTAAGTCACCTCAGTCATGTCTGACTCTTTGTGACCCTATGGACTGTAGCCCATCAGGCTCTTCTGTCCATGGGATTCTTCAGGCAAAAACACTGGAGTGGGTTGCCATGCCCTCCTCCAGGGGATCTTCTGGACCCAGGTATTGAACCCCAGTCTCTTACATCTCCTGCTTGGCAGGCGGCTTCTTTACCACTAGCGCCACCTGGGAAGCCCATTCATTTATTATTCAGTTTCAATATATGTGGTTAGTTCTTTTTTTTAAAAATTGTGTGTGTGTGTGTGTGAAGGTAAGGAGTGTGTCAGGGTGTGTGTTTTTGAGGGTATGAGGAGTATGCGTATGAGTGTGTGAGGAGTGTGTGAGGGTGTATGTGAGGGTGTGTGTGTGAAGAGAATGTGTGTGTGAGGGTGTGAAGAGTGTGTGTGTTTGTGGAGTGTGTGAGGAGTGTGTGAGTGTGTGATGTTGTATGTGTGTGAGAATGTGTGTGTGTGTGCACGTGTGTGTAAGGGGCGATACAGCTTGTCTGCGTGACAGGAACGGGGCTGCTGAGCAGGGACTGAGTGCTGGTCTGTGAAGCACACAGGGTGTCCACAGGGCTGGGTGTCATGCCGTTGCATGTAACCAGATCAGAGGGAACAGCACACCTGCCTGCCTCTCTGTGGCTCCTCTCCCCCACTCCCTGGGCTCTCCTCTGCCTGTTGCGGTGTCTGCACAGCACTGGGCTCTGTGAGAGGCTCTGCGAGAGGCTCTGCTTGCTGGCCTCATCTGTTCCCACCAGGTGTTCATTGTGGATCAGATGAGCCTGCAGCCAGGAGAGGGACCTCCTCTCTGTAGAGATCAGTTGAAGCGCAGCCTCAGGTGTATAAGTTCCCGAGTCTCTGCCCCAGTCCCTGTGATGTTTCCTGATGTGCTAGGGGCCTGGAATTATCCTTTAAACTTCCTAGGATCTGCTGTGACTCTGTAGGGAGCCCTTTCTCTCATGCCCTCTCCTGTCCCTCCCTGGAGCTGCTTTCCCCTGAGTGAGGGTGGAGGATGTCACCAATCCTTCTTCATGGTCTGCAAGGTTTCTTTGGACAAATCTGCTCATCTCCTTATGGGAATCCTCTTGGGTGACAGAACTTTTTCTTCTCTTTACACCTTTAGAATTCTTTGTCTTTGCATTTGGACAGTTAACTCCATGAGTCTTAGAAAATGTTGCTTTGGATTGAAATTTTGCGGTGACTTATTCGCTTCTTGAGCCTAGATGTCCAGATCTTTCCCTAGGTTTGGGAAATTCTCAGCCTGTGTTTTCTCCTTTCTGTTTTAATTATTTACTTTTGGCTGTGCTAGGTCTCCTTGCTGCATGTGGGCTTTCTCTCGCTGTGGGGAGCAGGGGCTACTTCTTGCTGCATTGCACAGGCTTCTCACTGCAGGGGCTTCCCTTGGTGCAGAGCACAGGCTCTGGGTGCATAGGTTTCAGCAGCTGTGGCACGCTGGCTGAGTTGCTCTGTGGCATGTGGCATCTTCCTGGACCAGAGATTGAACTGATGTCCCCTGCCTTGGCAGGTGGACTCTTATCCACTGTACCACCAGGAAGTCCTCAGCCCTTAATTCTTTTCTCCCTCACTTCTCCTGCCCTGACTCCATTGCATACATTGTTCCTCTTTGTTACAGTCCACGGGGTCGCAAAGAGTCGGACCCGACTGAGCGACTTCACCTTCACCTTCACCATGGTGTCCATAGTTCCCACTGGCTTTCTATATTCCTTTCATTCTCTTTTTGCTTCTCTTTGGATACTTTCAACTGATCTTTCTTCTAACTCATTGATTCTTTTTTCTTTTTCTTTCCCTCAGTCGTCTGTTGAATCTCTGTATTGAATTTTTCAGTTTACTCATTATATTGTGTGGATGCTAAATCGCCTCAGTCATGTCTGACTCTTTGTGACCCTATGAACTGTAGCCTACCAGGCTCTTCTGTCCATGGGATTCTTCAGGCAAAAACACTGGAGTGGGTTGCCATGCCCTCCTCCAGGGGATCTTCTGGACCCAGGGATTGAACCCGAGTCTCTTACATCTCCTGCATTGGCAGGCAGCTTCTTTACCACTAGCGCCACCTGGAAAGCCCATTCATTTATTATTCAGTTTCAATATATGTGGTTAGTTCTTTTTAAAAAAAAATATTTTATATATCTTTATTGTTCTTATTTTATTTGCATTGTTTTATTGGTATCATTAAATATTTGAGTTATCTTATAACTCTTTGATCATCTTTTGAAGTATTATTTTGAATTCCTGGATCTCTATTACTTTGAGTCAGTTACAGGAGATTTACTGTATTCTTTTGGGGGATTTTGCTTCCCCGATTCTTCTTGATGTCTTATTCTCTTGTAGATGTCTGCACATTTAAAAAAGCAGTCACCTGTACCAGAATCTATGTTATGATTTCAGTAGGGAAAGCCCTTCCCCTCTGGGTAAGGGACACTGGAATGTACTGCAGGGTGCCAAGTGCAGAGGCATAAGGTGGCACTGGGTCTGGGAGGGCATGAGGCTGTTTGGCTCAGGCTGCTGATGTCCACAGCACTGACAGCTGTGTGGTGTTTGGCAAGTGTTGCAGGGGGTCTGCCGTCACTGGAATGGTAGTGTTCTCAGCAGTGCCTCTGGTTCCAGAGCCTAGGGATCATGATCAGCAGTGGCGGTGGCCAGAGCCAATGGTGTGCACACATTTGGCTTTGGGGGCCTGTTGCAGGTGCCTCTGTTGGGGGAGATGATGGTTGCAGGTGCTCAGGTTGTGGGAAGGCCTAGGAAGGCAGCAAAGACTGAGACCAACAATGGCTCATTGCTCACACTCATGTCCATTGAGTTGGTGATGCTATCTAACATCTCATCCTGTGCTGCTCTTTTCCCTTTCCTTCAGTCTTTCCCAGCATCAAGGTCTTTTCCAACGAGTTAGCTCTTTGCACCAGGTGGCCAAAGAATTGTAGCTTCAGCCTCAGAATCCGTCCTTTCAATCAATATTCAGGGTTGATTCCCTTTAGGATTGACTGGTTTGATATCCTTGCTGTCCAAAGAACTCCCAAGAGTCTTCTCCAGCACCACAGTTTGAAAGCATCCATTCTTCGGCGCTCAGCCTTATTTACGGTCCAACTCTCACATCCATACATGACTACTGGAAACCATCATCTGTGCTGGTTATTAATTCTTTCAGGGGTAAAATCTGCTGCCTCTGTCTGCAGAGCAGGTCACTGTGAACTGTCATCTCTCCTGCCATGTGGTTGCTATTGGTCCTTTGCTCTTCTTTCTTATGCCTAGCCATCTCTATAAGACTGGCTCAGCTTTGCAGGTCTGCGTGAAGTGAACCTGAAGCAGGCTTTCATATGGTGCCCCCAAAGGCTAGGGACACTGGTTACTCAACCTGCTCTTACCCTCCTGGTGAGAGGAACTCTGAGTGATGCTGGTTTGAAGGATGGAATGATGCCACCAAAATGACAGTGTCTTGGCATGGTCAAACTTCTTAGAGTACTCTAGATCTTTCTGGAGCTGTTTTTATTACTGATCAGTGTCTACCTTTTGGTCTTTTATTAAGAGGAAGGAGGCTGCTGTCTCCTACATCAACATTTTGGTAATGGCATGTTTGAGGTCTTTATTCCTTGAGAGAGTGGTCTTGAGTGTAGAATTTTAGATTGGCAGTTTTTTTTTTTTTCCTTTTGGTAAATCTAAAGTTTCAATCTACTCCACCATGACATCTCTTTTTGTTCTTGGGGATTTAGATGTTAGTATAGGTGTTTCTCAATTTTATATGCCTAATCTTTATCTCGGTGTTTTTCTTTTTGTCAATTTTCTGCTGTTATTGTCCATGTTAGTAAAAGTAAGCTAGGTATGTTGTATCAGAAAAAAAATTATCCTTGTATAACAAGTTCTGTTCACTTTGGCAGGGCTTCTGCTATCATAATTCTTCGAGCCCTCAGGTTGTTGAATGCTCTACAATTTCATTATGCTACCACTGCAACACAAGGCTTCAGTATTTGCTGTGGTAGAAGAATATATTGGCTCTTAAATGTTTCTGTGTGGAACTGACATCATTTGTTCTTGACTTCATTGAATAATCCAGATCACAGGGTTACGCTTAACTTCAAACAGGCAAGGAAGTATTACTATTTCACATGTTCATAAAGTGTTGCTGAACACTAGTAATGTCTCCTTCTATGATTTTCCTACAAATGAACTCCTTTTTTATATGCAGAAACCAGTGTTGTCTAACTTAATGGCTAAAGTGACATCACTTTTGTCAAATTCCATTTGTTAGATGCATGTTACTAGGTACATTAAAGTGTGGATTACACAAGGACATGAACACCAGATGGCAGGAATAGCCAGGACATTTTAGAGCCTTTTCCACAGCCCTCTGTTTCTAAGCTGGATGAGGTACTCCCTATGGACAGGGAAGTATAGGGAGGATTCCCCCCTGGATCCCAGGCCATGAGCTGTAACTTAGATGGAGAAGCTGGGCCCTAGTAGCCTTGGGCACTTCTACAGGGAGCGCAACATCCAGAGTCTCTGAAGGCCTGTCCTTGGTGGTGTCCCTGGAGCTGGTTCTACAGGCTCATGAGAAACACCTGGTCCCTCCCTTGCTGCTCCATGTTCAGTGATGGCACACTGGGGGCTTAGAGTTGGCCACAGGGGGAATATTTATATCACAGAAGTCAACAAATACTATATACCATGCACTTTTTTTGCTCCTCAGAGAGTTAATATTTTAAATACTTATATCACTGCAAGTCTCTTAAAATCTTTCCTGTGTCCTGTGTCTGTGTCTCTCTTGCAGCTCTGGAGCTGAGGTTGAAGGATGGAGCCCACCGCTGTGAGGGGAGAGTGGAAGTGAAGCACCAAGGAGAATGGGGCACAGCGGATGATCACAACTGGAGCTTGGAGGATGCATCTGTAGTGTGCAGACAGCTGGGGTGTGGAGCTGTCATTGGTTTTCCTGGAGGGGCTGATTTTGGACCAGGACTTGGCCCCATTTGGCTTTTGTATACTTCATGTGAAGGGGTAGAGTCAACTGTCAATGACTGTAAGCATTCTAATATTAAAGACCATCGTAATGATAGCTATACCCATGATTGGGATGCTGGAGTAGTCTGCTCAGGTAAGTTCTGTCTGGTCTGTGTGGGGATCTCTAGCAGGAAAAGCCTCTGTCTTATCACCAGAATGACTCGAGATTATGGGTACAGCCTTTAGAACATGCTTGGGTCAAGGGTCCTTGTGATGTGTCACAGGAGGCAGAGGTGAGGTCAAAAGTTTCATACAGATTCAGCTTCTGGGTTCGACCTCTGTGACGTAGTCTCAGCATGCTAATTGTTCTGTAATGGTCACTAGGGTGTGGCTACACGGTGGAGGCAGGGGTCATAGAAGAGTGGTGGCAACAAGGTTTATCATACTCATACACCTGAGCAACTTCACTTTCACTTTTCACTTTCCGGCATTGGAGAAGGAAATGGCAACCCACTCCAATGTTCTTGCCTGGAGAATCCCAGGGATGGGGGAGCCTGGTGGGCTGCCGTCTATGGGGTTGCACAGAGTTGGACACGACTGAAGCGACTTAGCAGCAGCAGCAGCAGCAGCAGGGTCTAAAAGTCAGAGCCACACACTCCATCAGGTTGTTATGTGGAGGATGTGCCAATAGAATAGGCTCAACCAAGCAATGGTGACCCCAAATGGCATGTGAAGACCTGTGCACCAGTGACCATACTGGGGGTCAGGATGCAGTTACACAAGGAAAAGGTGTGAAGGGATTTCACTGGTGCACTTAAATGTCTCTAGATCACAGTCAGAGGAAGCCAGACATGGGACTCGTGGCAGGGAACAGTCTCATCACCCTGGTGCACCTGATCAAGAGAGTGGGGAGCTCACATCACATTTGCAGGGATGTTGAGGGAGCAGGAAAATGTAGTCTTGAAGTTTACAACACAGCAGCTGAAGCCCATCACGTACATGAGGTAGTGAGACTAAGAGGACCTGAAGTGACTCCTAAGAAGTGCTCAGTGCTGTCTAAGAGTGTTAGGTATGACCTAAATCAAATCCCTTATGATTATGCAGTGGAAGTGAGAAATTGATTTAAGGGACTAGCTCTGATAGACAGAGTGCCTGATGAACTATGGGCAGAGGTTTGTGACATTGTAGAGCACACAGGGATCAAGACCATCCCCATGGAAAAGAAATGCAAAATGGCTGTCTGGGGAGGCCTTACAAATAGCTGTGAAAAGAAGAGAGGTGAAAAGCAAAGGAGAAAAAGAAAAATATAAGCAACTGAATCAGAATTTCAAAGAATAGCAGGGAGAGATAAGAAAGCCTTCTTCAGTGATCAATGCAAAGAAATAGAGGAAAAAAACAGAATGGAAAGGACTAGAGATCTCTTCAAGAAAATTAAAGATACCAAGGAACATTTCATGCAAAGATGGGCTCGATAAAGGACAGAAATAGTATGGACCTAACAGAAGCAGAAGATATTAAGAAGAGGTGGCAAGAATACACAGAAGAACTGTACAAAAAAGATCTTCATTACCAAGATAATCACAATGGTGTGATCACTCAACTAGAGCCAGACATTCTGGAATGTAAAGTGAAGTTGGCCTTAGAAAACATCACTACAAACAAAGCTAGTGGAGGTGATGGAATTCCAATTGAGCTATTTCAAATCCTGAAGGATGCTGCTGTGAAAGTGCTACACTCAATATGCCAGCAAATCTGGACAACTCAGCAGTGGCCACAGGACTGGAAAAGTTTTTTTAAGTCCAATCTCAAAGAAAGGCAATGCCAAAGAATGCTCAAACTACCGCACAATTGCACTCATCTCACATGCTAGTAAAGTAATACTCAAAATTCTCCAAGCCAGGCTTCAGCAATATGTGAACCGTGAACTTCCAGATGTTCAAGCTAGTTTTAGAAAAGGCAGAGGAACCAGAGATCAAATTGCCAACA
>SJXQ01009825.1:34745-88548 GCA_006408695.1 Aepyceros melampus | reverse complement strand
TGCTTTTGAACTGTGGTGTTGGAGAAGACTCTTGAGAGTCCCTTGGACTGCAAGGAGATCCAACCAGCCCATTCTGAAGGTGATCAGCCCTGGGATTTCTTTGGAAGGAATGATGCTAAAGCTGAAACTCCAGTACTTTGGCCACCTGATGCAAAGAGTTGACTCTAATGCTGGAAGGGACTGGGGGCAGGAGAAGAAGGGGATGGCAGAGGATGAGATGGCTGGATGGCATCACTGACTCGATGGACGTGAGTTTGAGTGAACTCCAGGAGTTGGTGATGGACAGGAAGGGCTGGCGTGTTGCAATTCATGGGGTCACAAAGAATCAGACACAACAGAGCGACTGAACTGAACTGAAGTGTGTTTGACCTGTGCCAAGGTGGATGCAGTAAAGACAGCAGTGAAGTGGTGTGAGTGGGTAATCACAGTATTTGGCAGGGGCTTCTAGTTGTTATCACAATTGAAGATTGGATATCCAGGATATTAATCCCATCAGAGCAGCTGGGCTGCAGGAAGATATTGTCAGTTATCACAGTGAATTCCCTAAGGTAAGAGGCTGGGCTTAGGCGAGTATCATCCCATCTGATGAGATGGTGGGACAGCGGATCCCTGAGGTCATCTGCAGTAGGCCCTTAACACCACAGCCAATCAGCTATTGGGTGTTATGTCCAGGAAGATCTTTGGAAAAGTGATCTTTTCTAATCTCACCTTCAGCATATTTGATGATTCCAGTTGAGGCCCTTAAGGAAACAATTCTTTTCCTTTTTAAAAAGTACTTTATTGAGGTATGACTGACATACAAGACTGCTTGATAAGTATGTATTTGTGAAACTGTTACAGCACTTATGTCATAAATCTATTCATCTCTTCAAAACATTTCCTTCCATTCTCTTTATCATTCTTATTAAAAATAATTATTTTCAAGGTGCATTTGAATTTTAATTAGAAGCTTTTTTTAAATTAATTTTTATTTTTTTTTAGTTTGTTTTGCTTTACAATACTGTATTCGTATTGCTACACATCGACATGAATCAGCCACGAGTGTACATGAACTCCCAATCCCGACCCCCACCTCCCCCCTCCCGCCCCACACCCTCTCTCTGGATTATCCCCGTGCATCAGTCCCAAGCATCCTGCATCCTGCATCAAACCTGCAGGATGCAGAAGCTTTTGTTTTAAACAAACCTGTTTTCTGGCATCTCAAGTAAACTTCCTCATTGTCACAATGTCCTAATCATGGTTCCAACTGCAGATAAACTTGTGGAAACACTACAGGTGTCTCTACCTTATTTTGATAAATCAGCATCTGAATGCAAATGGAGTGTGTGATGTTGGAACTTTGTGTGAAATTAGAAGTCCCAATGTTATCATCCTAAGAATATTGATGTCTTGATATTAATTCCAGTTAAGATACACTTAAAAGTAGAGAATCGGAGAGTGCTCTGATATTTAAACCCTGATTGTGGTTTGTACTCCCTGACTACCACTGCTCTAACTTAGGCTCTCACATTTTTATGAATGGTTCCATGTTCTTTCTATTTCTCTTTCTGTCACAGTTTCCTCCCCCTGTTCTGTCTTTTCTGAATTTTCTGACATGTTTTAATGATGCGAAGATAAGTCAAAGTCATGGTGATGTAGCAAGATAATATTAGAATAGCATGTCTTTTCATTATCTTAATCAAAATCGAACACTTAGGAGTCAGGTATGGAAGAGAAATTTCAGCCTCAGTAGTGGATTGTTGGAAGTGAGGTACGATGTTTAGGAGAAATCTAGAGTAGAAACAATGACCCAAAAAGAATGTAGAGAAGCTTGCTTGAAATAAGGAGGATATTTCAATGAGGGGCTATACAAATTGAGAAGGACTGTGGTGCAAGTGTGCTAAGTTGCTTCAGTCCTGTTCTACTTTTTGCAGCCCCATCGACTGTAACCCAGAAGGATCCTCTGTCCATCGAATTTTCCAGCCAAGAGTACTGGGTTGCCATTTCTTTCTGCAGGGATCTTCCTCACCCAAGGATCAAACCTGGGACTCATACATTGCAGACAGAGTCTTGATTATTTTCCTAACCACCAGGGACTACAGTACTGAAGTGCAAAATGTGAGGGGATAAAAATACAAGGATTGCAGGAGGGGAGTTCAAGGAGATCAAGACCCAGGTCAACTCATACATTCACAGCGTAGCCTCTGTGTTATACTTCCTTCCTGCCCTCCTTCCTTCCCTCCTCCTCTTCCTTTTTATCTTGTTGTGGGAGTCATTTCTGAGCTCTGTGGAAGTGCTAGCATTTGGAGGTTGAAGTTTTCTTCGTGGATTCTGTTTATTTAACAAATATAAGATTACTCATATTTCTCTTTTTTTTTGTATCAGATTTTGGTGAGTTGTATTTCACAAGTAATTTGTCTTCAAGGACTTGGTCCATTTTATAAAAAGTTTTTCAAATTAGAATAACACTGTTTCATATCTCATATCTTTAGATGTTGGCAAGATCTAAGTAGCACTGGTTCATATCTTGTATCTTTAGATGCTGGGATGATCTATAATGATATTCCTCCTTTTGTTACTGGTTTTGTTAATGTGTGTTCCCTCTTTTTTTCTTAATTGGTTTTGCTAAAAGATTATCCATGTTCTTTTGAAGAGAATCACTAATGGACCCCATTGATTTTCTTAATTGTGTATTTGCTTTCTACTTAATTGATTTCTATACTCAGTTTTCTTTCCTCTTTTTCAGTTATGGTTTTCCCTGATAGCTCAGTTGGTAAAGAGTCTGCCTGCGATGCAGGAGACCCTGGTTTGATTCCTGGGTTGGGAAGATCCCCTGGGTGGGAAGAAGGGATAATTTACCCACTCCAGTATTCTTGGGCTTCCTTTGAAGTTCAGCTGGTAAAGAATCCACCTGCAATGCAGGAGACCTGTGTTCGATCCCTGAGTTGGGAAGATCTCCTGGAGAAGGGAAAAGCTACCCACTCCAGTATTCTTGCCTGGAGAATCCAAGGACTGTACAGACCATGGGGTCACAAAGAGTCAGACATGACTGAGTGACTTTCACTTTCACTTTTCAGTTATAATTGTTGTTGCTTTTGTAGATTCCTGAGGGGGAGTCTTGGATCATTTCCTTCTGTTTCTTTTTTATTCTAATGTAGGCATCGTGGAAACCTCAAGGTTCTAAATTTTCTTCTAAGTATCACTTTCTTTTTAACCCACCAGTTTTGATAGTATATAATTTCTTTGTATTTTATTACCATAAAATATTTCTATTTCTCTGAATGTATTCTTTGTCTTACACTCTGATTTTATGTGACATTAATATAGATACTATATACAGCCTACTCTGATTTGTGTTTGCATGGTATATAATTTTTTACCTCTTTATATGTTTCTGTGTTTATATTTAAGCATTTATAGACAGTATATTGTTTTGTCTTATTTTATCTGGTCTGATCATCTTATTTTTTATTTGGAGTACTTAAACTATTTACATTTAATGTAGTTGTTGATATAATTGGAATTAAGTGTACTTGCCTGCTATTTGTTATATCTTTTTTTTGTTCCTATTTTAATCTTTGAGTTTATTTTATTATTTTATTTTAAATACTCTGTTGGTTTATTAATCGTATCAGATTTTTAGGAGATTATAATGCTGAATTATTTTTTCATTTTAAAATAATTTTTATTTATTTTTGGCTGTGCTGGGTCTTCACTGCTGCATGGGCTTTTCTCTAGCTGTGGAGAACAGAGGCTCCTCTCCAGTTGCAGGCACGAGGCTCTCATCACGGTGGCCTCTCTTGCTGTGGAGCACAAGCTCTATGGGGCACAAGCTTCAGTAGTCGTGGGCCCCGGGCTCTGGAGCACAGGCTCTATGGGGCACAAGCTTCAGTAGTCATGGCCCCTGGGCTTTGGAGCACAGGCTCTATGGGGCACAAGCTTCAGTAGTCGTGGGCCCTGGGCTCTAGAGCACAGGCTCACTAGTTGCGGTGCACATGGGCATAGTTGCTCCATGGTATGTGGGATTTTCCTAGACCAGGGGTCGATTTTCCTAGACCAATGTGTCTTCTGCATTGTCAGGTGGAGTCTTCAGCACTGAACCACCTGGGAAGCCCAATGTTGAATTATTAATCTTTAGTTACATTTTACTTTGAGATGATATATGTCACAACATGCAATGTCAGCCACTATACTTTTCTTCCACTTCCTGTTCTTGTCTTTGGTGCTATCATTGTCATACATTCTACTCATAAATTTATTATGAATCTTACAGTCTGCTAATATTTTTGCCTTAAATCTTCTAATAGAGAATCAACATTTAGCACAGTCTCTATAGCTTTGAGAGGATCCATGTTTTCATCTGCTGTCATCTCCCTTTAGCTTGAAGAACTTTCTGAGGCAGTTTTGTGTAGTGTGTGTCTGGTGGCCATCAATTCTATCATCTCTCATTTACCTGAAATCATTTTAATTTTCATTCAGTTTTGAAAAGTATTTTCTTGGGTGATTCAATTCTAGATTAACAAATGCTCAACCCCAATACTCTACATATGTTTTTACATTGTCATCTGACTTTCATTGCCTCCAACAAAAAGTCAGTAAGTAATACTTATCCTTTTGTTCCCTGTATATAATGTGTCAAACTTCCTTGGCTGCTCTTAACATATTTTTGTTTTGTTTATTGAATTTCAGTAATTACATTTTCAAGTTTTCTGAGAATGGTTTCACTATCTTGTCTGGGGTTTGTTTAGCTTTTTGGATCAGTGGGTTTACAGTTTTCAGTAAATTTGGGAAATTTTTCATTTATTTTTTCTTAATATTTTTCTATATATCCCTTATTCTGAATCTCCAAATACACATATCTTATATATTTTTATATTATCCCACATGCCATTGAGTTTCCATTCAGATTTTTCTGCCTTTTTACTCTCTTTGGTTCAGTTTAGATAGTCTCTATTGCTGTGTTTTACTTCTCAATTCTTTTATTCTGCAATGTCTAGTCTTTTGTGTAATTAATCCAAATGTTCATTCCAATACTATATTTTTCAGTTTCAGAAGTCTCATTTGTTTATTTTTCCTAGTTTTTCTCCCTGTTTATTTTTATGTTTCATTTTAGGGATTTAAGGAGCTCTTCAGTCAATTTAATCATTTATGTAATTTGTGAAGCTGCTTTAAATGATTGTTTTTAAAAGTGTGTTATGGGTTACATTTCTCTCTTTTGGAAATTTTAATAATATTTTGGTTGGATGTTGGACATCACTAAGCAGTCTTCAGAAGTAAATAATCAAAACACACTCAGAAATCAGGGAATTGTACTTGATGAATTAAATAAAGTTTTTTTTCATTGGATTATCTTCATTCAGTTCAAAATGTGTTCCTTTGATGACCAAATGATGAAGTCTTATTTTGGTTTTCCTCCTTTAGTTTCAAAACTTCCTTGATCCCACCTTGCATGCCATATGCCCCAGCTACATCCTGCTTCTTCAGCAGTAGCTACCCTGATTTTCTTTTCCATTCATCTGTATCTATTTAAATGGTGTTTGCTTGTCTAAAGTGGGGGAAATGAGAAAGAATAGCAGCTTAGGTAGTAAATGGGAGAAGAGGGTGATGTAGTATGCTAACAACCTATTCAATGAGTGTTTCCCACAAATATTTGCATATTGTATCTATATTGAGGCTTTTTCAACTTGGAACTCTCCGAATTATGGCTTGTTTGCTCACTTCCTCTTCCTCCTCCTTCTTTTAGAATTGTAAAACATTCAACATGCCATCTTCTTTTAGACTTATAAAACATTCATGAAATAAATTAAAGACAATATGATCAATAGAAAGTTATTCTGTGCTTCTGGCCTGGAAAAATTAATATTGTTAATGTGCCTATACTTGTAAAGTGATCTACAGATTTAATGCAAGTCCTATCTAAATCCTAAAGACATTCTTCATAGAAATAGAGAAAACAATCTTAAATATGAGCATGTGGCTTAATTTTTATATATTCATGAATTTCTTGTTTTCTTATCATTATTGAATTTTAGTTCTGTTCCATTATGGTCATGTAAGATACTTGGAATTATTTTAATATTTTTGAATTTGTTAAGACTTATTTGGAACCTAGCTTGGAGAATATTCTATGTGTGCTTGAGAAGAATGCATATTTTTCTGTGGTTAGAATTAGTACAATGATAGCATTAAAATCAATTATTATCAGCCTTAGCATTTTCTATGAGTCCTGTTTCAGAAGAAAAACCTTTAAAAGAGACAATCTGGTAACTGAGCTGTCTGGTAAAGTTCAACTGAATCCTCCAGATTCTTTGACAAATCCTAGGATTTCAAGAGAGATGGCTGGGACTCTCTATGGCTCTCTGAGTTTTCTTAACTCATTTTCTTTCCCACTGAGGTCACTGACGAAATTCATGGAATTTTTTGGCATCAAAAAGTATCAGAAAGACAAGATGTGGTGACATAGATGTGAATTAATGATAGTGTCCATATATCTTCTCTAGAGCTGTCACCCATCTACAGGTTGGCATGCCCTCATGGATCCAGCCTCAGGACTTTCCCTAACCTAAGTCACTAGAGGACTAGCTCCTGAGAGATAAAACTGGTCAGAATATTAGCCCCACAAGTCCCATGAAAGCTTTCTAAGCTTGTCTGGATGCTAGGTCTCATCTCATAGCCCACATCCCTCTGGGTGGCTTCTGTTCTACGTATCTCTATGTTCAAGTGCCTGCATATTATATATTATCCTTGGATCTGTAGGTCCTAGGCTGCTAAATGAGAAATTCACTTCTCCAACCAATGCTAAAACACGTGTTCCCAGTATTCAGCCATTCCAATGATCTGAATTGGGCTCTGTAGGCTCGTAGACCTAGGAATTCAGATTTCTAATGAGTCTCAAAGTGTTCTTGGGATTCAGCCATTCCAAACTGACCTTATAACCCTCTCAGATTTCTCTTCAGAAACCTGCTGATGAAAATTCAATTAGAACACTAACTGTCAAAGACTCTCTACATGCTCCACTCCTAAAAAGAAAAACTTTCACTCCACTGCCTGTGACGTGCAGTTTCCAGTTGCCAAGTCAGTACCGTCAACACTCACGGGTTTTGTTGTTTCCTCTTAGGATTTGTGCGTCTGGCTGGAGGGGATGGACCCAGCTCAGGGCGAGTAGAAGTGTATTCTGGAGAAGCCTGGATCCCAGTGTCTGATGGGAACTTCACACTCCCCACTGCCCAGTCATCTGTGCAGAGCTGGGCTGCGGCAAGGCTGTGTCTGTCCTGGGACATGAGCTCTTCAGAGAATCGGGTGCCCGGGTCTGGGCTGAAGAGTTCAGGTGTGAGGGGGAGGAGCCTGAGCTCTGGGTCTGCCCCAGAGTGCCCTGTCCAGGGGGCACTTGTCCCCACAGTGGAGCTGCTCAGGTTGTCTGTTCAGGTGAGATGCAGGTCCAGCCTTTCACCTCTGTGAACACCCTGCTCAGGTGAGAAAGTCATGTGATTTTGCTGAAACTCTGTCTTCTTCTACCAGCATACTCAGAAGTCCGGCTCATGACAAATGGCTCCTCTCAGTGTGAGGGGCAGGTGGAGATGAACATTTCTGGACAATGGAGAGCACTCTGTGCCTCCCACTGGAGTCTGGCCAATGCCAATGTTGTCTGTCGTCAGCTTGGCTGTGGAGTTGCCATCTCTATCCCCGGAGGACCACACTTGGTGGAAGAAGGTGATCAGATCCTAACAGCCCGATTTCACTGCTCGGGGGCAGAGTCCTTCCTGTGGAGTTGTCCTGTGACTGCCCTGGGTGGTCCTGACTGTTCCCATGGCAACACAGCCTCTGTGATCTGCTCAGGTAAGAGAGAGGAAAGGGCTACTGGTCCTCAGGATGCTCCTGGAGTGAAATGTCCCCAGTAGCAGAGAGGGAGGGAAAATGGACTTCAAAGTCAGATATTTCATGGTGAAATAATGGATATTATCATTGTTCCTTCATTTTTCAGGCCAGGGCAAGAAGTGTGAAGGGGAATAATATATTTTTAAAGCAATGTTGTTGCTTACATGTAATCATAGAAAACAATGTAGGAGCAGTAAGTATAGACCTCAGTATGAACCCCAGCCCAGAGCAGCAAAGAGAATGTCCCCAGCACCACAGTCATTGTTGTTCCCAGTATCTGTGTCCTCCCTCCTCTAAAGGGAAAATCACTTAGTTAACTTCTGCTAACATAGTGTTTTATCAATGTTTGAACTTTCTATAAAAGGATGCCGTATGTGCAGCTTTTGTATCTAATTTCTTAGCCTCAAAATTATGTTTGGGATTCACACAGGATGTTTATTGTAGCACCTTACTTTTTTTTTTATGACTTTAGAGTATCAGTACAGGACTATGTACTGATCCATTAGACTGACAGTAGATATCTGAGCTGTTTCCAGTTCTTGACTATTACAAATATGATGCAACAACTTACCATGACAGTGTCTTTGGACGCAAATATGTGTTTCTTATTTTCCATGTTTAACCCTTGGTCTTTTATTTTCATTTTCTTAATCAAATGGTGTCCTTTGATGAACTCGTTTCTTAATCTTATGGAAACATAACTTACCAACTTTTTCTGTACATTTAATACTTCTTATATACTTTAAAAAATAGAGTTTTGCCTACTCGAAGATCTTAAAAACTTTCTCTAAGAGTGTCTTATGGAAATGGTATCATTTTTCTCTTGCATATTATTGTGCATTCCTTCTGGGATTGCTATCTGTGTAAGATAAGGGTCAGGTTTCATATGGACATCCAGTTGACTCAGAATCTTTTTCTGAAAAGATTTTTTCCCCATTGCAGTGCTGCCTTAATCATAAGAAGGGCAATTATGTCTGTCTTATTTGAGACTCTCTATTCTGCTCCATGTTGTCATTTGTCTATCCTTGCACCAATACTGCATTTTCTTAATTATGATAACTTCATAGTTGTTGTTCAATTGCTAAGTCATGTCTGACTCTTTGTGACCCCATAGACTACAGCTCACCAGGCTTCCATGTCCTTCACTATCTCTCTGAGTTTCAAACTTTGCAGGAAGTCTGAATAATTTTAATTTACAAGAGTTACTTTATATTAACTCCTCTAAAATCATTGCTTTTCTTACCAACTGTGCTCGTCGCTCTTGGTTGCTTGTATTCTGTATGAATTTAGAAGTCAGTTTGTTGTTTTTCAGCAAAAGAAAACCTTAAGGGTATTTACATTGAGATTAGGTTTGGAAATTTGAGAGGAGACATAGAAACTTGAGGATGATTGACACTGCAATGTTGAGCTCTCCAAATCATTGACATAATACATCCCTCCATTCAGTTAGTTCTTGAATTTCTCTCAGAGATTTTGCCCATCTTCTACTAGGCTTTCCCTAGGTATTTTATTTTTGATGTTATGAGTATTTTTGTGAAAGTGTCCTAGCAGTGAATTCTCTTTGATTTGTTTTCATATATTAATTTTTTAAATTTTGATGTAATTGAGATTTATAAAAATGTTTGGAAAATAATATAAAAGTTCCCTGATGACCTTTTCCTGGATTTCTCAATGTTAGTATCAACATTTTCTTTAATCTCTCTCTCTGTCCTTCCTTCTCTGTTCCCCTTCTGCCCCGTTTCTTCCTGAATATGCAAAATCTTTTTGAATTAAGTTGAAGACATGATGTTCCTTTACCTTTAGGACACTTCTGGGAATTTCCTTACAGAACCAGAGTTCAGTCAAGTCTTTAAATGACTTCAGCTCCAGGTGACATCTAATTGCAGCACTGAAAGACCCAGATGAAAGACTGCCAAACTGAGTCTTTTTCTGATTAATGACCCAAAGTCATAAGCAAAATGAAGTATATATATTTTTCCTTAAGCTACTAATTTTGCCTTTTCATAATGATCAAATTGCTAACATCCGTTAGATCACAGAAAAAGCAAGAGAGTTCCAGGAAAACATCTACTTCTGCATTATTAACTACACCAAACCTCTGACTATGTGGATCACAACAAACTGTGGAAAATTCTTCAAGAGATGGGAATACCAGACCCTCTTACCTACCTCCTGGGAAATCTGTATGCAGGTCAAGAAGCTACAGTTAGTACTGGACATGGAACAACAGACTGTTTCCAAATTGGGAAAGGAGTATGTCAAGGCTGTATATTGTCACCCTGCTTATTTAACTTATATGCAGAGCACATCATGCGAAATGACAGGCTGGATGAATCACAAGTTGGAATCAAGATTGCAAAGAGAAATATCACAAACCTCAGATATGCTAATGACACTACTCTTAAGGCAGAAAGTGGACAGAATTGAAGAGCCTCTTGATGAAAGTGAAAGAGGAGAGTGAAAAGGTTGGCTTAAAACTCAACATTCAAATAACAAAGATCATGACATTTGGTCCCATCACTTCATGGCAAATAGATAGGGAAACTGGAAACAGTGACAGACTTTATTTTGGGGGGCTCCAAAATCACTGCAGATGGTGATTGTAGCCATGAAATTAAAAGATGCTCACTCCTTAGAAGAAAAGCTATGACCAACCTAGACAGCATATTAAAAAGCAGAGACATTGGTTTGCCAACAAAGACTCATCTAGTCAAAGCTATAGTTTTTCCAGTAGTCATGTATGAATGTGAGAGGTGGACCATAAAGAAGGCTGAGTGCTGATGAACTGATGCGTTTGAACTGTGGTGTTGGAGAAGACTCTTGAGAGTCCCTTGGACTGCAAGGAAATCAAACCAGTCAGTCCTAAAGGAAATCAGTCCTGAATATTCATTGGAAGGATTGTTGCTGAAGCTGAAGTTCCAATACTTTGGCCACCTGATGTGAAGAACTGACTCATCTGAAAGACCCTGATGCTGGGAAAGATTGAAGGCAGGAGGAGAAGGGGGCAACAGAGGATGAGATGGTTGGATGGCATCAGTGACTCGATGGATATGAGTTTGAGCAAGCTCCAGGGGTTGGTGATGGACAGCGAAGATTGGTGTGCTGCAGTCCATGGGGTCGCAAAGAGTCGGATAGGACTGAGTGACTGAACTAAGTTTTGGGGGAAAATCTGCTATACAACAATATAACCAGAACCTGAATTTCTGATTTGAAGAATATCCTCTGGTCTTGCATTTTGATGTTTGTCCCTTATGCTGAGCTAATGTGCGGCTACACGTATTCTCTAGTTCTTAGTTTCTGGTAACAAGCTTTTGGGCTCTAGAAGTATTTGGTTTTCTTATCATTTCTCTACGAAGATACCCATTTTTTTTCAGTGCTTAATTCCACAAGCACTTTAATCATGGCTATTTGAATTCTCTGTCAGGTAACTCTAACAGCTGAAACCCTGGGAAATTCTTTCTAGTGTCTCTTTTTTCCTTTCTGTTTTTCATGAGATCTATTTTACATGTGTTTGTTTTAAAGTTAGATATTGAAGAAATTGTAGAACTCCTTCAGAAAGAATTTTGTTTTGCTTCTACTTAGGTGTAGATTTTGGCTTCCCTGGTGGCTTAGACGGTAAAGCATCAAAGCTGGAGATGTGGGTTACATTCCTGGGTTGGGAAGATCCCCTAGAGGAGGGTGTGGCAACCCACTGCAGTATTCTTGCCTAGAGAATCAGCATGGACAGAGGAGCCTGGAGGGCTACAGTCCATAGGGTTGCAAAGAGTCTGACAAGACTGAGTGACTAAGCGCAGCTCAGGGATAGATTTAGCGATAAAACATCTTACTTAACTCATTCTCTCAGCAACACTTGGGTTAAAACAAAAATGGTGGTACTGTCAGAAGCAGAGCTCTCCTTGGAGAAGGTGAACACTAAGATTATGATAACTTTACTGCTGGGTCTCAACTTTCATCTTAGGCTCCATTATTTCCCTTAACAGTTTCTTGTTATTCAACCCTTCCAGACCTCTGATCATTGCTGTTTCTGCAGGAAATCACACCCAGGTCCTGCTGCAGTGCAACGACTCCATATCTACGGTCTCAGAGGAGAGCGCCCCCTACTGCTCAGATGAGGGTGTCACAGGACAGAAAACCCCTCAACCCTGGGGTCACCGCCCCATCATCCCATTTCTCTCTCCTCAGACAGCAGGCAGCTCCGCCTGGTGGACGGGGGCGGTCCCTGCGCCGGGAGAGTGGAGATCCTTGACCAGGGCTCCTGGGGCACCATCTGTGATGACGGCTGGGACCTGGACGATGCCCGCGTGGTGTGCAGGCAGCTGGGCTGTGGAGAAGCCCTCAATGCCACGGGATCTGCTCACTTCGGGTCAGGATCAGGGCCCATCTGGCTGGACGACCTGAACTGCACAGGAAAGGAGTCCCACGTGTGGAGGTGCCCTTCCCGAGGCTGGGGGCGGCACGACTGCAACACAAGCAGGACGCGGGGGTCATCTGCTCAGGTCTGGGCTGCACATTGTCCACAGGCAGGGGGAGGGGTGGGGCCCTGGAGGACGCGGGTCTGAGCCCTGAGGGAGAGATGCTGAAAGGACCAGAGAAGGAGGCTTCCTCCCATGGAGCCTGTCTTTCCAGCAGATAGGAAGACGAGGTGCTTTCACTTCCTTCTGCAGCAGCTGAGGTTCTGGTCCTTTCTTTTCAGCAGTGCTTCCTGGCAGAGTCTTTTCTCACAGGTTTTCTTGAAAGCAGGGCTCTCTCTCCTGTTACATACAAAAAGTTAAAACCCACAGTACTAGTTTTCATTTGCTTAGGTAACAACATACCAACTTGTGGTTTAAAACAATATGTGTTTATTGCCTTACATCTGTAGCTTAGATGTCCAGTACAGATCTCACTGGGCTGGGGTCACGGCTTTAGCAGTGCCACATCACTTTTGCGGCTTTAGGGCTGAATCTGTTTCTTGTCTTTTCAAGCTTCTAGAAACTGCCTACATTCTTTGGTTCATAGCCCCCTTCATCCTTTTTCAGATCAGCAAAGCTGCCTGTCTTCAACCATTATCCAGAGTCACATCTCTCTCTCTCTAACCAGAGCTAAGAAAAGTATTCTACTTTTAAAGACAGTGGGTCTAAGGATGTGGCTCACATTGTTAATACAGTATTCTAGCTTAAACTCACCATCCCACTGTCCTTAGCTTAATCACATTTGTAAATCCTTCTTGTCAGATATGGTAACAGATTCACAAGTTGCAGAGATTGGGATGTGGAAATTCTGGGATTAATTATTCTGCCTATCTCCCCAGTATCCACATCACATCCCTTTGACATACTCTTTAAAGATTTTGTCAGGAAGCAGGATTCAGCTTCCCTCCCTCACTAGCACCCACGAAGTCTGGTCTTCCTCTCAATTCAAATCCACTACACTATTGTGGTAGAAATGGAAAGACAGACACACATGGCCAAAGTCAGCTAAAAGGGAGGTGGTGTCAGTCTTGTCATTAGTGGGTATCTCTTGAACAAGGTCAGAGATGAATGTTCATTATTTCTAGAAGAAAGGAAAACCTAGAATATCCAGCAAAGTTTTCACTGTGTCCTGTCTCCTCCCCTTTCAATCTCAGAGTTCCTGGCCCTCAGAATGGTGAGCGAGGACCAGCAGTGTGCGGGGTGGCTGGAAGTTTTCTACAACGGGACCTGGGGCAGTGTCTGCCGCAGCCCCATGGAAGACATCACTGTGTCCGTGATCTGCAGACAGCTTGGCTGTGGGGAGAGTGGAACCCTCAACTCTTCTGTTGGTCTCAGGGAAGGTTCTAGACCCCGGTGGGTGGATGGAATCCGCTGCCGGAAAACTGACACCTCTCTCTGGCTGTGTCCTTCTGACCCTTGGAATTACACTTCCTGCTCTCCAAAGGAGGAAGCCTATATCTCGTGTGCAGGTGACTTACTGTCTGTTTCTGTGTGTCTGCCCCAATCCCTGAAGGATGCAGTGAGATTTGATATTTTAAAACCTAAGTGATATTTTAGTAATCTAAGTTTAATTTGGGTCCACAAAAATGACATTAAGTAAAAATGTTAGTCACTCAGTCGTGTCTGACCCTTTGCATCTCTGTGGACTGTATAGCCTGCCAAGTTCCTCTGTCCATGGAATTCTCCAGGCAAGAATACTGGAATGGGTTGCCATTCCCTTCTCCTGGGGATCATCCTGACCCCAGGTATCAAAATCAGTTTTCCACATTGCAGTCAGATTCTTTACCGTTTGAGCCACCAGAGAGACCTAAATGAGGTAAAGATGGAACTAATTTAATTCATGTATTCTAACCTTGATTGTTAAAATTTTTCAGATGTAATTCTTATAACATTGTACTAGTCCTAAGTGTACAATATAGTATTTATGTATTTGTACATATTGGTAAATAATCACTACAGGTATAGTAATATCCATCACAACATGTAGTTACGATTTTTTTTTCTTATGATGAAAACTTTAAGATGTATTTTCCTACCTACTCTCAAGTATAAAATACGGGTTAACTGTAATCACCATGTTGTACATTACATCCTCATGACAGTAATTTTAGACCTGGAAGTTTGTATCTTTTGGCTACCTTCACCCATCCCATTTTGACCACATTGACCCTCTGGAAACCACCAAACTGTCCTTTGCATCTCTGAACTCACTTGTCTGTTTTTTTTTTTTTTTTTAATAATCCACATGGAAATAAGATTAAATGGTATTTTTCTTTCTCCATTTGATTTAGTTCATTTAGCATAATGACCTCAAGTTCCATCCATGTTGCAAATGGCAAGATTTTCTTTTTTTTTATGGCTGGATATATGTACATAGCAAATGTTATTTATCCATTCATCAATCAAAAAAGGCTTAATAATGTTTGACTATTTTAAATAATTCTGCAGTGAAAATTGGGTTGCACATATCTTTTTAAGTTAGTGTTTTTATTTTGTTCAGATAAATACCTCAAAGTGAAATTACTAACTCACATGGCAGTTTTATTTTTAGGTTTGAGTTTCTATTGAGGAACCTTAATACTGTTTTCCATGGTGGCTGCACCAACTTATCTTTCCCCCAACTGTGCACAAGCTTTCTCTTCTTGCCACATTCTCAAAAATTCTCATTATTTCTTGTCTTTTTGCTAAAAACAACTCTATGAGGTAATATCTCATTGTGGTTTTGATTTGTATTTTCCTGATGGTTAGTAATGTTGTATATCTTTTCATGTACCTTTTCATGATGAGCTGTATGCTTTCTTTGAAAAAATGTCTACTCAGGTCCTCTGCCCATTTTTAAATGAGACTGTATTCTTTTGCTATTGAGTTGTATGAGTCCTTTATGTATTCCACATATTAACCCATATCAGAAATATATTTTGCAAATATTTTCTGATACTATATATTGTCTTTCCATTAAAAATTTTTTTCCACCACAATATCTTTGCCCTTTATTTATATATTTACCAACCTGCATGCCCTACTGGATCTTAGTTCCCCAAACAGAGATTTAATCTGGGCCATGGCAGTGAAAGCACTGGTCCTGACCACTGGACTGCCCGGTAAGTTCCTCATTTTGCTGATGGTGTCCTTTGTTGTACAGAAGTTTTTTAGTTTTATGTTGTCCCACTTAGTTTTGCTCTTGTTGCCTTTGCTTTTGGCATCAAATCCAAAAAGCCACCACCAAAACAGCTGTCTATGACTTTTTCTTCCAGGATGTTTATGGCCGCAGGACTTACGATTAAGTCTTTGATCGATTTTGAATTAATTTCTGTGACTGGTATAAGAGAGTGGTCCAGTTTTATTTTTTGCATGTAGCTGTCCAGTTTTCCCAGCACCATTTATTGAAGAGACTATCCTTTCTGCATTGCATATTCCTAGTTCCTCTGTCAAAAATTAATTAACTGTATGTATTTGGGTTTATTTCTGGGCTCTCCATTCTATTCTGTTGATCTCTGCACCCATTTTTTATACCAACACTATACTGTTTTGCTTAATACAGCTTTGAAATATAGTTTTAAATCAGGAAACATGGCACCTCCAATATTGTTCTTCTTTCTCAAGACTGCTTTGGCTATTCAGGGTCCTTTGTGGTTCCATACAAATTTTAGGATTGTTTGTTCCATGTCTGTGAGAATTTCCTTTGGAATTTTGATAACAAAATCCACTATCTTTCATCAGTGTCTTAGAGTTTCAGTGTACAGGACTATCACCTCTTTGGTTAAATTTGTTCCTAATAATTTATCAGGTTTTTGTTCAACTGTAAATAGAATTGTTTTCTTAATTTTTCCTTATGGCAATTTGTTATTAGTGTATAGGAATGCAACTGATTTTTGTATGTGAAGTTTGTATCTTGTGACTTCACTGAGTATATTAGTTCTAACAGATTTTGGTGGGGGCTTTAGAGTTTTCTATATGTAATATTATGATATCTCCACATAGCGTCAGTTTTGCCTTTTCCTTTCAGATTTGTGTGTCCTTATTTTTTTTCCTTGCCAGATTGTTTTGGCTAGGAATACCAAAACTATGTTGAATAACAGTGGTGATTAGGCATCTTTGTCTGCACCTGATCTCAGAGAAAAAATATTCAGCTTTTTACTGTTGAGTATGAGGTTAGCTGTGAGTTTGTCATATGGTCTTTATTATGCTGAGGTATAATCCCTCTATATCTACTTCATAGAGGTTTTAAAAATCAGAAATGGATGTTAATGTTTTCAAATGATTTTTGATTTTGATTTTCATTTTGTTCACTTGGTGTATCACATTGATTAATCTGTGAATATCGAGCCATCTTTGTGGCCTTTGGAACAAATCTCACCTGATCATCCTGCATGATCCTTTGGATGCATTATTGAATTATGTTTTTTAATATTTTGTTGAGGATTTTTGTCCCTTTGTTTATCAGAGATATTTCCTGTCTGGTTTTGATATCAGAACAATGTTGGCCTCATAAAATGAGTTTGGCAGTGTTCTTTTCTTCTGCTTTTGGAAGAGTCTGAGAAGGTTCCACCACTTAATACCATTACAGTGGGAGTTTGGATTTCAACAGCAAGTGCTGAATGAAGTAAATAAATGTGGCAAGGTGACAGATATTCAAACCAAAGTGCTTATTCCCTGCAACATTTCTCTCTCCCTCTCTTTCCTACATACACAAACACACACACTCCATTCAGATATATCATGAATGATATACTGGGTGTTGCCTAAGAGAATGTGGTGATAGATATTTCACATAGCAGAGAGAATGTGGTGACAGATATTTCAAAAACATATATTCACCACTCCTTGCCTCTCTTGCCTCATCTCTTTGTCTTTTCCACTTGAAGGCTAAAGAATCATTAAACTATAAAATGTTTTATTGATGATATTTTTCCTACAGTAAAGCACCAGGAAGTGGGAGGTGGTTAAGTCTCTGACCCCTTACAAAGATCTTGCCATCACTTTCTCAGGGGATCTCGGTATAGATTGGGCAGGAGGTTTGATAGGATGATGTGGAAAGAATACATTAATTCTGATATTTTTTTAACAGGTACATTTTACACTTATGTATATTTCTTTCAGGCTTTTGCACCTTTTTCTTGGTGTTTGTTTGTAATTTCTGTTTCCTCTGATTACTTAGCTTTCTCAGCATATTTATTTGAGTCTATTGCAGTTTTACTTTCAGTTCAGTTTAGTCACTCAGTCGTGTCTGGCTCCTTGTGACCCCATGGACTGCAGCACACCAGGCCTCCCTGTCCATCACCAACTCCCAGGGTTTGCTCAAACTCATGTCTATTGAGTCAGTGATGCCATTCAATCATCTCATCCTTTGTCGTCCCCTTATCCTCCTCCTTTCAATCTTTCCCAACATCAGGATCTTTACCAATAAGTCAGTTCTTCGCATCAGGTGACCAAAGTATTGGAGTTTCAGCTTCAGCATCAGTCCTTCCAATGAATATTCAGGACTGATTTCCTTTAGGATGGACTGGTTTGAACTACTTGCAGTCCAAGGGACTCTCAAGAACCTTCTCCAACGCTACAGTTCAAAAGCATCAATTCTTTGGTGCTCAGCTTTCTTTATAGTCCAACTCTCACATCTATACATGACTACTGGAAAAACCATAGCCTTGACTAGACAGACCTTTTTTGGCAAAGTAATGTCTCTGCTTTTTAATATGCTGTCTAGGTTGGTCATAACTTTCCTTCCAAGGAGTAAGCATCTTTTAACTTCACGGCTGCAGTCACCATCTGCAGTGGTTTTGGAGCCCCTCAAAATAAAGTCTGTCACTGTTTCCATTGTTTCCCCATTTATTTGCCATAAAGTGATGAGACCAGATGCCATGATCTTCGTTTTCTGAATGTTGAGCTTTAAGCCAACCTTTTCACTCTCCTCTTTCACTTTCATCAAGAGGCTCTTTAGTTCTTCTTCACTTTCTGCCATAAATGTGGTGTCATCTGCATATCTGAGGTTATTACTGTTTCTCCCGGCAATCTTGATACCAGCTTGTGCTTCTTCCAGCCCAGCATTGCTCATGATGTACTCTGCATATAAGTTAAATAATCATGGTGACAATATATAGCCTTGATGTATTTCTTTCCCTATTAGGAACCAGTCTGTTGTTCCATGCCATTTCTAACCATTGTTTCCTGACCTGCATATAGGTTTCTCAAGAGGCAGGTCAGGTGGTCTGGTATTCCCATCTCTTGAAGAATTTTCCACAGTTTGTTGTGATCCACACAGTCAAAAGCTTTGGCATAGTCAATAAAACAGAAACAGATGTTTTTCTGGAACTCTCTTGCTTTTTTGATGATCCAGTGGATGTTGGCAATTTATCTCTGATTCCTCTGCCTTTTCTAAAACCAGCTTGAACATCTGGAAGTTCACAGTTCATGTATTGTCGAAGCTTAGCTTGGAGAATTTTCAGCATTACTTTGCTAGTGTGTGAGATGAGTGCAACTGTGTGGTAGTTTAAACATTTTTAGACATTGCTTTTCTTTGGGATTGGAATGAAAACTGACTCTTTCTAGTCCTGTGGCCACTGCTGAATTTTCCAAATTTGCTGGCATATTGAGTGTAGCACTTTCATAGCATCATCTTTTAGGATTTGAAATAGCTCAACTGAAATTCCAGCACCTCCACTAGCTTTGTTCGTAGTGATGCTTCCTAAGGCCCACTTGACTTCGCATTCCAGGATGTCTGGCTCTAGCTGAATGATTATACCATCGTGATTATCTGGGTCATGAAGATCTTTCTTGTGTAGTTCTTCTGTGTATTCTTGCCATCTCTTCTTAATACTTTCTACTTCTGTTAAGTCCATACCATTTCTGTCTTTTATTGAGCCCATCTTTGCATGAAATATTCCCTTTATCTCTAATTTTCTTGAAGAGATCTCTAGTCTTTTCCATTCTGTTGGTTTCCTCTATTTCTTTGCACTGATCACTGAAGAAGTCTTTCTTATCTTTCCTTGCTATTCTCTCCCTTCAGGGAGCTTCCATAAGCCTCTTATCCTCCTCCATCAGAGGACAGACAAACTGAAAACCACAATTACAGAAAACTGACCAATCTGATCATATGAACCACACCTTGCCTAACTCAGTGAAACTATAAGCCATGCCAATATGGCCACCCAAGATGGACAGGTCATGGTGAGAATCCTGACAAAATGTGGTTCACTGGAGAAGGGAATGGTAAACCACTTCAGTATTCCTGCCTTGAGAACCCCATGAACAGTATGAAAAGGCAAAAAGATAGGACACTGAAAGATGAACTCCCCAATTTGGTAGGTGCCCAAATTGCTACTGGAGATCAGTGGAGCAATAACTCCAGAAAGAATGAAGAGATGGAGTCAAAGCAAAGACAACACTCAGCTGTGGATGTGACTGGGGATAGAAGCAAAGTCCGATGCTGTGAAGAACAATATTGCATAGGAACCTGGAATGTTAGGTCCATGAATCAAGGCAAATTGCAAGTGGTCAAACAGGAGATGGCAAAAGTGAGCGTAGACATTTTAGGAATCAGCAAACTAAAATGGACTGGAATGGGAGAATTTAACTCAAATGACCATTATATCTACTACTGTGGGCAAGAATCCCTTAGAAGAAATGAAGTAGCCATCATAGCAAACAAAAGAGCCCAAAATGCTCTACTTGGATGCGATCTCAAAAATGACAGAATGATCTCTGTTCATTTCCAAGGCAAACCATTGAATATCACAGTATTCTGAGTCTATGCAATGGCAACCCACTCCAGTACTCTTGTCTGGAAAATCCCATGGATGGAGGAGCCTGGTAGGTTGCAGTCCATGGGGTCGCTGGGAGTTGGAGACGACTGAGCGACTTCACTTTCACTTTTCACTTTCATGCATTGGAGAAGGAAATGGCAACCCACTCCAGTATTCTTGCCTGGAGAATCCCAGGGACAGGGGAGCCTGGTGGGCTGCCCTCTATGGGGTCACACAGAGTCAGACACGACTGAAGCAACTTAGTAGAAGTAGCAGCATGCCCGAGCCAGTAATGCTGAAGAAGCTGAAGTTGAAGCTATGAAGCTTCTATGAAAGCTTCTATGAAGACCTACAAGAACTTCTAGAACTAACACCTCAAAAGATGTCCCTTTCATTATAGCGGACTGGAGTGCAAAAGTAGGAAGTCAAGAAACACCTGGAGTAACAGACAACTGCCCTTGGAGTAAGAAATGAAGGCAGGGCAAGAGTTTTGCCAAGAGAATGCATTGGTCATAGCAAACACCCTCTTCCAGCAACACGAGAGAGGGACTCTACACATGAACATCACCAGATGGTCAACACCGAAATCAGATTGATTATGTACTATTTGCAACCAAAGATGGAGAAGCTCTATACGGTCAGCAAAAACAAGACCAGGAGCTGACTGTGGCTCAGATCATGAACTCTTTATTGCCAAATTCAGACTTAAATTGAAGAAAGTAGGAAAAACCACTAGACCATTCAGATATGACTTAAATCAAATCCCTTACAATTATACAGTGGAAGTGACAAATAGATTTAAGGGACTAGATCTGATAGACAGAGTGCCTGAGAACTATGGATGGAGGTTCATGACATTGTACAGCAGACAGGGAGCAAGACCATTCCCAAGAAAAACAAATGTAAAAGAACAAAATGACTGTTGAGGAGGCCTTACAAATAGTTGTGAAAAGAAGAGAAGCAAAAAGCAAAGGAGAAAGAGAAAGGTATACCCATTTGAATGCAGAGTTCGAAAGAATAGCAAGGAGGGTTTTGCTTTGCTCAGTAGCTATTTGTCTATCTTTTTCTGAAGTCTACTTGGTAAATCTGTATATTCCCTTAAAGAGCTTCTTCTTACTACAGAAATATTATTTTGTCCATATGTTATATTGAATAATAGATGAGAGTAGTTTAGAATCTAACAATTTTCCATTAAAACCCATGGCGAATTCATGTTGATGTATGGCAAAACCAATACAATATTGTAAAGTAATTAGCCTCCAATTAAAATAAATGAATTTATATTAAAATTATGTAAATGAAATTTTAAATATAAATTTATTCTGTGTTTATGGACTAATTTCCTTTAATACACCTTATTTTCATAAACCATTATTATTAATTTATATTTGCTTCACTATTTTGTTGATTAGCATTGATTTAAAGAAAATATATTTCACTGAATTGTACTCATCTGCTCATTTATTTAATAATATTTGACAAGCACTTATCATGGTATTTAGAAAATGTTCTCCATCCATACTTGCTGAATGAGTGCACACAATGTGCAAGCACTGTCCTAAGAGAAGAAACACAGGGTAATTAAAGTGTGCAAGGTCTTTCCTTCATTCAGGGGTGTCTTAGTGTGTGTGTGTGCCTTTATAGACAGCTGTGTTTGTATTTGTTATTGAATGTGCAGAGTGATTAATAAGTAAATGTTTATAGGTGATTCAGATATCTTTCTCTATCTTTAATTTTTTTCTCTAGAATATTTTGCAAATTTTCTTATTTATTTTTAGGAACTGTATAAACTAACATCATTTACCATTTTTCTTACATTATTTGGAAATATTTCCCCATCTTTTGTGTATGATTTTAGGTTTGTATATGTGTATGGGAGGTTATGTGATCAAATTTATAACGTTTTAGTTTTTTGACTATGCCTTTAATGCAATGTTTCAAATGCCATTCTTCATCTCAAAATAACTTTTAATCAAGTTTATTTTCTAGAAGTGATTTTATAATTCCACTAAATAATATTTAAAACCTTACTGCATATAAATTTGTTTTACTGTGCATGATGGTGTAATATTGTCATCAGTTAGGAATTATATTTTATATATGTGGTATTTTTACTTATAATTTCAAATAAAAATATATTATTTCATGATCTCATGGATATGACATCAAAAGAATAGGTAAAAGTAGACAAGTGAGAATATCCCAGATGGCTCAGTGGTAAAGAGTTCACCTGCCAGTGGAGGAGACACACAAGACATGGATTCAACCCCTGGGTCAGGAAGATCCCCTGGAGAAGGAAATGGAAACTCACTCCAGTTTTCTTGCCTGGGAAATCTCATGGACAGAGGAGCCTGGCAGGCTATACTCCATGGGGTCACAATGAGTTGGACACGACTGAATGACTGAACACCAGCATGACAGTAAAAGAAACAACAGTAGGGTGAAAAGGCCCCTTACAGCAATCACATGAGGGATTAATTTGCAAAATATATAAAATCCTACAGCTCAAGAGCAAAACAAAAGCAACAATGGCAAATGCTCTAATAAACTGGTTTAAAAAAATTGGTCAGGGACTAGCCATTTCTCCAAAGAAGACATATGGATAGCTAACAAGTATATGAAAATATACTGACATCTCTAATCATCAGAGAAATGTAAATGAAAACCACAATGAGATGTCATCTTACACTTGTCAAAATGGCTATAATTTTTAAAAAGACAAATGTTGGCAAGGTTGTGGAGAAACTGGAACTCTTCTGGATATTTATCCACATTAAATGTGTATATTGCATCTCAAAACTATGACCAAAAAATCTGTATAATTTATAGTGATTTGCCTTTTCATTCTGGTATTGTTAAGTTTTTTCTCTCTGCTCTTGATTAGTATTGCTCAGTGTTGATTAATTTTCAGTGAGCCATGTTTGAACAGCTTTCCTCTATTATCTTTGTCTTATGCTTACTTTCTTTTTTAGATTAACTTTATTTTTTTCTTTATTAATTCCAATCTTGTACATCCTTTAGGCTTTATTTCTCATACCCTAGCTTCTTAAATGAAAGCTTACATTTTTTCATTTTCCGTCTTTCCTCTTTTCTAAATCTAAGGTATAAATTTCCCTTAGACACTACTTTAGTTGCACTGGAAGAATTTAGTTACAGAATATCTTTGTTACCATTATTTCATAATATTTTCAAGTTTGAAAGTTATTTCTAGGCCTAGGAATTCTTTGGAAGAATATTTCTTAATTTTCTCAGTAGGGATGGCTAAGTATACTTTCATATTAATACTTAACTTAATTTCACTCTGGTCAAAGTAAACATTGTATAAATTCAATTCTCTGAAGGTTTTTATTCTATCATGTGATCATCAAAACATCTACTTCTGCTTTATTGACTATGCCAAAGCCTTTGACTGTGTGGATCACAACAAACTGTGGAAAATTCTTCAAGAGATGGGAACACCAGACCACCTGATCTACCTCTTGAGAAATCTGTAAGCAGGTCAGGAAGCAGTAGTTAAATTGGACATGGAACAACAGACTGGTTCCAAATAGGGAAAGGAGTACGTCAAGGCTGTATATTGTCACCCTGCTTATTTAACTTATATGCAGAGTACATCATGAGAAATTCTGGGCTGAATGAAGCACAAGCTGGAATCAAGATTGCATAACCTCAGATATGCAGATGACACCACCCTTATGGCAGAAAGTGAAGAACTGAAGAGCCTCTTGATGAAAGTGAAGGAGGAGAATGTAAAAGCTTGACATTCAGAAAACTAAGATCATGACATCTGGTCCCATCACTTCATAGCAAATAGATGGGGAAATAGTGGAAACAGTGACAGACTTTATTTTGGGGAGCTCCAAAATCACTGCAGATGGTGACTGTAGCCATGAAATTAAAAGATGCTTACTCCTTAGAAGAAAAGCTATGAACAACCTAGACAGCTTATTAAAAGGCAGAGACATTACTTTGTCAACAAAGGTCTATCTAGTCAAGGCTATGGTTTTTCTAGTAGTCATGTATGGATGCGAGAATTGGATTATAAAGAAAGCTGAGCACCAATGAATTGATGCTTTTGAACTGTGGTGATGGAGAAGACTCTTGAGAGTTCCTTGGACAGCAAGGAGATCCAACCAGTCCATCCTAAAGGAAATCAGTCCTGAATATTCATTGGAAGGACTGATGCTGAAGCTGAAATTCCAATACTTTGGCCACCTGATGTGAAGAACTGACTTATTTGAAAAGACTCTGATGCTGGGAAAAGTTGAAGGTGGGAGGAGAAGGAGACAACAAGAGTATGAAATGGTTGGATGGCATCACTAACTCGATGGACATGAGTTTGAGTAAACTCTGGGAGTTGGTGATGGACAGGGAGGCCTGGCATGCTGCAGTCCATGGAGTTGCAGAGTCAGGCACAACTGAATGACTGAATTGAGCTGAACTGATGATCATTTAAAAATGGAAGTTTCCAGTGAATTAACAATAATGTAAATAACAAATTCTTTCATTGTTGAGTGTATTGCTCTATATATGTTATTAGCTAACTGTGTTGTTTACATCTGCTACATTCTTCATTCTTTTTTGTATACTTGGTTTGCATGCTATTGCAAAATGGATGTTAATGTCCCCCCATTTTGATTATGATTTTGTCTACTTCTGTTCTTGGTTCTGTCAAGTATTATTCTAATTTCAAGCAATGTTTTGATATTTTCTTGGATTTTAATATCTATAATATCTTTATTAGGGTGTATCTTGTTATAATCATGAAAAGATCCTCTTTAACTCAATTAGCACATCTTGCTTTCAAGTCTACTTCCTGTGACTTTTATATAGCTATTCCAGTTTTCTTACAGTTAAGATTCACACAGTATGTACACTTTTTCCATCATTTTACTTTCAACCTTTCTTTACCCTCATATATAGGCTGAATATCTTCATGGTGGCATTTACATGGATTTTGTGGTTTCATCAAGATAGGCTTTAATTTGAAGTATCTAATCAGTTTACTGTAACTGCAATTATTTGTATTGTTGGGCTAGTATCTATCATTTCCTTTTAATTGACCCACGTGCTTTATGTTCTTTTTTCCTCTCTTTCCCCCCTTCTTTTGTATTAAACAGATCTGTTATTATTCCAAATTTTCCTTTTTCTTTGATTTTCAGCAGCTTTACTAGGTGTGGGAGTTTTCATACCCATCCATCCATTTTTAAAAAATTCTCAGTTATTGTATCTTCAAGTATTACTTCTGCTGCTCTGTCTCTCTGTCTTAGCTTCTCTTCTCCTCCTATAACTCCTTCTTCTCATCTCTCATCTCTAGGACTCCTCTAAGTCAGTAATTCTGTGTAGAGTTCTATCTAAAATTCTTCTAAACTTATTAATTCAACTCTCTAGACATTTTATTTTCAGTTGGTAACTGTTCCTTGATTTTTTATAGTTATAATTAGTTGTTAATGTTTTTCATCTTTTCACCCATTTATTCTCTCATTTCCTCTTTTTTACTCGATTTATTGATCACAGTTAAAATCTGTATCTGCTAACTCCAGCACCTCTATCATGTGAGCTCTGCCTTCTCTTATTTTCTTTTTTTCACTTTGTTAATACGTCATGTCATCCCATGTCTTCGGCATTGAAAAAATGATCCTCCAGATACATTTTCTAACCCTTGAGAGGATTCAGATTCTGTTCTGTTAAACAAGTAGGAGAAGGGTCGAAGATCACTCAAATATATAAATACAACTGAGAACTGAGCTGTGACAAGTCTAGGTTGAGGTTTTGGTAGCACTCAATCCACCTCTTATCTCTCTGTCCATGTGGCATGGGCCTTCAGAGATTTTGGTTGAGAATCTGGATATTTTGGTAGCTCAGCACTCAAGAGAGTGAGGGAATCGCCACTCTGCTCTCCAAGACTTTTGACATAGATCTTTGGCTTCCAGTCAGCTTCATGGCCTGTATAATGAGCATATATTCGAGGAAAAAATCTGCTGTGTGAGAGAGGCTTTCAGGTCTCCAATTTTGTTTCACCACCAGGTAACCCAAATTATGCTGTCTTCTCTGTCCAAATAGGAGTCCTCTGTTTCTCTGAGCCCGGATTCTGAGCCGTTAACCCAGGCACCAAATTGGGAAATTCCTCCAGAGAAAAAGAAGCTGTAGATCCTTGGTTAACATTGAAATATATTACATGACCTCCACTCTTTAGAATTCTAGCATATTTAGTCCATGTTGTGTCCACAAATGTCTGATACCTTTCAGTTCATTTCAGTCACTCAGTAGTGTGTGACTCTTTGCGACCCCATGAATTGCAGCATGCTAGGCATCCCTGTCCATCACCAACTCCCGGAGTTCACTCAGACTCACGTCCATCGAGTCAGTGATGCCATCCAGCCATCTCATCCTCGGTCGTCCCCTTCTCCTCCTGCCCCCAATCCCTCCCAGCATCAGAGTCTTTTCCAATGATACCTTTACTTAAAGAAAATTTCCAGCATTTAAAGTTGTGTCTAACAAGACCATTAGCCTGCTTTCTCTTCCATTCTTCATGGAAGAACAGAATTTGAGGTTTTATTCTCTACTTCATCACTTACTTAATGACAACAGTGATAGACACCATTTAAACTTTCTTTCCATGACTGGTTATGTATCAAAGGAGAGAATAATTCAGTGGATCTGTTAATATTGTTTGTTCAAAGGCTTTCAAAGCAGGAATATAACATAGTTTTGCTCTGTGAGTTAGAAATACATATTTTCCCATAGAGAACAAATAACTCCAAATTTTAGATAATAGCAATACCTGACACAAAGTCCAAGGAGAGATTATATTCCTTTGGGAGAAGAAGCTACATTCTGTGATTCCCAGTGGAATCTGGCCAATGTCAGTCAATATCTTCTGACATCATCTCTCACACAGGGTTGTTTAATCCACTCAAAGAGATTATATTTTTTGAAACTAAGTATCCAGATCTGGAGTTTGAAGCTTAGAATCATAAGTGAACTATTCTAGGGTAAACCATGGTGTCTCACAGACCATTTGTTTTTCAGTTCTCATGACTATACCAAGGAGAACCATTTTAAAGATAGAGGATTCACGGCTGCTCCCCAAGGCTTCTGATGAAGCCACTGCCTGACTCTAAAGTCAATGACCAAGAGTGTGTAGCTTATAAGGAATACATCCAGCTACCAGCCTAATCCTGTGATTCTGAACTCATTTAACCGCTCAGGGTAGAGAGACCAACATTTCCTGTAAATCTTTCTCAGATTTTCTGCAGAGCTTTACAAATCAGAATGTTAACTCTGATAGGACCTTGTAACATCATCTGTCTCAGACTACTTAGTAAAGTAATAGTTCCTGTTTTTGCCCATTTTCATCCTTGTTATGCTCTTATCACTTCTATAAGAAACCAGATCCAAATATTCCACAGGGCAATGACTCCGCTGCATCAGCTTCTGAGGAGAGCGCCCCAGCTGCTCGGGTGAGGGTGCCACAGGACAGAAGACCTTTCTCATCTGCTGGTCAGCAGCCCATTGTCCCATTTCTCTCTCCTCAGACAGCAGGCAGCTCCGCCTGGTGGACGGGGGCGGGCCCTGCGCCGGGAGAGTGGAGATCCTTCATCGGGCTCCTGGGGCACCATCTGTGATGACGGCTGGGACCTGGACGATGCCCGCGTGGTGTGCAGGCAGCTGGGCTGTGGAGGAGCCCTCAGTGCCGTGGAGTTTGCTCCCTTTGGGGCGGGCTCAGGACCCATCTGGCTGGACCACGTGTATTGTGGAAGAATGGAGTCCCACGTGTGGCAGTGCCCTTCCTGGGGCTGGGGGCGGCACAACTGCGGTCATGACGAGGATGCAGGAGTTATCTGCTCAGGTATGATCAGTGAATTGCCCACTGACTGAAAGAGCAGAAAGCTCCAAGGAAGCCGGTGTCTGATCACCAGGGCAATAGATGTGTAAGCTAGAGACGTCCGAGATATCCTCCTTGAATGCATAAAGTATCTGTGAGTGATCAGTTCAGTTCAGTCGCTCAGTGGTGTCCGACTCCTTGCTACCCCATGGATTGCAGCATGCCAGGCTTCCCTCTCCATCACCAACTGCCGAAGCTTACTCAAACTCACATCTATTGAGTCGGTGATGCCATCCATGTCTTCCCCTTCTTCTCCCGCCTTCAATCTTTCCTAGAGTCAGGGTCTTTTCAAAGGAGTAAGTTCTTCCCATCAGGTTGCCAAAGTATTGGAGTTTCAGCTTCGGCATCAGTCCTTCCAATAAATATTCAGGACTGATTTCCTGATGGGGTTCATTTATTGCTACTTTCCTTTTACAAGTCTCTGTTATTTCTTCTCCAGTGATCTTACCTGATATAGCTTAATCTATATCCCAATAAAAATTAATACTCACTTTTTATATAATTTACTTTTGGAAGAGTGACACATTTGCAAATCACCACATGCGCCTGCTTTGCACAGTGAGCCCATGGGAGGAAAGGGCTAGAATGAGGATGTACCTTCCAGGATGGAGTCCTTTCTGAATATATGGTGTGAGACACCTTTTTGTGCTGGGTTATAGGAGTGGAGGCACAGGGGACATCATCAAACAAATCAGAGAGGAACTTATGGATTTGTGCCAAATTGCAATTCCCCTTTGAAATTTAGATTTGAATATTCATAGCTCTTTGACTGGTAGGACAATAGGGTTGTGGATAAAATGTTCTGAGTCTGGGTTCTCCTTTTGTTGTTTCTAGAAAGGATTGTCTATTCTTTTTTTCCCTTTAAAACCTCTGTATAAACCAAAATTTTGGAGGAACACTTAGCCACACACTGACAAGTCAAAGATATAGGCAATACAATAAGAATTTTTATGTCTAAGAAATTATATTTTATACCTAATGTCTTCAATGATATAAGAGAATTGTGTTTGGGGGCTTGTTTGATAGGAATAGGAGTAAGAGGACACCTATCATTTTTGAAGAGGATAGGAGAGACTTATAGTAGCAAAGAGGAAAAAGAAGGGCAATGGAAGATGTCAAAGGCCATATGGGGTTCTCTGAGCATCACTACAGGTCCAGGTGTTGTGGGGAGGATACCACATGTGCCTAAGGATACTGGAGGTCTGTACAGCAAAGAGATCAGACAAGGATGTATTTTTATTATATTTAATACCTTTATCCACTCACGCCAGCCTCCTATTGCACACATTTTCTTACAATTTTCACACACATATCCTTTCATATAAAATTTAAAATCAAGTAGAAAATAGAAAAGAAAAAAAATATGCCTCAGAAGTATCTATCCTGATGTGTATAAGATTTTATTGATTATTCAGCATATATTTGAGTGTTTAGCATGTATCTTGGTATATGAAATAGCATACAAGAAATATTTCTTTCTTGTTCTTTTTAAATTTGTAACCTCATGGGATTGATGTAGAAATTAACAACCTGTTAAGTAAAAATGTTTTAATTAGAATGTGTATCCTATGACCAAACTCCCAGCCAGACCACAGATGTCCTAACCTGGACTGAGGAGTTGAAAGTGGGTAAGTAACAAAAGGCTAACAGATCATCCTGGCTCTCACCATTCCCTCTTGGATAAGTGGTCAAGCTGGTCCTTCGATTCATTAATTTCTATAGTGTCTTATCTGTTCTCTCCTGTTCTCTATAGTAGATTTTATTCTGTTGAAATAGTCTTTCTGAACATTCAATGTTCTCATACCTATGAAATCAGAGTCCTTTACCAGAAAGAATTCCACCGTGTACATAATTATAAGCACAGTCAGAAATCAGGCAAATGTATTTAAAAGTTGTTCTTTATGATGAGAAGTTTTATTTTTTTCATTAGGTTACCTTTCCTCCATTCAAAATATGGTCCCTGAAGGTCAAATCATGTCGTGAGTCTTTCCCTTAGTCTCCCTCTTTAAGTTTCATACTCCATCCACTCCCAATTTAGCCTACCCCTCATCCCACCCACACTCCACTCCTACACAAGTTCTTCCCTTTCAGAGTCTCTTTTCCATCCATTTGTAGCTCTTAGGATTGTTTTCTCTTGTCTGCAGTGGGAGAAATGGGAAAGGGAATCGGTTAGGTCGCAGATGGAAGGAGCACAGGGGTAAAATGTGTTAAAAACTTGCTGGACAGATATTTCCCCCAAATCTTTCTTTCATCTGTGTTGAGGCTTTTGTAATGTAGAAATCTGTAAATTATATATGACTGTTTGCTCTGTCTTCTCTTCTTCTCCCTCTCCTTTTTTTTTAACAGCATGATGATTATTTCTCAAGAAATAGGAAAGTAGTTTGCAGTTAGCATAGAGTGCATGCTAGGTCTCTTCAGTCATGTCTGACTCTTTGCGACTCTGTGAATTGTAGCCCATCAGGCTCCCTTATCCATGGGCTTCTCCAGGACAGAACACTGGAGTGGGTTGCTATGCCCTCCTCCCAGGGATTGAACTTGTGCCTTGGCAGGTGGGTGCTTTACCACTAGTGCCACCTGGGGAACTCCATTTAGCATATAGATAGAATTTAAAAACATTAAATTACCTTCACTCCATAGCATTTAGTAAGATTCTCATGTGTTGGAAGAAAACCAGTAATATGAAGTAATCAACACAGTTAGTCATCTCGTATAGTCCCACTGAGAACTCACTCTCTCCCAGGTTCATTGGTAAATCCTAGGCTTTCTTGAAAGATGGCTAGGACAACCCTTTCTCCTATGACTCTGACCTTTCTTCATATTCAAACTCATGTGTGGACAATTTCTTTTCACAGTTCATGTTGCCTAAGAAAGTCTTGGAATTTCTCACCATCAGACATTATGAGAAATATATGGGAATCATAAAAAGTAGACTTGTTATAATATCTAGCTTTCCTTCCATGAGCCGTAAGTCTGTTTATAGACTGACCTGCACTCAGATCTCTCAATTGATTTCCCTTGTATCAGTGACTTGAATATTGACTCCTGAGAAAAATCTGGCTGGACTTCTAGCCCCAGAAATTTCAGGATGGCCTTCTAACCTTGTCTGGATGTTAGTTCTCTAACCTCTTGAATCCCAAGGGCCTATTTCACTCTGGGTTAGTTCAGTTCTGCACCCAAGTCTGATGCCCATTGCAGTGCAGTTTCCTTGGGCCCTATAGTTTCCAGGCCCTTAAATGAGGAATTCACATCCTAACCAACATCAAAATATAAGTTTTTGGAATTCAGCCATTCCAAACTGACTCTGCAAATACTTCTGGATTTCTCTTCCGAAACTCGCTCATGAAAATGCAATTCTGACACTGTCAAATTTTCTCTTCATGCCTCAGTCCTGGAAAATAAAAGCTTTCACACCATTGCCTGTGACATGTTTCCAGTTGCCAAGCCAGGATCATGCACATGCAGTGGGTTTATTTATTTGTTTCTCTCAGGATTTGTGCGTCTGGCTGGAGGGGATGGACCCTGCTCAGGGCGAGTAGAAGTGCATTCTGGAGAAGCCTGGAACTCAGTGTCTGATGGGAACTTCACACTCCCCATTGCCCAAGTCATCTGTGCAGAGCTGGGGTGCGGCAAATCTGTGTCTGTCCTGGGACACATGCCCTTCAGAGAGTCAGATGGCCGGGTCTGGGCTGAAGAGTTCAGGTGTGAGGGGGAGGAGCCTAAGCTCTGGTCCTGTCCCAGAGTGCCCTGTCCAGGGGGCACTTGTCACCACAGTGGAGCTGCTCAGGTGAGATGTAGGTCAAGACTACCTCCCTGCATACTCTGTTCAGGTGAGAAATCATGAGATGTTTCTGAAATTCTCTTATCTCATGTCCAGCATACTCAGAAGTCCGGCTCAGGACAAACAGCTCCTCTCACTGTGAGGGGCAGGTGGAGATGAACATTTCTGGATGATGGAGAGCGCTCTGTGCCTCCCACTGGAGTCTGGCCAATGCCAATGTTGTCTGTCGTCAGCTTGGCTGTGGAGTCGCAATCTCCACCCCCGGAGGACCACACTTGGTAGAAGGAGGTGATCAGATCTCAACAGCCCAATTTCACTGCTCAGGGGATGAGTCCTTCCTTTGGAGTTGTCCTGTGACTGCTCTGGGTGGTCCTGACTGTTCCCATGGCAACACGGCCTCTGTGATCTGCTCAGGTAAGACAGACAAGGGCTACAGGTACTTAGGATGCTCCTGGAGTGAAATGTCCCCAAGAGCAGAGGTTGAGGGAAAACTGGATTTAAAAGGTAATTTCTCTTTTTAAAATTTATTTATTATAATTGGAGGATAATTACTTTATAGTGTTGTGATGGTTTTGCCATACATCAGTATGGATCAGCCATACGCATCCATTTGTCCCCTCCATCCTGTACCCTCCTCCCACCTTCTCCCCAACCCATCCCTCCAGATTGTCACAGATCACCAGCTTTGGGAGCCCTGCATTATACATCAAACTCTCACAGTCTACCTGTTTTGCATAAGGTAATGTATATGTTTCAATGGTATTCTCTCAAATCATCCCCCCATTGACAAATAGATTCAAGAGATTAGACCTGATAGAGTGCCTGAAGGACTATGGACAGAAGTTCATGATGTTGTTCAGGAGGTGGTGATCGAAACCATCCCCAAGTAAAAGAAATGCAAAAAGGCAAAATGGCTGTCTGAGGAGGCTTTACAAATAGTTGAGAAAAGAATAGAAGTGAAAAGCAAAGGAGAAAAGGAAAGATATATACCCATCTGAATGCAGAGGTCCAAGCTATATCAAGGAGAGATAAGAAAGCCATCCTAAGTAAGAATGCAAAGAAATAGAGGAAAACAATGGAATGGGAAAGACTAGAGATCCCTTCAAGAAAATTAGAGATACCAAGGGAACATTTCATGCAAAGATCGGCACAATATAGGACAGAAGCAGTATGGACCTAATAGGGCAGAGGATATTAAGAAGAGGTGGCAAGAATACACAGAAGTACACAAAAAATCTTAATGACCCAGATAATCTTAATAACTCAGATAATACTCACCTTGAGCCAGACATCTTGGAGTACAAAGTCAAATGGGCTTTAGGAAGCATCACTACCAACAAAGCTAGATGGAATTCTAGCTGAGCTATTTCAAATCCTAAAACATGATGCTGTGAAAATGCTGCATTCAATATGCCAGCAAATATGGAAAACTCAGCAGTGACCACAGGATATGGAACAATGGACTGGTTCCAAACTGGGAAAGGAGTGCGCCAAGGCCATATACTGTCACCCTACTTATTTAACTTATATGCAGAGTACATCATGAGAAATGACGGGCTGGGCGAAGTATAAGCTGGAATCAAGATTTCCAGGAGAAATATCAATAACCTCCGATGTGTAGATGACACCACATTTATGGGAGAATGTGAAGAGGAACTAAAGAGCCTCTTGATGAAGGTGACAGAGGAGAGTGAAAAAGCTGGCTTAAAACTCAACATTTAGAAAATGAAGATTATGGTTTTGCCATACATCAACATTTGGTCCCATCACTTCATGGCAAATAGATGGGGAAACAATGGAACCAGCAGTAGACTTTATTTTCTTGGGCTCCAAAATCACTTCAAATGATGACTGTAGCCACAAAATTAAAAGACACTTGTTCCTTGAAAGAAAAGCTATGACCAGCCTAGACAGCATATTAAAAAGCAGAGACATTACTTTGTCAATGAAGGTCCATATAGTCAAAGCCATGGTTTTTCCAGTAGTCATGAATGGATGTGAGAGTTGGACCATAAAGAAGGCTGAATGATGAAGAATTGATGCTTTTGAGCTCTCATGTTGGAGAAATCTTTGAGAGTCCCTTGGACTGCAAGGAGATCAAACCCATCAATCCTAAAGGAAATCACTCCTGGATATTCATTAGAAGGACAAATGCTAAAGCTAAAGCTCCAATACTTTGGCCACCTGATTCAAAGAGCTGGCTCATTAGAAAAGACCTTTATGCTGGGAAAGATTGAAAGCAGGAGGAGAAGGGGATGACAGAGGTTGAGATGGTTGGATAGCGTCCCAGACTCAATGGACATGAGTTTGAGCAAGCTCTGGGAGATGGTGAAGCACAGGGAAGACTGGTGTGCTGCAGTCCACGGGGTTGCAAAGAATCAGACACGACTGAGTGACTGAACAACAACAACTCCTGCCAGTGAGTCCAAAAGCCTGTTCTTGCATCTGTGTCTCAAAAGGTAGACATTTCATGGTGAAATATTACAGCAATTTAATTGCATATAACTTGTATATAACTGTAAATTCTTGTATATAACTGTACATTCTTGCATATAACTGTACATTCTTGCTGGGATTGATATCTGTGTAAGATAAGGGTCAGGTTTCATATGGACATCAAGCTGACTCAGAATCTTTTGCTGAACAGGCTCTTTCCCCCACTGCTATCACCTTTGTCATAAGCAGAAGGGCATATGTGTCTGTCCTTTATGACAGGCTACTCTGTTCATTGTACTATTTGTCTATCCTGGCACCAATGCTGTATTTCTTAATTATTGTATCTTTATATTGTCTGGATGATTTTAATTTATGAGAGTTACTTTTTATTAACTCCTCTAACACTGTTTCTTTTCTTGCCCACTGTGTTGGTCTTGCTAGGCCTTTTGGATTTTGTATAAGTTTTGGAATTAGCTTGTCACTTTTCACCACCCCCCACCAAAAAAAAAAAGCTTAAATGTATTTTGATTGTGACTAGATTGAATCTATGTATAAATTTGAGAATGATTAACAATTTTGAGTGTCCCAATTCATTGACATCGTATATCCCTCCATTCAGTTAGGTCTTGAATTTCTCTCAGAGGGTTTGCCCATCTCTACTAGGTTTTGTCTTAGGCATTTTGTTTTTGATGCTATTTGTATTTTCTTGTGTGTAAAAGTGTCCTAAGAATGAATTTTTTGGACTTGTTTCACCTTTTAATATTTTTTTTGAGACTTACAGAAAAGTTGTAAGAATAATATAAAAATTCCCAGACGACTTTTACTTGGATTTCCCAATGTTAGTATTTTGCTTTAATCTTTTTCAAAAAATACATATATTTTAAATAGATATATTTTTAATTGAAGTGTAGTTGACTTACATTTCAGGTGCACAGAAAAGTGATTCAGTTATACAAATACACATTATTATTTTTGAAATTATTTCCAATCATAGGTTATTACAAGACATTGACTATAGTTCCCTATGCTATACAGTAAACCACTGTTACTTGTTGCAAATCTATTTTTAAATTAGAAATCTAGCATTCTATTTATACTAAGTCAAACAAGTGGAATCAAAATGTCATAAACTTTTTAGTTAGGCAAAAATTTATGTTTTCTAAAATATACATATTATACATAATTATGTATGTGCACAGAAGATTTTCCACTACACTTGATAAAGGCTTGAGTAAGAACTTCAAAAAACAAGAAGAGATGGAGCAATTGGAGAACATAAACTAAATGAAATGGGAGCACTGAATATGAAATAGAAAAAGTGAAACATGATATTTTACTTTTATCTAGTATGTTTCACTTTTTCTATTTCATATTCATTCTTTTCACTCTGCCATCTTGAATTGGAAGTCCTGTTTTGCTTTAATCTCTCTCTCTCTGTTTGTCCCCCTCTCTTTTTCTGTCTGCCCCCCTCCTGTTCCATTTGTCCCTAAATATGTAAACTCTTTCTGAATTAGGTTGCAGACATGATGTCCCTTTATCCCTAAAATACTTCAGGGAATTTCCACAGTTATTAACCACAGTTCAGTCAAGTCTCAGCAAACTTCAGCCCCAGATGACATCTAAGTGCAACCACATGAGAAACCCCAAGACAGAACTGCCAAGTTGAATCTTCCTCAGATACACTCAGGAAATCATAAGCAAACTGAAGTATATATGCTTTGCTTTAGTGGCTAAGTTTTTGGGGGAATTTGTTTTACAGTACTATATCTAGGACACTTACCGTGTGACAGCATTTCTAAGTAGAGGAATATTTGTCTTCTGATCTTGCATTGTACTTTTTCTACCTTATACTGATCTACCACTGAGATACACTCATTCTCTAGTTCTTAATTCAAGCTATTAAGTTTTTACTCTAGAATTTTTATTTGTTTTTGTAATCATTTCCTTGCCAAGATACATATCTTGTGAGTTAATTTGATGAGCATTTTAATCATGGCTGTTTAAATTCTCTGTCAATGGAATCTAGAAAAAGGGTACAGGTGAACCTATTTTCAGGGCAGAAACAGAGATGAAGACCTAGAGAGCAGATGGGAACACACTGCGGTGGTTAGGAGAGGGCAGGATGAATTGAGAGAGTAGCACCGACTTATATACACTGTCACATGGGAAACAGATGGTAGCAGGAAGCTGCTATATAGCACAGGGAGCTCAGCTAGATGCTCTGTGATGACCTAACAGGGTGGGATGGTGGATGAGGTGGGAGGGAGGCTGCAGAGGGAGGGTATATATGTATACTTATGGCTGATTCATGTTGTTGTACAGCAGAAACTAACACAACATTGTAAAGCAATTATATTCCAGTAGTAAAAATAATAAATTAACAAATAAAATAAATTATCTAATAACTAATAGCTGGATACCCTGGGATATTCTTTCCAATGTTTCCTTTTGCCTCTTGAGCTTCCATGAAATCTCTTTTGTATAATTATTTGTTTAAATGATAGACATTGAAGATGAAAAATTGTAGAAATTTTTCAGAAAGGATTTTGTTTCGCTTCTTCTACTTAGGGATAGATTTAGGAGTAACACACCTTATTTAACTCATTCGTAGTGCAACACTTGGCTTAAACCAAAATTATGGCACTGTCAGAAGCAGAATTCTCCATAGAGAAAGTGGACACTAAAGTTATGATAACTTTATGATATGTCACAGCTTTCATTTCAGACTCCACTGCTAGGTCATGTTTTAACCTTAATTTAGTTTTCTGTACTTCAACCCTCCCAGCCCTCTGATTATTGGTGTTTCTGCAGGAAACCAGACCCAGGTGCTGCCCCAGTGCAATGACTCTGTGTCCGAGCCAGCAGGCTCTGAGGCCTCAGAGGAGAGCGCCCCCTACTGCTCAGGTGAGGGTCCCACGGGACAGAAGACCCTTCTCAACCCTGGGGTCACCTCCCCATCATCCCATTTCTCTCTCCTCAGACAGCAGGCAGCTCCGCCTGGTGGACGGGGGCGGTCCCTGCGCCGGGAGAGTGGAGATCCTTGACCAGGGCTCCTGGGGCACCATCTGTGATGACGGCTGGGACCTGGACAATGCCCGCGTGGTGTGCAGGCAGCTGGGCTGTGGAGAAGCCCTCAATGCCACGGGATCTGCTCACTTCGGGTCAGGATCAGGGCCCATCTGGCTGGACGACCTGAACTGCACAGGAAAGGAGTCCCACGTGTGGAGGTGCCCTTCCCGAGGCTGGGGGCGGCACGACTGCAGACACAAGCAGGACGCGGGGGTCATCTGCTCAGGTCAGCGCTCCCCACTGTCCACAGTTTGGGGGAGAGGTGGGGCCCTGGAGGACGAGGATCTGAGCCCTGAGGGAGAGGTGCTGAAAGGACCATTGAAGGGCGCTTCCTCCCATGGAGCCTGTCTTTCCAGCAGACGTGAAGAGGAGGTGCTTCCACTTCCTCCTGCAGCAGCTGAGATTCTGGTCCTTTTTTCTCAATAGTGTTTCCTGGGAGAGCCGTTTCTGACAGTTTCCACGTGAAAGCAGGGCTGTCTCTTCAGTTCTCTGTGGTAGTACAGTCTGGGGATCCTGTGGATCGTGTAAGGAAAGCACAGATGTACTCTGCTCAGTTCTGTAGGCTAGGAGTCTGATGAGGGTCTCTGTGGGCCACCACCCCAGTGTCCACAGGGCTGCCTTCTTCCTGGAGGCCCCCTTTCCCAGCCTCTCCTGTTCCAGGGTGGTCTCATTCCTGGGCTTGGGTCTTTCTTCTTCTCCAGCAACAGTGCCTCTTCTGACCATTCTTGCTCACTCACATTTCCCTCTGACTGGAACTGGGAAAGGTTGTCCATTTCTAAGGATAGTGGGGCTAAGGAGGTGTTTAAACCAGGGCCTAAACATCCCAAGGCGCTTAAGTTAGTTACAGCTGTAAAGCCCCTTTTGCCAAGTCAGGTAACATATTCTCAGGTACTAAGGATTGGTATGTGGACATTCGTGGCTCCATTATTTTGCTTCCCTCCCCAAATACCCACATCACATTCCATCCACAAACCGTTTTAGAGTTTTTTCAGGGAGCAGGAGTCAGTTCTCCATCCCGCAGGTGCCCCGGCTGGTCTTTCTTTAGTTTGTATCCACTGCATCATCGTGGTAGAAATAGAAAGACTACACAAACAGGCAAAGTCAGGTAAAGTGAGCCAATGATAGTCTTGTCAGCTAGTGGGTATCTCCGCAGTTGGGTCAGGGATGTATGGTCACAGTTTCTGGGAGAGAGGAAGACCCAGAGCACTGAGTGGAATGCTCACTGTGGCCCATCTCCCTTTCAACCTTAGAGTTCCTGGCCCTCAGGATGGTGAGCGAGGACCAGCAGTGTGCTGGGTGGCTGGAAGTTTTCTACAACGGGACCTGGGGCAGTGTCTGCCGCAGCCCCATGGAAGACATCACTGTGTCCGTGATCTGCAGACAGCTTGGCTGTGGGGACAGTGGAACCCTCGACACTTTTGTTGCTCTTAGAGAAGGTTCTAGACTCCAGTGGGTAGATGGAATCCAGTGTCAGAAAACTGACACCTCTCTCTGGCAGTGTCCTTCTGACCCTTGGAAATACAGTTCCTGCTCTCCCAAGGAGGAAGCCTATATCTCGTGTGCAGGTGACTTACTGTCTGTTTCTGTGTCTGTCTCAACCCCAAAAGATGTTGTTAGAGTAATTTTATGCTTTCCAATCTAAGTGATGATTTTAAGTTGAGTCTACAAAATGTCTTGTGCCTGTGTCTGTGTGTGTGTTTGTATTTGTTGTGGGGTGTGGAGACCAATAAATGATGAACAATTATAGTTATTTCAGCTAATGATCACATGCACTGAATGTCTCAGACCAGGAGACATGTGAGCCTGTGTTTTCACATGTCATTTGCCCTGAGTCAGACCTTAGATAATCTAATGTGGGGACAGGACCACCCCCAGCTGTTCCTGATCCACTGTTTCCCTGTTGTTTGCAGGAAGAAGACCCAAGAGCTGTCCAACTGCTGCTCCTTGCACAGGTATATCAGCCCTGCCTTTCCTCCCCTGCAGCTCCCAAGGGCTCCTTCCTCCCACCAGGGGAGTCACAGGAGGGGCTGCTGCCTTTTCAGACAGAGAGAAGCTCCGGCTCAGGGGAGGAGACAGCGAGTGCTCAGGGTGGGTGGAGGTCTTGCACAGCGGCTCCTGGGGCACCGTGTGCGATGACTTCTGGAGCCTGGCAGAGGCCGAGGTGGTGTGTCAGCAGCTGGGATGTGGCCAGGCCCTGGAAGCCGTGCGGGCCATGACATTTGGCCCTGGAAATGGGAGCATCTGGCTGGATGAGGTGTGGTGTGAGGGCCGGGAATCCTCCTTGTGGGACTGTGCTGCGGAGCCCTGGGGGCAGAGCAACTGCAAGCATGAGGAGGATGCTGGCGTGAGGTGCTCTGGTGATTGAGGGGCTCGGGGTCCACCCTAGGTGAGCTGGGGCAGCGCAGGGCAGGGGGCTGGATCAGGGGTGGTGGGGAGTTTGTGTTCAGAGAGTGTCTGGGGCTCTGATCTAGCAAAGTGAAGCTGGGAGGACGGGACACTGATGTCATGGAGACTGAGGGGGTGATTTTAGGGCTCAGAAGGGAAAAACGGGTTACCCTGTGATCTGGCCAATTCCCTTTACCTAATCTGTTTTTCTCTTTAGGTGTAAGGACAACATTGCCCCTGACTACAGCAGGTACTGTGATCCATCCACGGTCAGGGGAGAATACTCAGATTCTGGTAACCTGTTCTGTGGGCCTCTGACAACTCAGGAGAGGAAAGAGCCTGAGGAATCCTGACTGTTGGGAAGGAGCCAGGGCATTGTTGGGGAACGCCCCTGCCTGGGTTCCCGGGGCCACATGTTACTCAGGCCCAGGATCCAAGAGAATCTGGTTCTGGTGGTGCAGATTCTAAGGTTCTCCCACCTGCCCCTGAGTGTTGCTCCTCATCAGTGAGGTGCAGGTCTCAGGACTGTTTGATGCCCAAGAGGAAAGGATGAGCCCGGTCCTCAGAGGCTGTCTCGGCAGGGCAGCTCCCTGACAATCCCCGGCTCTGCCTCGGGGCCCCACTGTCCGGAGTGGAGTTGACTCGTCTCAGGACGAGACCTGGAGGAGCCCAGTCACTATTAGTATATTTGTGTCTGAAGCTAGGATACCATCATCCAGAGCCCCCGGAAATGCTGGCACAGGGGGTTTCTCTGTGCCCAAGACCCTCTCCACACCCTGTTGCCTTGCTCGCCTTAGGGACGAGACCAGCCTCAAATCCTCTCCTTGGCATCTTCTCCCTGCCTGGGGTCCTCTGCCTCATCCTGGGGTCCTTTCTCTTCCTGGTCCTCATCATCCTGGTGACTCAGCTGCTCAGATGGAGAGCAGAGTGCAGAGGTGGGCTGCAGGGGGAACGGAGGACCAGGGAGAGTGTGTGGAGGCAGGAGATGGGGCAGGTGTGAGGAGGGGAACCTGGCTCAGGTCTCTGTTCTGAGTCTGTAGAGCTCCATGCACTCCATGCTGAGCTCTAAGGGCTGAACAGACAGAGGTTCTTAGGACTGGGGTGTGAACTCTCATAAGTCATGGCCTCTCCTGTGAGACCAGAAAGAGTCAGGGCTGAGCTGTGAATTCAGGTCAGACGAGGGGAGAAGGTGCCAACATGGTGAATGGGGTAAGAGATGATGCTGAGGCCCAGGCAGCCTCTGTGTGAGCCTGGGGGAGATGAAGGTGGGTCTGCTGGATCGGGGTGTCTCGGGAGGCATCTCGGACCTGCTGGGGCATCTCTCAGCCTTATCCGCTATGAAGATGCTCTTGCTGAAGCTGTGTATGAGGAGCTTGATTACCTTGTGACTCAGAAGGAGGGTCTTTTGGGCAGCCCAGGTGGGTGTCTCTGCCTGCCCTCCTGGGACCTCTGATTGTCACCTCCCATTGGCTGTGAACATCTTCTCAGTGTCCACAGAACCCACGTGGACAGGGTGTGCCCAGGCTTACAGAGGCAGCTCTCCAAAGTGGCAGGAAGGCCTTTCAGAGCCCGTGAGCCCCCAAACCCCATCTACACTGCAGGAGCCAGGCTTGTCCCTTCCCAACCTTAACACGGGTCCCATGGGTGTGGGGAGGGTCATTCCGTGTGTCATGTGATGTTTTTCTCCACTTAGGCTTCCTGTCAGATGGTGAGGACAGCCATGACTCCAGATCCACTCCAGGTAATAGAGGTGGACCCGCCTCAGCTGGGCTTTGGGGAGGAGAGTTTCCCTCATGGAGACGAGATGCAATGGGAACAGTCTTCCTCTGATGGACCAGAAGGATCCCTTGTGTCCAGATGGGGTCCGTCCTTCCCTTTCTCTGACTGTTCTGTGATGTCTCACATTGGGGCTGGGCTCTCTGTGTCCAGAATCGCAACAAGTACACACTGGTTTTAAAAATAATTTCTGTAAAGCACAATTTGTCAAAATACTTTAGTAATGCTCAATGGTAGGCGAGTTACTTTGGGATATATGTTTTCAAATAGGAAATACTAAGATATGTAAAATGATGTTTTGGTTTATGGACACATCAAAATGAAACATGGTGTCAGAGAAAAAAATCTTTTGAAACAAGGAGTGACTGGTGCCTCTATTTAGCAGCTCAGAAACCCTGGGTCAGAACGATCTTAGGTATTTCCCAGACCAGCCCCCTTACTGTGGTTTCATCTGACCCCTGCTCTGCCCTCAGAAGCCCCAGGTCAGAGGACTGATGCCCCTGGTAAGGATTACGATGATGCTGAAGAGGTACCAGTGCCTGGGGCTCTTCATGACTCTCAGGGGAGCAAGGAGGAAGTGTCCCAGAGAAGGAAGATGGGATGAGGTCTCAGACAGGTGAGTGGGGTTAGCTGATCCCCTGTAATCTTTGGTCTTTGTCCTGGAAAAGGTGGATTTGAGCTCCTCAATGCCCAGCCTCTCTGCAGTTTCAAAACATGGGTAATCTCACACATGTGATGGGCCACCCTCGCGGCTCAGATGGTGAAGAATCCAACTGCAGTGCAGGAGACCTGGATTTGATCACTGGATCAGGAAGAGCCACCGAAGAAGGGGGTATCTACCCACTCCAGTATTCTTGCCTGGAGAATCCATTGGACAGAGGAGCCTAGTGGGCTACAGCTCATAGCGTTGCAAACAGACACAACTGAGTAACGAACACTTCACTTCTCAACCATTTGCCATCTTTAATGCTGTCAGACTCCTTGGGGGGTGAGGAATCACTCTACTTTTGGCATTTATGTCCCCATAATGCAACATAAATTTTCATTTTATTTGTAATATGCTTGCATTAAAGTTTATAGATAAGGGAATTTTCTGGTAATCCAGTGGTTAGGACTCTGCATTTTCAATGCTAGGGCCTCTGGGTTCTATCTCTGGTCAAGGAACTAAGATCCCACAAGCATTGTATAGTGGTCAAAAGAAATAGATAGCTTATAGATTAATTGAGCATATTTACCAAATCCTAAAGTAGACAAGTATTTTGATAACACCTCTGTGCTGCCCTGCATGTGAAAGACAGAGATTTTAAAAATGTATTGCAGTATTGAAATTTGTAAGTCATCTGATAATTTAAGATGAGCTCTGTGTATAAGGTTGCAATGACATGTGCAAAGTCTATGGTATATGGTGGCCTTAACATTAAGCCATGTTGGTGGATCATTGACTCAGAGCTTATGGTCAGCTAAGGTCTAATTTCCTCCAGATATTTCAGTTGTCAAGAGAAAACACTCTTTCTCTGGAAGAGAGTAGTTATCCATCTGAGGGCCTGTGTGGTCCCTGGGAGGGGCCATCTGTGGATGCACTCATGATACTCTTTGTGGATATTTGGGAACATGTGTCAAGATAACTAAGAGCAGAGTTGGTTTATGAGTGAGGAACTCAGATTTTCCCTGTGTCCTCTCTCCCTCTCGTTGTGATTTCACATCTGTCAGCTGTGAGAGGAGAACACTTAAATCGTTGTTGTGCTGTTACTATTCCTGGGCATCTCCTTGCTATTGTGTAGGCTGGAAGCAGATCTTCGAGAGCTCCTGTATGAGAACAGGTCTCCTGTGATGCAAAGTTTCCATATGAACTGAGGTCCCAGGGACCACATGGACCAGATCTGAGAGGACAGCCTGGATCCATCCTCAGTGTAATTGGTGTGAAATAGTCTGAGCCTCCTGTCCACACCTGGCTCCCAGGGATGATTTGTCATCATCACTTGTTTAACACGCTTCCAACACCCTGTCCAGTTCCTTTGTCTCAGTTCTAATTATGCTTCTCTTTGCTTTTTCAGACTCTGCTCTAAACATCTCTAGAGAGGAAGCTGATCCTGGGGAAGGAGAAGAGAGCCCCTGCCTACTCCAGAGGGAGAAAAGGGACCCTGGATACGATGATGTTGAACTCAGTGTCCCAGGAACATCCACAGTGACTTTCCTGTGATGTTGTATTAAATACAAGATGATGTCGCATATATTCTAATTGCCTGTATTTCAATAGAGGCTGACCTGTGATGGTGTTACGTGGAAATTGCTCAAAATGAAATATTCTGATTAAAGTAACTTTTTCTTTTGATTTGTTAATAATTACCAAGTTCCATGTCAAATGCTTTTAGATGATTGGTCCTCAAATACCATTTTCCTCAAAGGAAATACACGATGAATGCACTGCCCTGTTTTCTCACCTCCTTCAAAGGCTAATGAGGCCATGACTTTGCCTGGGATCACAAATGCTCCAGGTCACTCTTACTTAGAAAAAGCATCTAAACTTGGTCAACATTCACACTCTCCTTCCTAGCAAGATGAATTTGCCAACCAGAAAATATAGTCAAAACCTGATAGAGTTATTTTATTTGGTGGGAATGCTTAGGACTCTAAGCCCTAGAGACAGCATCTCAGTAGCTCTGAGAAAACTGTTCCAAGGAGGCAGGAGGGGAAGTCAGCCTATATGCAAGTTTGCAACAAAGGGAGCAGACAGTCTGAACATCAAAGATCAGGTACCAAGTTAAGGAATGTAGCGTTCTATGTATGGGAAGATGCAAGTCTCTGGACTCACTGGATTCAGTCCTTCCACATGCAGCTCAGCTATCTGGGGCAACCCTGTTTCCCTGTTCACCTTGAGGAGCAGCAGACAGCTGCTTCTTGCTTTCCCCAGCTCCTTAGTAATCACCATGGGGGGTGACAGCATCCCCAGGATCAAAGTTTTGGAAGCCCTTGTTCACATTTGGATGCCAGAAATCACTGATAGCTGTGGCATTTCTTGTTTATTGATATGGCAGAAGATATTTTCATTTCACAAACTCATGGAAAAAAACCCAAACCTGAACATTCCTGTATGTTTTTGAGATGTCACATCACCTATTTTAACCTGTGCTTGGACGCCAGACTTGGATGTGAGTTTCAAAGTTGGAGTTTGCTGTTGGGAGAAAAGCGATACAGTTTTACTTATCCTGTGTAAGTGTTCACGGCCAATTAAAACTCTAACTCTACCTAACTACCTCTCCCTTTTTCATCTCTCATTCCTTAGGTTACTTTATCTGTTTATTTCTCAAACAGATATAGATTCCTCCTTGCCCTCTCCCATGCATGTCTCAGTTCAGTTCAGCTCAGTCACTCAGTCGTGTCCAACTCTTTGTGACCCCATGAATCGTAGCACGCCAGGCCTCTCTGTCCATCACCAACAACCAGAGTTCACTCAAACTCACGTCCATCGAGTCAGTGATGCCATCCAGCCAGCTCATCCTTTGTCGTCCCCTTTTCCTCCTACCCCCAATCCCTCCCAGCATCAGAGTCTTTTCCAATGAGTCAACTCTTCGCATGAGGTAGCCAAAGTACTGGAGTTTCAGCTTTAGCATCATTCCTTCCAAAGAACACCCAGGGCTGATCTCCTTTAGAAGGGACTGGTTGGATCTCTTTGTAGTCCAAGGGACACTCAAGAGTCTTCTCCAACACCACAGTTCAAAAGCATCAATTCTTCGGTGCTCAGCCTTCTTCACAGTCCAACTCTCATGTCCATACATGACTACTGGAAAAACCATAGCCTTGACTAGACGGACCTTAGTTGGCAAAGTAATGTCTCTGCTTTTCAACATGCTATCTAGGTTGGTCATAACTTTTCTTCCAAAGAGTAAGAAAAGTCTTTTAATTTCATGGCTGCAATCACCATCTGCAGTGATTTTGGAGTCAGTTATCAAATCCTTATGAATCTATTCTTTCCATATCTTCGTACTTTTTCTTCAGGACATTACCACTTCTTGTCTGTCCAATTATCTATCCTCTGAGTAAATTATATCAGCTCATCTCTCTCTCTAGTTGATGGATGGCAAATTGGTGCTCACCCGCACCCTGTATTCATGTGGGAAAAGAAGGCAAGAAAGTGGAGACCTAGGCAGAGGTGATCCAGAAGAAGGGATATAGATGAGAAGATCAGGTACATTTGTCTATTTACATTTCAAAGATGTGGATGGAGTGATCTGATCTGATTGAATATTTTTTTCTTTTTTTAAATCTTTTATTATTATTATTATTATTTTTTACTTTACAATATTGTATTGGTTTTGCCATACATCAACATGAATCCGCCACAAGGAAATTCAGTTCAGTTCATTTCAGTCTCTCAGTCTTGTCCGACTCTTTGCAACCCCATGGACTGCAGCACGCCAGGTTTCCCTGTCTATCGCCAACTCTGAGAGCTTGCTCAAACTCATGTCCACTGAGTCAGTGATGCCATCCAACCACCTCACCCTCTGTTGTCCCCTTTTCCTCCCACCTTCAATCTTTCCCAGCATCAGGGTCTTTTCAAACGAGTCAGTTATTCCCATCAAGTGGCCAAAGTATTGGAGTTTCAGCTTTAGCATCAGTCCTTCCAATGAACATTCAGGACTGATTTCCTTTAGGATGGACTGGTTGAATCTCCTTGCTATCCAGGGACTCTCGGGAGTCTTATCCAATACCACACTTTAAAAGTATTAATACATCAGCACTCAGCTTTCTTTCTAGTCCAGCTCTCACATCCATACATGTCTACTGGAAAAACCATAGCTTTGACTAGACAGACCTTTGTTGGCAAAGCAATATTTCTGCTTTTTAATATGCTATTTAGGTTGGTCATTGCTTTTCTTCCAAAGAGCAAACGTTTTTTAATTTCATGGGTGCAGTCACCATCTGCAGTGATTTTGGAACCCCCGAAAATAAGTCATCCACTGTTTCCTCATCTATTTCCCATGAAGTGATGGGACCAGATGCCATGATCTTAGTTTTCTGAATGTTGAGTTTTGACCCAAATTTTTCACTCTCTTTCACTTTCATCAAGAGGCTCTTTAGTTCTTCCTCACTTTCTGCCATAAGGGTGGTGTCATCTGCATACCTGAGATTATTGATATTTCTCCTGACAATCTTGATTCCAGCTTGTGCTTCATCCAGTCCAGCATTTCTCATGATGTACTCTGCATATAAGTTAAATGAGCAGGGTGACAACATACAGCCTTGACATACTCCTTTCCGATTTGGACCAGTCTGTTGTTCCATGTTCACTTCTAACTATTTCTTCTTGACCTGCATATGGATTTCTCAGGAAACAAGTCAGGTTTTCTGATATTCCCATCTCTTGATGAATTAAATCTAGAGCTTAAATAAAGAATTTCAGGCTAATGGGCTTCTCTGAAAACACACTGTATCAAGATTGCTTTAATCTGGTTACTACTGAAAATGTATGATACTGCTGTGATTCTTCAGGGTAGAAAGAGCTGTCATGTAGAAGTGGCCAAGTAAGTATTTCATTTCACAACACCCTCCTGCCCCCAATTCCACTGTGGACATGTGGAGAAGCTGCTGAACTAATATAAGACCTGAGAGTGCTGGCCTGGTTGTGAATTGAACCCACCCAGTCCCTGGCTGATGGCTCTGCATGGTGTCCAGTGCTCAGATCTACAGTCACACTTTCAGTCTTCATAGTTCTAGGCTGTGCTTGGGGATTAGAGGATGCCCAGGACTTCTCCCAGGGCAGCTCACATAGCTATTCACCATTGGGAAGTAATGGAATAAATGATATATGATGAAAGAAATAAAGAATACCACTAAGAAGCTCAGTGGACTCCAAAAAACACAGATAAACAATCAAATTCAGGAAAAGAATACGTGAACAAAATAAGATTAAAATTATTTATTATCATGATTGTTATTGTTTTTAATTTTTGGCTTTGGTGGGTCTTTGTTGCTGCACATGGGCTTTCTCTAGTTGCAGCAAGCAGGCACTACTTCTCTGTGTGGACAGCAGGCTCCTCTATGCGGGGCCTTCTCTCGTTTGGAGCACAGCCTCCAGGAGCTCAGGCTTCCGTCGGTGCAGAGTGCAGGCTCCCGTCTGCGGTTTGCGGGTCCTCGAGCACGGGCTCAGCATTTGTTGTGCATGGGCTTTGAGTCACTCCACAGAATAAATTCAGTGTTTTTAAGAGACTGAAATCATGAAAAAAAATAAGGAAGCAAACAGGGAGTTTGCTGTTGGTTTAGTGGTTAAGATTCGATGCTTTCATTGCTTGCTTGGATTCAATCCTGGTCAGAGAACTAAGATCCCTGAAGCTGTGCAATCAGGCAGAAAAAGAGAAGGAATCAAACAGAAATTATTTTAAGATTACAATGAATGAAATGCAACAAAATGGAAAAATGCTCCGGAGAGCATCAGCAATAGCAGAAGAATGTTTGAGGCAGAAGACAAGACAATTGAAATTAGCCAGCCAGAGGACAAAGAAGAAAAAAGAATGAAAAAAGTGTGAAAGAACCTGTGTGAACTATGGGATAACATTCACAGTAACAACCTGCACATTATTGGTGTCCCAGAAGGAAAAGAGAGGCAGAAAGGGACAGAGACTGTACTTAAAGAAATAATACCAGATAAGTTCCACATCTGATAAGATTTAGACATTCAAGTTCATGTAGCTAATAGGTCACTCCTCAGAGATCATTCGGAGAAGGCAATGGCACCCACTCTAGTACTCTTGCCTGGAAAATCCCATGGACAGAGGAGCCTGGTAGGCTGCAGTCCATGGGGTCGCAAAGAGTCGGACACACTGAGCGACTTCACTTTCACTTTTCACTTTCATGCATTGGAGAAGGAAATGGCAGCCCACTCCAGTGTTCTTGCCTGGAGAATCCCAGGGACAGGGGGAGCCTGGTGGGCTGCCATGTATGGGGTCGCACAGAGTTGGACACGACTGAAGCGACTTAGCAGCAGCAGCAGCAGCAGAGTTCATTCAAAATGATTGTCTCCAAGACACATTGTTTGTAATCAACTCAAAGAGAGAATTTTAGAAGCATCAAGATAAAAGCAAATGCTCACAAAAAAAGAAATTCTCTGAAGAACCTTAAGAACATCAGCAGACTTCTCAGAAGAAAGCTGACAAGCCAAGAGAGAAAGGGATGATACATTCAAACTGATGAAAGAAAAAAACCTGCAAACCAAGAATACTTTTCTCAGGAAGGTTGTCTTTCAGAAATGAAGATGAGTTAAAAACTTTCCCCAAAAAACAACAGTTGAAGGAGTTCTCCAACAGAATTTTGTCTACATGATTGCTGAGGGGAGTTCTTAGGTCTCCCACATTGCAGGCAGATGCTTTAACCTCTGAGCCACCAAGGAAGCCCAAATGAAGGATACTAGTTATTATATTAAAGAAGTGAAACTATACAACAGACTTGTAAACTTAAACATGTAATACAATTCTGAATATTCTAACACTGAATGTGGTAGTGTGCTAACCAGTTAGCTCTAGTTTAAGGTGAGCATTAAAATAACTATAGAGAAAAGTATTTTGTTAGTGATATACAATATAAGGAGAGATAAATTCTGACATCAAAAGGAGAAAGTATAGGAGAGGATCAAAAGGTAGAGCTTTTGTATGTGATTGAAATTAATTTGTTAGCAGTGTAAGATAGACTATTGTGTCTTTAAGATGTTTTATGTGAGCCATGTGGCGACAAAAATGTAAAAGCCTATAGTAGATTCACAAAAAGTAGAGAGAGAAAAATCAAAGCACATTATTATCCAAAACGATCAATTCACAGTTCTAACTGTTGTACAGAAAAGTCGAGTTATCCTGGTCTCTACAGCATCCTTCAGTATCAGCCCCAGAGGACCCTCCCTTCAAAAAGTGAAAGACTAATTAGTCTGTTTATTATTTTAAGCCAAAGAACTCTTCCTGTACCTCATCTCCTTCTATATGTCATATAGATGGTGTGGCTGTACTTTTTTAATTGCAAATTTTCTTCTTGTGATGTTCCTGTGTGGTTTTAATTGAAAAACTGCCAAGTGATAAATCATCCAAATACCCTGTCTCCTCTGTTGGGTCTGATTAAGGCTTAATAAGAAGCTACATATGAGTATGTTGTGAGTATGATAGAGATTTGCAGTGTTTGTTGTGATGTATCTGGTGGTGATATGCACCTTCTTTTTGAAAATCAAGTTTTGGCCTGTTAATTGCTGAAAACATTTATCTTTAAAACAAAAATGTCAATTAGCTAAATGATGTCCTCAAAAATAGTTCTTCATAGTTAAGATAATTTCTCTTAACTATCTAGCATAGTGCCATCAATCATTCAATAAACCTTAGATGAGCATCTATTGACTTACAGAGACTAGAAATACAGAGCTTATACTCAGATACAGACCTCACTCCAATCCTGGGCCCTGGCAGGGCCTCAGCAGATGCCTGTAGCTTGTAGGAGCCTTGGATAGCATGTCCAGACGGGGAAGGATTCAATGATAAGGAAAAGAGAATCTGCTCAAGACTTTAAGATGTTAAAGGAGGAACACATTTTGATGCATTTCCAGTGTTCCTGGGCTGGTGCTCAGACTGGACTCAGCTGCACCAAAGCTCCACGTGCAGTAGAGCATCAGGTTATAGCGTTCAAGTCTGAGCAACCACTCAGCCTTTGAACTCTGAGTGCCATTCCAGTGGCACTAATCTTGGATTTAAGTGGCTTAAGAATGACCACCCACAAGAATTCAATAGCTCTGGAGTTGGGAATTACATCAACTCTGAACAGAGGTGGATTAATCATGAAGCTAACAAAGCTTCATAGCCTCTCCTTACACCAGCCCCCTCCAAGTCCTGTGAGGGGAGCCCTAGGACTGTGTTCATAAGAATATAGGTTTTGAATGTGCCATTTTCTTGAGTTGAGGGAAAAAAATTTCAGCAAAGTTATTTCTTAACCAAAGGTGAAGTAGTTAATTATCTGCATGGAGCACTAAATCCAGGAATCAGATTTGTTCAGGAAGTCAAGAAAAAACGAAGGGGGCTTAGAAATACAGGTTGCCTTTTCATTAGCACAGGATTGGTGGAAGGTCAAAACAGGATCAAAGATGATGGATTGGCTAACTCAGAGGAAAGAAGAGCTGTTTAAGGATGAAGGTCAAGATGCTAAGAGAGAAATTTGGGAAACTGAGCTTGACTGTCAGTACAGAGTGATGTAAAGGGAACAGGAGATGCACCAGGGGCGGGTGCTCTTGGACAGGACTTGCAACTAGTTGTTGGTCAATCAGAAATGGTGACTGAGAACCGACCAGGCCCAAGAGAGGAAGCAAGGTGGGATCAGAGGGAGCCGCTTAAGCGAAGACACAGAAGGAAGGGGAGATCCAGGAAAGTACCTGCTTTAAGTGACACATTCTGTCTTCAAGTCTTCTTTCTCCTTTGTATCCATCAGAAGAAACTCTGCTCTGCCGCTGGAAAAAGTGACCCGCGAATTTCAGTGGCAACACACACACACATACACATACAAATACACACACATACACAAATGGACACATACTTACATACTCATACACACACACACATTCATCACAACCTACAGACGTCTGTGGTCTGTGAGGCTCTTGCACGTGCACCGTCTGGAACATGCAGCTTCTGGGGCAGGAGAAAGAGAGACACTAGAGAGTCACACTTGGGCTTTTCCTGCCTCCACTCAGAAGTGACACAGGTGACACCGCCCACGCTTCATTGGCCACAATGAGTCACCGAGGAGTAGAAATACAGCTATTTGACGAGTATTACTGTCTATCCACATCCTTCAGTAGAACCCCTGAGAGGAGTGCTGTCAGTTTTTTCTCACCTTGGAGAAGCTTCTTAGGTACAGCTTTGCACAGAGATTGAACGTGATCTGACCCTCCCGGAGTGGGATTTGAAGGCATTTTCTATCTGGCTCCTTTGTCTGGTGTGTCTCTGACTCCTTACTCCACTTCAGCTTGTTTGAATGGGATTAATCAGATTTGTGTCTCCCCTGCTCCCACCTCCCTTCCAAACTCAGTATCACTACCTGCAGGGTGATTATCAGCATTTATTCATGCATTCATTTCTTATCTGATATTTGTTAAGGTTTTTCTATGTGTCTTTACTTGACCTTATGGAGGCACTGAAGAACAAGACACAATACTTGCTCTCAAAAAACACCACTTTAGAGACAAAAAGAAAGTTTTTACAGATTAAATAGACATAGCAGTAATTCTGAACTGGAAGAATTAGAAAGCATTCACAGAGATGACAACTCTGTGCATTTAAAAACAAAGGAAGTTATACATATTTTCTTCCTGTAGTGGTCTTGAAAATGTGTCCTCTAGATTCAAATATACATAAGTGGATATTTGCTATTTTTATAACTGATTTCATCTTGTGCAATAGCAAGGGGTGTTTACATGGACTGAAATTTCCATGAAGTTAACACAGACTCTCCCATTTAAAATTTGTCCCCCAAGTTAGCTCGGACTTATGTTAATAATTATCTTGTCAACTCCAGTTCAAGCTCCCTGCTGAGACTGGTTTTCCTCTATTTCAGGAGGCATCTTCTTGTCTCTCCTCCCACAGATGGTGTCTGGGATGAGGAGGCTTCTTTCTTTCCAACAGCAGCAAGGAAGGGCCCTTTGTCTGCATGCTCTCCTCTTAGAATCTGCTTGTCTTTGATTTAGTAGCATTGATCTGCTCTGGTCTCTGGGTATCTGATGTTGCACGATGGAGGAATGAAGGAGGCCAATTCAGTGCCATCCTCTTTGTTTGATGTTGCCAGTAATATACTGTAAAGGGTTGAACAAAGATGATGGATTGGACCTCAGTCAGCTCATGACCAAGCTCATCTCATGCCCTTGTCATGAAGTTGTCTTTAGTAAAGAAGCCTTTACAAATCTTGGTCCCAGCCATGCAAGGAACACAGATGGTGAGGTGAGTCTCCAATACTTTGGTGTAACAACTCAATTAATTGTTTCCTTTTGAAGTCATATAGTTCTTTTTTAATTCAAAAATATTTTGTATATTAGTCATTCTGATTGGTCCTGAAAATATCCCTCTACCAAGGATATTTAATTATTAACTTTCCTAGCAAAGAGATTACTGAATCTCTGAAACCTCCATATTTTCATGGTGATTTGGGAATAATAATGCTACATATTGTGTTGCATTACAATCCATAAGACTGAATAAACAGTTAGTCTAAGTTAAAGAATAGGATTCTTCCTGCTCGTTACTTCTGCACTTCTAATTCAATACCGAACTTGATAAACTAAAATTTTTTATAACAAAATTTCTTCCTGTTACAGTTATGTGTGGTTTGAACTGAAAATATGCCAAATGATAAGTATATAAACATCCAGACCACATGGCCCTATCTGTTAAGACCAGAGCAGGAGACTTCATGGTGTTCACCTGTCAGGGTGCTGAGGTCTGTCTTCTTTATCTTTGGATATACAGAGATGCAGTGTTTAAACATATTTAGAACTGGCTCCCCCAGCACTGCTCTTGGAACGGGGCCAGCCTTGTTTCTGGTATTCCAATTGACTGCATTCATTGCAGAAAAATGTAAAAGTGAACCATACATAGCTTATGCCATTTAATCATATTGAAATATCATTACAACAAGTGACACAACTTGCATTGTGCTGTTAAGTCCTCACATCAAATTAAATTATATCTCAAAAGATTTCTTTTGATTGAAATGATTTGTGTAGAATACCTGGCTGACATTCATTCATTCAGGTACACAAGAGACATTATTTAGGATTTTTAATTAGCAGGCACTGGGGATAAGGAGGTGAATTAGACACAGAACCTTTGCCAAGTTCATTTATAAAGTAAAATTAGCAAGTAAACAACTTAATTCATGAGGTTCACAGTTGGTAATGTCAAGGTTCATGAGCAGTAAAACCTCTCTCTGGGGCACAGAGAGAAGGGGCAATGTGTGGAAGACTCACAACTCTGGCCCCAGTCACCGTCACAGCATGTGGTTCCTGGGAGAGTTCTGACAGCTCCAGTCAAGGTTCCAGGTAACAGAATTGAATTCCTGTTCTAGAGTCCTGGGATTCCTGCGATGGGATGGAGAGAGGGGCCCTAATATTGCTTTTCCACCAAGACGATGTACTACTGTTGACTGGTGGTTATATCTCTTACTAATGCCAACTCATTTAATTCTAACCCAAACTCTGTCATCTATACACAAGTATAACTCTTCTTTTACAGACAAAGCCACTATGCAGAGAGTGTCAGGACCCTGTTCAAGGTCACACACATGGTATGTGGCTGAGGTCTGAGTCAGGCCAGGGCAGACTGGTTCCTGAGCCTGTTCTCCTGACCCCTGAAGTTCACATGGACGCAGCTGGGTTAGCGTCCTCCCTAAAGCTTTCTTCCTTGAAATCTTGGTGAGG
>SJXQ01009825.1:1333-34468 GCA_006408695.1 Aepyceros melampus | reverse complement strand
TTCCAGCCCACTCCATCCTTATAACAGAGTATGGAGTCCCTAACAGTATGTTACCCACGAGGTCTCAGTCCTGAGGTGAGACCATGTGTACCTGGTGCACTAATCGCATCCCTGTGTCTCCTGGGGGAGGAATGACTGGACTCCAGGAAGCACGTCCCATGTTCTAGGTATTTGTCTGGGGGTTTCTGGTGATGCTGCAGAGTCCACAGCTGGGTCAGGAGTGATGACTCTGGGACCCAGGGGGAGTAAAGCATCGACTCAGGTGACTGAGCAGATCCTGTTCCTACTCCAGTCCCTGAGTTTATATTTCTGGTTTTGATATTTATAATCAGTTATTATCACTACTGTTTTAGGCATCCAGAGGAGATGGGGTTCATGTACAGATGGAAGCTTGGAAGTCAGAGGAACCCAGGGCAAATAAGTGACAGGTGCAAAATAATGGGTTAATTTTAGCATATTTAGAGGGAGAAAAGCAAGTGTTCAATTGACTTTTCTCCTTTTTCATTTTCCTGAGTCTCAAGGACAGAGAAGCTATGTCTGCTGACCAGGATGAGTGTTCTTCCAGTGGGGATGTGACAGGGCTGTGGACTGGCCCACAGCTGCCCTCAGGTGTGGGAGGGGGAGGGTCTGAAGCCATCTCTGAGCTCCGGTGGGGACTCTGGGGCGTGTGTGTCACAGGCGGGTCCTTCCCGCATTTGTGCTGAAATGATGAGAGTCAGGGTGAGGCGGCCTCAGGGTGGGCTTGTGTGGACCACAGAGGTGCATCGTGGGAATCTTGAGCCTGAGGGACTATGAGGAATGCGGGCAGTATGTTAGTGACCTTGAATTTCGATGGGAGAGCTCTATCTTGCATCACTTATGGCCCTACTCAGTCTCTGTACTCATCCCGGGGCTCCTTTCTGAACAGCATCTGGGAGCTTCTCTGATCAGCGGAAACAGAACAAGGCAGCAGTGGCCACACTGGACATCAGTCCCTTCTGCTTGGCTCTGTGCCCTCAATCCACCTGGGCTTCCATTCTTGCTGCCACCTTTCCTCTTAGACTAGAACGAATGAACCCTCTTCTGTTTTCTGCTTCACTCGCCTCTTCTTTGCCCCTTGCCTGCAGCCACTATTTATCCTTCTGTTTGGGGGCAGTTGCTTTAAATTATATTTTACATCTTCTTTAGTTATAGCTTATAATACAAGGGCGTTCTGAATCCTATAAAACCAAACTCTCAATATGCAAAGAGGGACAATGTGACGTTTAGAAAACCCAAATCTGTCTAAGTTATATATTTTCTTCTCTTAGATCCCCAAATCCTATTTTGGCAGTCTAGAGTTGAATGATAACTCCTACTTTCTCTTTGTTTCCTGTAACAGCAATCTCTTTCTCTATTGAAGCATCATTTGTTGACTAGCTGAGAGGGATATTTCACATAAAATTAGTGCAATAAAGGGAAAGGGACTTAGCATGACTGAAAATCCCTTATAGGGCTTCCCAGGTGGCTCAGCAATAAAAAACCTGCCCCAATGCAGGAGATGCAGGAGACGTGGGTTCAATGCTCGGGTAGAGAAAATCCCCTCAAGAAGGAAATGGCAACCCACTCTAGTATTCTTGCCTAGGAAACCCTGTGGACAGAGGAGCCTGGCAGGTTACAGTCCAGGGGTCACAAAAAATAGGACACAACTGAGCACACAGGCACCTTCTCCGGGACCCAGTCTCCAGATCATTCTGAGAGTAGAAGACCAGCAATCTCATCCCCTCAACTTAATGGTTCCCTCCCCACCCTCTCCACGGTTACCTGTGAATTCCTGAAATCCTTGTCCTCATTTTCTGCTGGCTGAAGAAGTGTTCTTGTATTTGAAGCCTTCTTGTAGTACTCTGCTTGACCCTGAGCTCAGTGCTGGGGAAGATCAATGCCTGATATCACTGAAGTTATTCTCCGTGTTCCAGTGAATCCCACAACCTGACCCTGCAAGATCTTACAGTCCTTGGGGATTGGCCAAGGTAATCAGAGGAAAGAATGGTAGCTCATAGTTTTTGATGCGAATTTTCTACTCCATTCCTGGTCAGGGGGCCCAGCTCTCAGGACCACAGAAGCAGGAGGTCAAAGGACCGTGTTGCTCATATAAGGAGATGTTGAAGATTCAGAAGCTCATTGGTGTCTGAGCTTCAGAAAGTGGCAGATGCAGCCTCCGATAGTGCCTGAAATGGTGAGAGGTGTCACTATTGGCTCTCAGGAGGGAGGGTGTAAGGAGTGGTCTATATAGACCCCGGTTGGCACCCTGACGCCTCCTCACAGGCTGATCCTGCAGCTGGGACTGTGACTTTGAGGACATGGGGTCAGGATGGCTCTGGGCAGACGCCTCTTCCTGCGGGAACTTTGTGTCCTCCTCCTCAGCACCATGGTGGGTGGTCAAGGTAAGAGCTGGCCCTCTGTCCTGAGTCCACGGCAGGGGAGTGGACCCTTTGGTGAAAAGAAAGGTGTCTGGAATTTTGGAGCCAAGCCTCAGTGTTTTTGACTAAAAGGAGCCACGCTGACTGTGAATACTGGTTCCTCTCCTGTGTGGGCTACACTGGTCATAGCGGCAGATTTTACAGAGCAGTGAGGTTTGGTCTGGACAGAGCTGGGTCAGCCTGAGTCCCCTCTGCTGTCTCCCTTGTTCTCAGGGAGTTTCTAGGAGTCCCAATGGCTCCCAGTGTGTGGAAGTTCCAGCGACTGACCCCAGCGGGGACTCTGGGCTGTTCCCACACGCTCCACATGGCTGGTGTGTGAGCACTGCCCCTGGGTCCCTGTGTTTTCTGTGTCTGTGCTCCTGTAGGCTCTGTTCTTGTGTGTATGTGGTGGGGAGGTGTGTCTGTGTGCGAGGAGTTTGTGTTTGTGTGCAAGGATATGTGTGTTTGCAGGGGTGTGGGATGAGTGTGTGAGTGTGTGTGTGTGTGTGAGAGTGTGTGTGTGTGAGGGTGTGAGCATGTGTGTGTGGAGTGTGTGAGGAGTTTGTGTTTGTGTGCAAGGGTATGTGTGTTTGCAGGGGTGTGTGAAGAGTGTGTGAGGGGGTATGTGTGTGTATGTGGAGTGTGTGAGGACCTTGTGTGTGTCTATGTGTGAGGATGTGTGAGGAGTTAGTATGTGAAGAGTGTGTGAGAGTGTGTGTGTGAGTGGTTGAGTGAGTAGTGTGTTTGGATGTGAGGAGTCTGTGAGATTGTGTGTGGAGTGTGTGTGTGTGTGTGTGTGATTGTGAGGCATGTGTGAGGAGTTTGTGTGTTTGTGAGGGTGTGTGAGGAATGTGTGAGGGTGTATGTGTGTGAGAAGTGAGGAGTTTGTGTGTGTGTGTGTGTGGAGTGGGAGTGTATGAGTAGTTTGTGTGTATGTGTGTGTCTGTGTGTGAGGATGTGTGAGCAGTTAGTGTGTGAGCAGTGTGTGAGAGTGTGGGTGAGTGGGTGAGTGAGAAATGTGTTTGGGTGTGAGGAGTGTGTGAGGGTGTGTGTGTGATTGTGAGGCATGTGTGAGGAGTGTGTGTGTGTGTGAGGGTGTGTGAGGAGTGCGTGGCATGTGTGTGTGTGGAGTGTGTGTGTGGAGTGTGTGTTAGAGTATGTGTGTGTGTGAGGAGTGTGTGTGTGTGTGAGGGTGTGTGAGGAGTGAGTGAGGAGTTTGTGTGTGTGTGTGTGTGGAGTGGGAGTGTATGAGGAGTCTGTGTGTATGTGTGTGTGTGAGGAGTGTGTGGAGCCTGTCTGTGTGAGAGGAACAGGGCTGCTGAGCAGGGACTGTGTCCATTGGTCTGTGAAGCACACAGGATCCCACAGGGCTGGGTATCATGGCTGCTGCATGTAACCAGATCAGAGATAATGGCGCACCTGCCTGCCTCTCTCTGGCTCCTCTCCCCCATCCCCCAGGCTCCCCTCTGCGTGTTGCCGTGTCTGCCCAGCACTGGGCTCTGTGAGAGGCTCTGCCTGCTTATCTCACTTGTCCCCACCAGGTGTCCATTACGGAGCAGAAGCCCACAGCCAGGAGAGGGGATCTCTTGTCTGTAGAGATCAGTTGTTGTGCAGCCCCAGGTGTCTAAGTTCCCTAGTCTCTGCCCCAGTCCCTGTGACATTTCCTGATGTGCTGGGGGCCTGGGATCGTCCTTTCCCCTCCCAGGATCTGCTGTGACTCTGTAGGGAGCACTTTCTGCCTCGTGCCCTCTCCTGTCCCTCCCTGGAGCTGGTTTCCCGAGTGAGAGGACGGCAGGCGTCAGGGCTGGGGCTGCGGAGAATCTGGTCTCCAGTCTGGTGGAGGCGGCCCTCTCAGATGTGGGTGCTGGTCTGGCTGAGACTCCGTGCAGCCCCATCTCATCTCAGACCTCACTGTCATCCCCTAGACCTCAGCCTCCAGTCCACAGCTCTCCTTGGGAAGTCCCTTCCCTCCTCATCTCTGCTCCTTGAGTGCTGAGCAGATGCTAGTGAAGCATCTCCTCCTGAGGGCTCTGGAGGTCAGAGGTGGACTTTGGTCTCACAGGGGGAGATGATGGATGTTTTGATGCATGGCCCCTTCCTGTTACAAGGAAAATTGTAGGAAATATCAGCTGCTTTTAAGAAGCAAGAATATTTCACCAAAGCAAGCACTATTTTCATTTTCTTTGAAACAACATCATTCAGAGTTGTCCTATAGCATTTTATTCTTCTACTTCATGCTACAGTAGACTTGCTCCTCGTAAAATAACAGTCTTGGCTTTTCCGAGCACCTGATGATTTCTCACACGTTACAGGAATCTCCACCTTGAAATTCATGATGGTCATTGGCATAAAACTTTCTCTCAAATGCAGTTGATGCCAATAGACAAAAATGTAGATCCTCAGGATTAGATAATTTGGCATATGCTGTTTTTTATCCTGTTTTTACAATCCGGAATATATTTTGGACATTTTTCTATATCATTAACTATTCTTTTACACACTAAAGCATTCTATTGTAGAATTAAAAAATATAGGCTATCAGAGGAATAGTACTGAAATTTTTAACTGCCTCCAGTTATTTCACTATATGCAGAGATGCAATATGCTCACTTGACCGTCTGTACTGAGCATTTAGTTGTTTTCAACAATTTTCTGCTATTATGAAAAATGTTACTCTGAACTTCCTGTGTTTAAATGTAGGACTATCCATGACTGCTTCCCTTAATCATATTCTAAAGGTGAGGTTTCCGGGAATTCCCTGGTGGTCCAGTAACTAAGACTCCATGCTCCCAGTGCAGGATCCCAGATTCGACCCCTGGTCAGGGAACTGGGTTCCACATGTGGCAACTGAGAGTTTGCATGCTGCAGCTAAAGATCCTGCATACAGCAACTAAGACCTGAGCAGTCAAATAAATAGATAAATAAATAAATATTTAAAAGCTGGAAAAAAAAAGTGTAGTTGCTGCTTTATAGGCTGAGTACCTCTAAGGCTTTAAGGCTTTGTACCTATACCTTTAAGGTTTTTGGTACATAGAGATGAATGCTTGCCAGAAATAGCTGCATTGAACTTTAGTTCTACAAATGGTGAATGAGAATGTTAGTTTCCACATAGCTTCACCAACTTTGTCTTCTTATGAGGTTCTAAAATCTTAGCCAGTTGGTAGGCAAATACTGGCATATATTAGCTAATTTAATCCTTTGTTTGTGAATGACTTTGCTCATGACATTTGTCCTTTTTACCTTGTGACAGCTATCATTTTTGTCATGATTTGTATTCAAGCTCTTTATACTACTACTATCATCTACTGCAACACCCTTCAGTGCATTTACTTATAAGAACTCATTTGAGCACACAACAGTCCAAGGCAGAATATATATTTTACCCACCAAACAGATCACTGAGGCAAAGCAAAGTCACTTGCCCAAGATGAGTCAGTTGTAAGAAATAGAGGTAAGACTTGAAACCAAGCAGTTTGCGTGCAAGTCCCTGTCCTATTGAATTACATTATTTATAGACTGAATATGCTTCCTTCAGCTTATTGTTTGATTTTTTTGGCTGTATCAAACCACACCAGGAATCAAGCCTGTGGTACCTGAATTGGAAGTGCAGAGTCCTAATTGTTGGACCACCAGGGAAGTCCCTCATGGAAGTTTCTAATAATATTAATTGCCTGTTAAAATTTCCTGTTTTTGTTTCCACTTTCAGAGCCTTGTCAAGCATGTTCTTCCCCACTTCAAACTTAAATAAATTATTTTTATCTGTATTAATGTTATGAATATATTTACATGTGTTCAGCTCAGTTCAGTTGCTCAGTCGTGTCCGACTCTTTGCGACCCCATGAATCGCAGCACGCCAGGCCTCCCTGTCCATCACCGTCTCCCGGAGTTCACTCAGACTCATGTCCATCGAGTCAGTGATGCTATCCAGCCATCTCATACTCGGTTGCCCCTTCTCCTCCTGCCCCCAATCCCTCCCAGCATCAGAGTCTTTTCCAATGAGTCAACTCTTCGCATGAGGTGCCCAAAGTACTGGAGCTTCAGCTTCAGCATCATTCCTTCCAAAGAACACCCAGGGCTGATCTCCTTCAGAATGGACTGGTTGGATCTCCTTGCAGTCCAAGGGACTCTCAAGAGTCTTCTCCAACACCACAGTTCAAAAGCATCAATTCTTCGGCACTCAGCCTTCTTTACAGTCCAACTCTCACATCCATACGTGACTACTGGAAAAAACCATAGCCTTGACTAGACGGACCTTAGTAGGCAAAGTAATGTCTCTGCTTTTGAATATGCTATCTAGGTTGGTCATTACTTTTCTTCCAAGGAGTAAGTGGATATGGGATCTTAATTCCCTGACCAGAGATCGAACCCACACCCCTGGCATTGGAAGTGTGGAGTTTTAACCACTGGATGGCCAAGGAAGTCCCTGATCATGCTTTCTTTGAGCCATTACTGCAAAACTCCTCTCTATCCACTCCAGGTGAAGATACACAGTTTTAAGGGCATTAGCCCACTCTGGTCCCTTTTGCCTGGCAAAGCAATAAAGCTGTTCTTTTCTGCTCCACTCCAAACTCATCTCTTAGATTTAATTTGGTGTTAGAGTACAGAAGCCAGACTTGGCTTCAATGGGCCACGTAGAGTTACATTTTATGGTAAAATATTTAGGCTTGGTTTTGCTTGGAGTTATGGTCTGTTTTTGTTTGAGGAAAGGAGATGGGTAGTTTCATGTCATCATTAAAAATTACGAATTCATGCCCTGTGGACCTTGCCATCCCACGAGAAACACAAGTGGCCCCAGTTGTCCTCCCAGATCCTAGTTTTCCCCCTTCACCTCTAACTTTCCACCATTTGCTCCAAGAATCCAGTTCCTATTGTTATAAACAAACAAAAAAATTCCCACTGCTTCTTAAAAGGATAGTTTATGCTTATTATACTGAAATAGTTGCTATTCATGTCAAGTTTTCTAGGCATGAAAAAGTGCATAGAATAAGTATTTTTATAGCTTTAAAATAGAAACAGAAATAATTCTATTGGTAATTGGAAAATTATAAAAATATTGGTAAGAATCAAGTTTGTTGCTACAGGGACTGCAAAACAAAGATTTTTAAAGGCAGTACTATTGGTTGATTGATCAGGAATTATTGAACAATTAGACCTGGGACATGGAGAGTAATTACTCTCTCATCCTTGTTGTTGCTCAGTTACTAAGTCATGTCTGACTCTTTGCAACCCCATGGACTGTAGCCCATCAGGCTCCTCTGTCCATGGGATTTCCCAAGTGAGATGACTAGAGTGGGTTGCCATTTCCTCCTCCAGAGGATCTTCCCAAGCCAGGGATCAAATCAGCATTTCCTGCATTTGCAGGTGGATTCTTTACCACTGAGCCACCAGGAAAGTCCTGGTGGGCTTTCTTATCTTTAAGACACTGCTATCCCAGGCTACTATCAGTACCACCCACCAAGGGGACCCCATCAGCTCTGGAGCCAGGCACTGAGGAAGGGGTGAAATGAAAGCCTGAGAGTGGGAGTCCAGAGAAAAAAGCAGGTCTGTGCACCTCTTTCATTCCAAAAACCAAGGTCCCCACAAGCCCACAGTCTATCTTTTCCTAAGATCAGAGAGCAGGCTTTTTAAAGACCATATCTGTCAAGAGATATGAACTGTTTACAGATTATTATGAAAGTTTACACAAATCTGATTATCGCCCCAGTGAACCAAATTACAGTAAATTCTTCCAACAAGATTAACATCAAACAGATTTGCTGAGTTTACTGCCAGCAGCCTTGGCCAGTAGTGGAGAAAAAGCAGAGTAAACAGAGATTTCTGTCTCTTTTTTTAGTGCTTTCCTTCATTCTCCTTCCCTCTCCCCACTCTCTGAAACTTCTACATCTTCAGGTGTAAGAGCGTGTGAATCACACATGCCATTCATTCAATGATCTGCATCCACGGGGGAGTTTCATTTGTTCCCCCCACATCCTGCCCTGTCCTTCCCTCCTGCCAAACCGCAATCAGCCCTCTTTATCTTAGCAACTTTGTCTTTCTTTTTTCTCTGGCATTTCCTGCCCACTGGGGAGTTCTAATTGAGCCAAGAGCTGGAGTTGAGATGAAAGTGTTTTTTTCTCCCAGAGGTCTGGGTATGGGTTGGGTGTGAATTGACCAGTAACTGGGCACAGCCTGGGGGTGTCCTTTCCTCCAACTCAGAAATTTAATCAAGATCTAAATCTAAAGCCATTCCCCGTTGGAGCGACCTGCCCAGCTTTCTCTTTGTCATTTGATTTCTAAATCTTTCCTTAGTATACTAGAAGAGTGGGACCGGCCATTAGCCACAAATGTCGATTATCACCCTGTGAGTGACGTCACATAACTAACTGCATCTCCTTTAGCTTCACCACAGCCTAGCTGGGGAGGTGGGACTGTTACCTCTCTTTTACAGAAGATGAAGATGGAGGCTCAAAGGACACCAAGCCAGGCTGGGACTCTGATGAGACCTCAGTGGACTCTGCGCATGCTCTGCCACATAACCTTGGCATTTACCTCCACACTCCAAAGATGCCACTTAGAACATCTGCATGTCTGGCAAACCAGAAGTACCAGAGAGCTGAAGGAGCAGCCCTCCACAAATGACAACAAGGTAGGGCATAAGAACCTAGCTTCCTTGTCCTCAGTTGGGATGACTCTGCGGCATGCGCCACACCAACTCCGAAGGCTCCCCAGCAGGATAGGACTCCAGGTGTCCGCAGGGGTGACTGGCCTGGCAACAGCCCTTCATTGGCTTTCTTTCTTTCCTTATCTCACTTTCCCACCCCCATGAATGTTTCCTGGGATCATCTCCCCGGAACATTCTGCATCCACATCTACGTCTCAGGGTCCGCTTAAGCAAAACTCAAGCTAAGACAAATCACTTCAATTTTGTTGCTCTAATTTCTGGCCCTGCAGTGGTAGCAACAACAGCAGTAGTTGAGGGGAGCAGCAATAGGGGAGCATGGCTCCCCTAGAGCCTCCATCGAGGTGGGTTCCAAGTAGAATGACCTGCCCTCACAAGAGAGTACTAATCTCACTACTGACCAGTGTGGGATGGGTGAGGCGTGCTCGCGAAAGGACAATGGAGAGAATATAGCACTGTAAGTCAGGACACCTGGTATGAGATAGTGAAAACTACTTCGAAAAACCCAGGTTCACAGTGCGTTTATTCGACCTTTAATAACATTTGCTTTTCAGTTGATAATCCTAGCTGAGTGATCTCAAGCAAACCACTTGAGCACTCTGTATTGTTCACCCAGCCATTCATTCCTCAGACATTTGTAAAGCTGTGTGGCAGGTACAGCGCTAGGTGCACAGATGTAGAGATGTCTCTGCTCTCTGGGAGCTCCCAGGCTGGAGGGGCAGACCCACAACTCAAGGCACAGCGAGGAGCACATGGAGGGACCTCCCATAAATCAGACCGAGCAGCAGTAAACAGAATTTTATGTAACGGTATTTGACAGCTGATGAAGCATATTTACAATGATTTATTCAGTATGTGTTTATTGAGCTTCCATGCCAGGGACTCTTTCGGGTGCTGGGAACACAATAATTAACAGGGAGGACATACTTCTGTTCCCTGGAGCACGGAGTGTGTAGGTTAGACAAGTAAACAGGAAATTTCCATAATCACACCTCACCCTCACAATAGCCATGTGAAATAGACAGGGCTGAGATTCTGCTCCCAATTTATAATTTAGGAGACTGAGTTCCACAGAAGAGTGATGACTTGCTCAAAGTCACAGTTAGATCATGTGGCACCAGGACCCCACAAGGGTTCCACCCCAACTCCAAGCCATTGGCTTTCCAGAGACAAATGTCACAAATGTTACCCTAATCAGAGTTAGAATAAAGGAAGCCAGGGGGACCTCAGAAGGTGTGAGGAAGATGGGGAAGGTTGCCCTGAATGCCCCAGCAATGCCCCCCAAGCAGCAGATCTATGAGCAAATAGACAGCTGAGCTTGGAACTCTGGCCACAAATCAACCAGGAGGGTCTGCATTTTTCACATTAAATCCCTTCCACTATCTCAAGCCCCTTCAGAAAGGCTTGCCTCAGGCTTCCTCAGACACTGATTCATTTGTTCTGGGAGGAAATAACACATCCTTGGGTTCCTTTGTGATCCTACCCCCCTCCATGGCTCCCATCTGCTTCCTTCAAGCCTAGAAATAAGAAGGCTGCAGGGGATAAAAATGAGCCTGCAGATAGCTGCCATTGATCTGAATGTTCCATATTGAAATCTTCCCTTGAAACATGGCTTTGGAGGCGGTAGAGATAGGTTGCCAAAGCCTCTGATAAAATGCAAACAGCTGGGGGAGGTGGCTTTAACCAGAAATGTGAAGGGGAGTCATAAGTAATCTGGCTTTTCATCAAGCAGAGCCAGATGTTGGGGCTGGGGGAGGAGGGCTCATAGGGAGCAGGAACGACAGATGAGCAAACTCTTTCCTAGGAGTAGGAGGCACAGGTTTCCATGTACAGTGGGAAAATCTCAGGCCAGGGTCAAGGGAATGACCTTGGGTACATTCTGTCTAAGCAGCCAAAATCCTTAGCTAGAGAAGCCCGATAACCAGCTTAGGGCCTCTGCAGTCAATTCTACTCTGTGTGCAGGGGTGGGTGTGGGAGGTGGACCTTCCCATACCAACAAACAACAGGGTCTCTGCAAATATAATCAAGTTAAATAAAGTCATACTGGATTAGAGTGGAATACAATCCAGTGACTGGTGGCCTTAGCAGAAGAGGGAAATGTAGACAGAGAGACAGAGAAAGCCAGGCCAAGTGATGACAGAGGCAGAGATTGGAGTGATGCAGGTCCAAGCCAAAGCATACCAAGGATTCACCACCAGAAGCTAGAAAGAGTCAAGGTAGGATTCTTCCTTAGAGCAATCAGAGGGAGCATGGCCTTGCCAACACTTAGATTTCAGACTTCTAGCCTCCAGAAATGTCAAAGAGTAAATAAATTTCTAAGCCACCCAGTTTGTGGTACACATTGTTACAGCAAACCCAAGAAAGTAATACAGAGATATGAATAAATATACATAGTTATTCATGTTTTTAAAAGTAAATAATGGAACAACTAATTAGCTGTTGGCTGATCTAGGAATGACATCTTAGAATGACTGGGGAGACTTGACTCTGTGCCATGTGTCTCTGACAGGCTTAACCAGGCATGTTCCCAAGCAGGAATGAGTAAGCAGAAATAGCCAAGAAGCCTTAATGACTGGGTTTGAAATGGCACACCATTGCTTCTGCTTCATTCTATTGACCAAAGATAGACACAAGACCAGCCCAGATTCAAAGGCAAGTAAAACAAACTTCTTTAGGGAAAGACTGAAAAAGACACATGGCAATAGGGTGTGTATGCAGAAACACATAAAGTGAAGAATTCGAGCCATTAAAGCAGTCTACCCCACCAAAATATATAGAGGAATGAAGCAAGCAAGTCATTATATTCATGTTTTTATGATAAAATTTCAGAATAAGAGGCAAGAGATCCAAACCCAGTAAGATGCAAACACAAAAACGCAGGATGTTAAGGATAAATTCTCTCACAAATATTTTGAAACAACAGTATAAACTCTAACAAAGAGAAAACTAGACTTTATTTTTTATTTAATTTTTTAAAAATACCATATTTAAAAAAATTTTCTAAGCAATATGTATTTCTCAGCTCTGTTCAAAAAGACCTAGAAGCCCACTGTATAGCACAAGGAACTACATTCAATATCTGTGACAAACCATAGTAGAGAAGAGTATGAAAAAGATGCCTCAGCTCAGCTCAGCTCAGCCGCGCAGTCGTGGCCAGCTCTTTGTGACCCCATAAATCGCAGCACCCCAGGCCTCCCTGTCTATCACCAACTCCCGGAGTGCACTCAAATTCACGCCCATCGAGTCAGTGATGCCATCCAGCCATCTCATCTTCAGTCGTCCCCTTCTCCTGTCCCCAATCCCTCCCAGCATCAGAGTCTTTTCCAATGAGTCAACTCTTTGCATGAGGTGGCCAAAGTACTGTAGCTCCAGTTTTAGCATCATTCCTTCCAAAGAACTCCCAGGGCTGATCTCCTTCAGAATGGACTGCTTGAATCTCCTTGCAGTCCAAGGGACTCTCAAGAGTCTTCTCCAACACCACAGTTCAAAAGCATCAATTCTTCAGTGCTCAGCTTTCTTCACAGTCCAACTTTTACATCCATACATGACCACAGGAAAAACCATAGCCTTGACTAGACGGACCTTAGTCGGCAAAGTAATGTCTTTGTTTTTGAATATGCTATCTAGGTTGGTCATAACTTTCCTTCCAAGGAGTAAGCATCTTTTAATTTCATCACTGCAATCACCATCTGCAGTGATTTTGGAGCCCAAAAAAATACAGTCTAACACTGTTTCCACTGTTTCCCCATCTATTTCCCATGAAGTGATGGGACCAGATGACATGATCGTAGTTTTCTGAATGTTGAGCTTTAAGCCAACTTTTTCACTCTCCTCTTTCACTTTCATCAAGAGGCTTTTGATTTCCTCTTCACTTTCTGCCATAAGGGTAGTGTCATCTACATATCTGAGGTTATTGATATTTCTCCCAGCAATCTTGATTCCAGCTTGTGCTTCTTCCAGCCCAGCATTTCTCATGATGTACTCTGCATATAAGTTAAATAGCAGGGTGACAATATATAGCCTTGATGTACTCCTTTTCCTATTTGGAACCAGTCTGTTGTTCCATGTCCAGTTCTAACAGTTGCTTCTTGACCTGCATAGAGGTTTCTCAAGAGGCAGGTACTGACACAGTTTCCACTGTTTCCCCATCTATTTCCCATGACGTGATGGGGCCAGATGCCATGATCGTAGTTTTCTGAATGTTGAGCTTTAAGCCAACTTTTTCACTCTCCTCTTTCACTTTCATCAAGAGGCTTTTGAGTTCCTCTTCACTTTCTGCCATAAGGGTAGTGTCATCTACATATCTGAGGTTATTGATATTTCTCCCAGCAATCTTGATTCCAGCTTGTGCTTCTTCCAGCCCAGCATTTCTCATGATGTACTCTGCATATAAGTTAAATAGCAGGGTGACAATATATAGCCTTGATGTACTCCTTTTCCTATTTGGAACCAGTCTGTTGTTCTATGTCCAGTTCTAACAGTTGCTTCTTGACCTGCATAGAGGTTTCTCAAGAAGCAGGTCAGGTGGTCTGTTATATATGTGTATAAATGAATTACTTTGCCATACAGCAGAGATTGACACAATGTTGTAAATCAATTATAGTTCAATTTAAAAATTAATAAATTTTTTAAAAAACCTAGAAGCAATGCCAAGTCTGTAGCAAGGAGGACTGCTACTATTCATGCTGTTCTCAAATACATTTCCTACTAAGAGGAACCAAGATTAATTGGAGAAATGTGTAATTCCAGTCTGGAGCTGGAAATGTACATGATAAGCCCAAGTCTTCTTGTCTGAAACCAATGAAAACTCTTAAAGACTTCAAAAAGCCATAGCAGTCAACATGATCAGGCCCCACTAGCCAATGGCGGGAAAATGTGAGTATCAAAACAATAGTGAGAACAGTGGACTATTACATGTCAAATGTGACAAGTCAAAGAGTTCATATTTATACTTTAAAGTAAAAATTCCATCGTTTGTCACCTTTGGAGGTTTGGGGGACACTAAATCATTTTTCTAAAAATTATTAAATAAAAAGAAAAATGTCAATGAAACATTTATCCTGCCTTCTTGTAAAAATTGTATTCAGGTTAACCACATTAGATGACCACATTATGGTCATCTAATGGCCATTAATTATGGTTAACCACATTAATTGAAAAATCATAACTAATAATAAATTATTGAAATAGAAAACCACCATCCCTTCTAACTCATGATAAAATGATGAATCCAGGGGACCATTATGCTTTTCGTTCCATTATCAATCTTAACTTCAATAAAAGTGGGACAAATATCATGTCCCCATGATACTATATAACATAAGTTTCAATGTATTCATTAAAAAATGTGAAACAGGATCTAACAGTCTTTACTTGTATAACCCTAGAAGCAGACCCTGAAACTAGAATTCATTTTAAGCAGCGTAGTTGGGAGGTGACCCCAGGAAACTCAGTAAGGGGGTGGGTAGGAGAGACAGGTATTATCCGACCTCACTGGAGAACAATGGACAGTGTAGAATACATTTCAGAGTTATCCCAATTGAGGAAGCTGGGGACTTTATTCACCAACACATGGCTCACTGGTTGAAGACTATGTGGAACCCTATACAAGGTCACAAGTGCAAGGCCTTGGATGAAGGCCACAAATGTGGAGCCCCTCACTAAGGTCAGCTCTGGAGCTGACTGAGCCATAGCAATGGTTGCCAAGAGTCCCCCTCATCTAAACCACTCAGCTCCTGGACCCCATTTCCTGGTGGCTCAGATGGTAAAGAGTCTGCCTGCAATGTGGGAGACCTGGGTTCAATCCCTGGGTTGGATGATCCACTGGAGAAGGAAATGGCAACCAGCTCCAGTGTTCTTGTCTAGGAAATCCCATGGATGAAGGAGCCTGGCAGGCTACAGTCCATGGGGTCGCAAGGAGTTGGAAATGACTGAGCGATTTCACTTTCACCTTCATAGCACTCTAACCAATCACCTAATGCCACCCTTCCGGGAGGAATTTTCTTTGTCTTGAGGCTGTAAAAATTGGCTACCCAATGGCACCGCACTTCAGTACTCTTGCCTGGAAAATCCCATGGATGGAGGAGCTGGAAGGCTGCAGTCCATGGGGTCATTGAGAGTCGGACACGACTGAGCGCCTTCACTTTCACTTTTCAGTTTCACGCATTGGAGAAGGAAATTGCAACCCACTCCAGTATTCTTGCCTAGAGAATCCTAGGGATAGGCAAACCTGGTGGGCTATCATCTATGGGGTCGCACAGAGTCAGACACGACTGAAGCGACTTAGTAGTAGTAGTAGTAACCCATGAAAGGGGTCAGCTCTCCCTGGTCTATCAGGAGGTTGGCCCGCTGTGCTTCAGCACCCTGGTTATCTCTGCTTTTTGTTCTAAATAAACTTACTCCTTTCTGACTCTGTGTCTGGAAATTCTGTGTTTCTTCCTCAAATTAATGGCTTTAAAAAATGGGGGAGTGGTCAAATACATTTAGAACAGACTTGTGGTTGCCAGGCGTTGGTGGGAGAGGGACGAAACGGGAGTCTGGGGTTAGTAGTTGAAAACTATCACATATAGAATGGGTGAAAAACAAGGTCCTACTGTATAGCACAGGTAGCTATATTCAAGATTCTGTGACAAACCAAGTAGAAAAGAATAAAAACAGAATATAGACATAGATTGATATACACATATACATAAACTGAATCACTTTGCTGTACAGCAAAAACTAACACAACATTGTAAATCAACTATATTTCTATTTTTAAAAAACCCAGGGGAGTGGTATAGATTAAAAGAGACCTAAGATTTGTAACAACCAAATGCAATGTGTAAACTTTGGATCCTCATTTATATAAAAGAACTGTAAAAAGACATTTTTGCTAGGATCAGAAAAAAATTGAGCATAGACTGACTATTAGATGATATGAAGACATGACTGTTAATTTAATTGACTGTGATTCAGGAATAGTGGCAATGTTATTTTTTAAGTCCTATCTGTTAGAGATTTTTTAAATAGCTGAAGCAAATATGGCAAAATGTCAGCAGTTATTAAATACAGGTGATGAGTGTATGGAAATACCAGTACGCCTACTTTTCCATCTGTCCGAAGTTTTAAAGAGGGAAAAAGGGGAAGGAGGAGGGGGAGAAGGAGTGAGGGGGAAGGGGGACACCAGACTACCTGGGTTTGAATCTTGCCTCTGGGACTTTCTAGCTGAGTAAAATTGAATAAGTGACTTTAACTCTTTGCATGTTTTTCCATCTGCAAAGTAGTCTAATAATAGTGCCTAATTCATAAGGTTGGAATTCATAAGGATTAAGCGGTTAATATCAGTAAAATGCTTAGAACAGTGCTCAGTAGAATTAGCTATTAGTATTCCAGTGGGAGAGAGGTCCAATGTACTACATGCTGGGAATGCTGACCTCTGGACCAATCAAATGCGACTTGGGGGTGAGGCTCAGTACACATGTGGCAGCTCTCCCTGGAATGGCTAAGTGAAGAGGAAGCAGCGCTCAGGGTATGGTTATCTCAAGAGAAGGGAAGTGGGGACTTCCCTGGTTGCCCAGTGGTTAAGGCTTCGCCTTCCAATGCAAGGCATGTGGGTTCAATCCCTGGTCAGGGAGCTGAGATCCCACATGCCTTGCAGCCAAAAAACTAAACCACAAAGCAGAAGCAATTCGGTAACAAATTCAGTAAAGGCTTAAAAAATGGCCAACAAAAAAGTTATCCTAAAAAAAAAAGACACACAGAGAGAAGGAAAGTGTAGTACTGGGCAGATGAAACATTTGCAGAGGAGGTGCACTTCACCACCAGGAAAGACACAGAAGATACTCACCAATGCACTGTGGGAGGCAAGGTGAAGCAGAGCCCCGAGGTTTCTGGAGTGTCCCTTGGAGCGTGCCAGGGAGAGAAGTGGGGAAGCAAAGGCTAGTATTTCTTTCTCTGCAACTGCCATAGGGGACTTCAGGGGCTGGGCATCAGCTGCAGCATGTAGTCAGGAGTGAGGCCCTGCTGGTGACTGTCGCTGTGAATGGCTGTAAGTGAGGCCCCTCATGCTGCTTCTAATGACTCGTTCTGCAAGACAAGTGGTGCACACATTTCAAAAAGCTTATAAGACCAACTGTATATCTTCCTGCTTCTCTCGAGCCTCTGAAACCAAAAGAGGCATTAATGCCCCACCCTGAAAAAGAGGTTTATGTTTTAGTTCCTCCCCAGCACACTCAAGGCACTTAGTCCAAGTGAGAATAGCTTTTGTAGAATGGCTTAGGAGTAATCTGGTCTCTCCCTCTCTAGGAGTCCTGGCAGAGGGAAAGCCCTTTGCCAGCTTCTGGGGAGAAAACTTACTAACACTTCCTCAAACAGCCTGCTGGGTTCTTAAGAGAATTCTCTGGCGAGGTGAGGCAACTGCTGCTGTTTTTTCTCACCTTTCACCCCAAACTGACCATTTTCAGTCTCTCCTGGACTTGAGTGTCTTCTGGGTGAGCATCAGCCTTGATACACACATTTCTAGGAGCTTGGGAATGAATAGAACAGTGTGGGACGATGGCAAGAAGTGTGACTTTGCGGTTGGGCAAACTGGTTTCAAGTCCTAGCTCTGCCTCCTAATTGCTTATTTACTCATTTGTTTATTTTTTTCCTTGGAAAAGTTAGTTAACCCCTCTGAGCCTGTTTTCTTATTTGTAAAATGAGAATAATAATGAAACTTTGACTACCCATGGCTTCTGTGAGATCAAGTGAGATAATGGGAGAGCAGAGGAGCTCTTTTCAAAATTTAATTTTATGCACAGCCTCAATACAAAACAGATTGCTTACATGAATACCTGTGGTTGTTCATATAATTTATACGAATCCATAGTTTTACATTTTATAAAAAATATATGTGCTTTATAAGTTAAGATTTATAATATTAATACACATTTAAGTAAGTGAGTAAGTAAGTGAAGTCACTCAGTCGTGTCCGACTCTTTGTGACCCCATGGACTGCAGCCCACCAGGCTCCTCAATCCATGAGATTCTCCAAGCAAGAATACTGGAGTGGGTTGCCATTTCCTTCTCCAGGGGATCTTCCCGACCTAGGGATCGAGCCCGGGTCTCCTGCACTGGAGGCAGATGCTTTAACCTCTGAGCCACCAGGGAAGTCCATAATACACATTTAGTGTCATTAATCTATGACAAAGGAAGCAGAAAAGAAGAAAGAAGAAAGCACAGTCTTTTCAGTAAGTGGTGCTGGGAAAACTGGACAGCTATACATAAAAGAATGAAATTAGAACATTCTCTAATATCACATATAAAAATAAACTCAAAATAGGTTAAAGACCTAAATGTAAGACTAGATACTATAAAATTCCCAGAGGAAAACACAGAAAGAACACTCTTTGACATAGATTGAAGCAGTATCTTTTTGGATACCTCTTCTAAAGTAAAAGAAATAAAAGCAAAAATAAACAAATAGAACCTTATTAAACTTACAAACTTTTGCACAGCAAAGGAAATCATCGACAAAACCAAAAGACAACCTACTGAATTGGAGAAAATATTTGCAAATGATATGACTGATAAGGGATTTATATCCAGCATATATAAATAGCTCATACAGCTCAACTTAAAAAACAAACCACCCACTTCTAAAGTAGGCAGAACCGTGAAGGAAAGTTACATGGCTCAAAATAGCCTGAAGTTAAAACTCCCCTCCAGGTCCTCCCCACTATTCTATGCCAAACAAATAACTCTCTCACCGGAAGAAAAAAAATGGACATCAAGGTTGATTACACCAAGCTCCCAGCCTGTCCAGCCTCTGGCCCATCTCCAGAATTCCTTGCCCCACCGTTTAAGAGATAACTACTCCGAACAACCATGGAGAAGAACAGGCCCCCTTAAGACAGTAGATTTCCACATATATGCCTATATATACTTACTCTTTTCTTGGGTTAGTGCAGCAGCTCACTAATCTGACTGCTGCCCCTTCTCACCTCATTAAAGGTGATCTGTTCCTCTAAAGTGCCAGTCTCATTCTTTTTCTGAACCTCTCCTTCTCTAACTCCCTTACCCTACAAACTGAATAGATTTTTTCCAAAGAGGAAATGCAGTTGACAACAGGGATATGAAAAGATGCTCAACGTGGCTAATAATCAGGAAGATGAAATCAAAATCACCCTGAGATATCACCTCACACCTGTCAGATGGCTACTATCAAAAGTCTGCAAATAACAAAATGTATGCAAGAATGTGACAAAAAAGAAATACTTATACACTATTGATGCAGATGCAAACTGGGGTATCCACTGTGGAAAACAGTTATGAAGGTGTCTCAAAAGACTAAAAATAGAACTAACAGACCCAGCAATTCCACTTCTGGGTATATATCTCCCCAAACCCCCAAACCACTAATTAAAAAGATACATGCACCCCCAATGTTCATAGCAGCATTACTTACAATTGTCAAGACGTTGAGACAACCTGTGTCCATCAGCAGATGAATGGATAAAGAAGATATAATATATATACAATGGAATACTACCCGGCCATAAAAAAGCCATTTGTACCAACATGGATGGACTTGGAGGGCATTATGCTAAGTGAAATAAATCAGACAGAGAAAGATAAATACTGTATGATATGCTAAGTGAAATAAATCAGACAGAGAAAGATAAATACTGTATGATAGAGCCCATATGTGGAATCTAAAAAACACAACAAACTACAATGAATATTAGTGAATATAACATAAAACTACTTAATATAAAGTGAAACTAGTGAATACAATACAAAAGATGCAAGCACAGATATAGAGAACAAACTAGGGATTACCAGTGGGGGGAGGGGCAATATGTGAGTGGGTGTAAGATAAGTTCAAGGATGTACTGTACACTTTGCAATAACTTTGTAAATGGAAAATAACCTTTAAAAATTTTATAAACCTTTAAAAACTTTTAAATAAAATTTAAAAATTAAAAATATATATATTAACTTATTAAAGTCAATAACTATAATAATCAAGAGATTTCTTTGATGAATAGAAAGATTTTAAATTGAGATATTGGGCAATAGTTGCAATCTCATGTATCCTGTTTATTTCTCAACTTTATTTTGTCACACAGAATAAAAATCTTAATTCACAAACATGAGTAGTTGCAAATAGCAGGAGTGTTGCAAACCTAGCAAGTTTAGGGTCCTCTTTAAATCTCTTATTATAGAAGTCTCAAAGAAGAGTAAAGAGGATTTTCCTTCAAATAGAATCAATGTAACAGTTTGCAATAGCAGCTTAAATTGATGGTGGAACCAGTCTGTTCTGAGGAAGCCAGTAGACAACTGAGGTGCGGTGAGAAGAGCACTAAGCTCAGAATAAGGAGTCCCTTGGCTTCCAGGAGGTGCTCGTGGTAAAGCATCCAACTGCCAACACAAGACAAGCAAGAGCATGGGTTTGATCCCTGAGTTGGGAAAATCCCCTGGAGTTGGAAATGGCAACCCACTCTAGTATTCTAGCCTGGAAAATTCAATGGACAGAGGAGTCTGGAGGGCTACAGTCCATTGGGTTGCAAGAGCTGGACATGACTGAGTACACAAGGAGCCCCTTAACAGGGAGACCGAACAAGACACTCGGCCTCTTAGAGCCGAGGTTTTCTCATCTGTAAATGGATGCAGTAACTTGCAGGTTGTGGTAAGGATCTTACAAAACTATGCATGCAGAGTACCTAATGCTGAACCTCAAAAATTATTACTTAATCTCAAGGTTGGGGTTAGCAGATGCAAACTCTTACATATAGAATGGATAAGCAACAAAGTCCCACTGTATAGCTTTGTTGTTTAGTCGCTGAGTCATGTCAGACTCTTGTGACTCCATGGACGTTAGCCCGTCAGCCTCTTCTGTCCATAGGATTTCCCAGGCACAGGGAACTGTATTCAATATTCTGTGATAATGGAAAAGAATATAAAAAAGAATGTGTATATATATCAATTCAGTTCAGTCGCTCAGTCATGTCTGACTCTTTGTGACCCCAAGGACTGCAGCACGCCAGGCCTCCCTGTACATCACCAACTCCCAGAGTTTACATGCAACTGAATTACTTTGCTGTACAGTAGAAATTAACACAACATTATAAATCAATGATATTTCAATTAAAAAAATATTGGAACATCCCTGGTGGTCCAGTGGCTAAGACTCCCAATGCAGGGGCCCAGGTTCAACCCCTGGTCAGGGAACTAGATCCCGCATGCCACAACCAAGAGTTCTCCTGCTGCAACTAAAGATCCCACATGCTGCAACAAAGATCTGGCACAGCCAAATAAATAAATTGAATTAAAAACAAAAAAAGTACCTTTAAAAATCATTACTTGTACCAAGATATACCTCAATAGGACACAAAGCCTTTGAAATACACTAACAGATACCCTGCTTATTTAACTTCTATGCAGAGTACATCATGAGAAACGCTGGATGGAAGAAACACAAGCTGGAATCAAGATTGCTGGGAGAAATATCAATAACCTCAGATATGCAGATGACACCACCCTTATGGCAGAAAGTGAAGAGGAACTAAAAAGCCTCTTGATGAAAGTGAAAGAGGAGGGTGAAGAAGTTGGCTTAAAGCTCAACATTCAGAAAACGAAGATCATGGCATCTGGTCCCATCACTTCATGGGAAATAGATGGGGAAACAGTGGAAACAGTGTCAGACTTTATATTTTGGGGCTCCAAAATCACTGCAGATGGTGATTGCAGCCATGAAATTAAAAGACGCTTACTCCTTGGAAGGAAAGTTATGACCAACGTAGATAGCATATTCAAAAGCAGAGACATTACTTTGTGGACTAACATCCATCTAGTCAAGGCTATGGTTTTTCCAGTGGTCATGTATGGATGTGAGAGTTGGACTGTGAAGAAGGCTGAGTGCCGAAGAATTGATGCTTTTGAAGTGTGGTGTTGGAGAAGACTCTTGAGAGTCCCTTGGACTGCAAGGAGATCCAACCAGTCCATTCTGAGGGAGATCAACCCTGGGATTTCTTTGGAAGGTATGATGCTAAAGCTGAAACTCCAGTACTTTGGCCACCTCATGCGAAGAGTTGACTCATTGGAAAAGACTTTGATGCTGGGAGGGATTGGGGGCAGGAGGAAAAGGGGATGACAGAGGATAAGTTGGCCGGATGGCATCACTGACTCGATGGACATGAGTCTGAGTGAACTCCGGGAGATGGTGATAGACAGAGAGGCCTGACATGCTGCAATTCATGGGGTCACAAGGAGTTGGACATGACTGAGAGACTGAACTGACTGACTGAGGTATGTATTTAGGTAGTCTGAGGGGAAAATGAAAATTGAAATAATCAGAAAGTAACAAACCAAACTTTCAAGACCCAAAGGCTGGAAGCAGCCTGATCCATAGTCAGGAGTTAGTTTCAGCTGCTGCTGCTGCAACTAAGTCACTTCAGTCGGGTCCAACTCTGTGCGACCCCATAGACAGCAGCCCACCAGGCTCCCCTGTCCCTGGGATTCTCCAGGCAAGAACACTGGAGTGGGTTGCCATTTCCTTCTCCAATGCATGAAAGTGAAAAGTGAAAGTGAAGTCAGTCGTGTCTGACTCCTAGCGACCCCATGGACTACAGCCCACCGGGCTCCTCCATTCATGGGATTTTCCAGGCAAGAGTACTAGAGTTGGTTGCCATTGCTGTCTCCGTCAGTTTCAGATGTAACCTTATTTAATAAGTGGAGATAACATTTCCTAAGTATCTACTTAATATGGATATTGTTAGGATTAAATAAGACAAGTGTTTATAAATGTACCTGGTGTAATAAAGATTCACTTTTTGTGCTTCCTATTAAAGCAGGAGTTAGATGATAAAAGAGACTGGTGGTTAGTGGGTATAGGAATGAAAGATTGGGGATAAGAGCCTGAACAGCTACCTTGAGATCACACCCCATACTCCTAGTGCCTACTGCACTCATTCTGGGTAGTCTCTGCTGTCTCTGAAGCAGACAGCCCAGCCCAATTCATGAGCCTCTTTGAAAAGGGAAATGCCACTCCAACTCCATCTTTAGTCTCACTCATCTGTGGGATCAGATCCTTTAGTTGTTGATACTTGGTCTTTTTCACCTTCATGAAGTATGTGTATCCTTAAGGTAATTTTACAGAATTCACAGAGTTACTCCCTTTCCCCCTGCCATCCCTGAAGCATTTTTCTGGCCTCTATAGCTCTGTGTCTGTGTCTCTCTTCCACCCTCATCTTTCTCCCTCTCTGGAGGCTAATTAGGATCCACAGATATGTTCTTTATAGCTATATCTTCAATGTTTAAAAAATGTGAATGGCAAGTGAGGTTTCTAGTCTAAAGTTTCTCCTTTGAAGTCTTTTAACAAGTCACCAGGGACTGATGAAGGCGTAGAAGTGATGTCTAGAATACTGAGACAGGATCTGAGAGCTGTGGCTGATGAAGGGTGCCATGCCCTACAATTCTCAGATAAACCTTGAGCAATCCCCTCTGAGGCTTCCTCCCAAGCTTTCTGGAGACCTCTGCAAGAAGGATGGAGAATGCAGACCTCACCTACAGAGAGATCACGGCCACACAGATTCTCAGAGCTCCACTGACACAGAGCTACATTCCACATGCTCACTCTCTCCCACACCATGCACTTACCTTGCCCTCAACATGTCACATATAGGTCTGTGCTCACACTCAGTCCCCAAGCCAGGGATACGCAATAGCTATTTGCTGTGTGCTACACATTGTTCTCAAATCATTATACAAATTGTATGCAGTAGGAGTTATTAACTACCTTTTCCTGGATGAGGAAACAGGCTCAGAAGTGTGAAGTCACTTGCCTGAAGTCACAGAACTGGTAAACTGCAGTGTGTGCTTGTGTGTACTCATTCACTCAGCTGTGTCTGACTCTTTGCAACACCATGGACTGTAGCATGGGTTTCTAGGTGGCGCTAGTGCTAAAGAACCCACCTGTCTTTGCAGGAGTGGAAAAGATGCTGGTTCGATCCCTGGGTCAGGAAGGAAGATCCCTTGGAGAAGGGCATAGCAAGCCACTCCAGTATTCTTGCCTGATAATGCCGTGGTCAGAGGAGCATGGCAAACTGCAGTCCATAGCATCACAAAAAGGTGGACGTGACTGAAGTGACTTAGCACGTATGCACAGGGTGTAGCATGGTAGGCTCCTCTGTCCATGGGATTTTTCAGGCAAGAGTGCTGGAGTGGGTTGCCGTTTCCTTCTCCAGGGGATCTTCCTGACTCACTGCTGCTACTGCTGCTGCTAAGTCGCTTCAGTCGTGTCCGACTCTGTGTGACCCCATAGACAGCAGCCCACCAGGCTCCCCCGTCCCTGGGATTCTCCAGGAAAGAACACTGGAGTGGGTTGCCATTTCCTTCTCCAATGCGTGAAAGTGAAGTCGCTCAGTCGTGTCCGACTCTTCGCGATCCCATGGACTGCAACCTACCAGGCTCCTCCATCCATGGGATTTTCCAGGCAAGAGTACTGGAATGGGGTGCCATTGTCTTCTCCATCCCAACTCACTAGACCCTAATTCCAAGTCGGTCTGGATCTTCCGCTGTGCTGCATTGCCTTCTGGCTCAAAGGTGGGCTCTAACACAGATTAGTTAGTGTAAAGAACATGCAAGTTTATAGGTCTTCATGGGAAGAAGCCGTTTTTTTCTGTCAGACAATTTGATTTTCTGCAGAAAGGAATCCTGGTGCTTAAATAAGCTTCATCAATGTTTTCTCTTTCTCCCTCCTCCTCCTCTTAATATTTGCTGGAATTGAATTTTAATTGAAAACTAAGCTTTAACCATTCACTTAATTCATCAGTAGAAATCATTTCAGTCAAATGGCAGAGAAAATACCCAGAGAGAAATGCAGAGCTGAGCCACTTCCTTCAGCCCCTTGTCCAGCCTGGGAGCAGCTCCTACAGCATCCATGGAGCAGGGACCTCCATGACTTCAGAGGAGCCATGGCCTCCAGCAGCTTGCAGCAGCTACGTTAAACATAAGTCAATGTTGTTTCCCTCAGCTCCAGACTTGGGGAAAGTCATGATTCAGAGATGAAGGAACAGATATAATTATTTGATTCATTTTCTAATAAAATGAAGTTTAAAATTATTAGAGGAAGGAGAAACACACCTAAATGGAGCAGGGACCTCCATGACTTCAGAGGAGCCATGGCCTCCAGCAGCTTGCAGCAGCTACGTTAAACATAAGTCAATGTTGTTTCCCTCAGCTCCAGACTTGGGGAAAGTCATGATTCAGAGATGAAGGAACAGATATAATTATTTGATTCATTTTCTAATAAAATGAAGTTTAAAATTATTAGAGGAAGGAGAAACACACCTAACATGTTTTTAACACCTAGCCTCCCACAGCTACCCCTCTGCAAATCCTAGAACGGAAGAATAGAAAGGCATCTATTAATGTGGGTTGTTAGAGGAAGGTCTCCTGTGATGCTAAATGTACTCATCGCATGCAGACTTGTGTGCACGTGTATGTGTGTGTACATACACATGCACACACACATACTTCAAAAAGACAGGCAGAGCCTTGGGCATATTCCTCAGAACACGGCAGCAATTCAACAAACATTTATAAGATTAGACTCCATCTGTAAGAAAGACAGAAAGTAGAATGAAAGCAAACAAAAATCCATTTTTGTTGAATAAACAGACAAATGATCAAATAAATATTTGTTCCTGTAACGGATACATATTGAGCAACTGTTACATGCCAGGCACAGTGTTTGGAGGCTGGAGCTATACAGCAAACAATAAATGGTAAATAAAGCACAGCCCCTGGCCTCAGTGTGCTTAGGGCCTGCTGGGAGAGAAAAATAGGTAAGCAGGCAACTTCAAACCCCTGTGATAGGTGCTGTAACCTCAACTCTGTTCAGGCTTACATTCCACCTTCTTGTCCCTAGATTGATTTACAAATCACACACAGTCCCAAGCAAAATCCCAGCAGGACTTTTCATAGAAATTGACAAGCTGAATTACAAAATTCATATGGAAAAGTAAAGGACCTGGAATAGCCTAGAATAGCCGAACAACTTTAAAAAGAATGAAACTGAAAAACCAACCTGATTTCAATACTTATACAACTAAGGCAATCAAGACACTGTGGTCTTGGCATCAAGTGCTCCTGGGAGGTAGAATGTGAGCGGTCATTAAAGGAAGAGATTACATAGGCATGCCATGCCATAGTCTTGGATTCTGTTCTGTTTCTATCTCCAGCTAGCTGTGTCTCTGTGCTTCAGAGCAGGGGAAAATAAGATAATGGCTGGCTGGAGAAGACTTTTGAGAGTCCCTTGGACAGCAAGGAGGTCCAGGCAATCAATCCTAAAGGGAATCAACCCTGAATATTCATTGGAAGGATTGATGCTGAAGCTGAAACTCTAATGTTTTGGCATTGGAAAAGACTCTTTATGCCAGGAAAGATTGAGGACAGGAGGAGAAGGGGGAGACAGAGGATGGGATGGCTAGATAACATCATTGACTCAATGGATCTGAGTTTGAGGAAACTTTGGGAGATAGTGAAGGACGGAAGCCTGGTGTTCTGCAGTCCATGGGGTCGCAAAGGGTCAGACACGACTTAGCGACTGAACATCAGTGCTTTCTCACAGCTCTAAGAAGCCATGTCTCTGAATCGGGCCAGCTGTAAGGGGGCACAGTTATGGTCTACACCAGCAACCGCTCTGTGCTGCTGTATCCTCGCCTGCACTGTGCGGACAAGTGTCGTACCTCCTAGGGCTAGGGCGGTGGTGGGACCAAACAGCTGCTGTAAGTCAATGCTTAGAACAGTGGTTACCAACTTTCTCACTCCCATCCCATCTGCTCTGAGTCCATCTTTCCTCTCTTCTGATCTGCCCAGTGCCCAATCCCCTCCACCCTGGTTTGTCTTTCCCCAGGAATCAGGCCAGGAAGATGGGGAAGGGGAGGGAGAAGAGGAGGGAGTGAGGAAGGGTAAAGAAAAGAGTGGGGTTAGGGAATGGAGATTTCTTTTCTTTTCCTTTCCCTTTGTTGGAGGGGTGGGGTGGAGGTGGGGCAGACTTCCACACCGGGTCTTAGATCCATTCCAACCTGCACTTTGGTGGAGAGAAATGTTACCGGGTTGTAATCCTTCTGATTAGGCAAGTTCCTTATCCTCAAGGTCATGCCACCAGATGCTAGCCCAGCTCAGCTTCACTCTAAGTTCAAGCCTTTTCTACTTTCCCACCCCAGGAACCAACTGGGAGTGTCCATCCCCCAACCCCCCATCCCCAGCCAACTCCCTTTGGAGGGTGTATGTCCTACCCCATCCCGGCAGGCAGCTCTCTCCATTTTCTCCTTATCCACTGCTCCCCCGTCTTAACTGCCCCTAGCAGCCTGACAAACCTCTCTGCACTAAAGCAGCCTTGCTTGCTTCACTTCTTCCCTACATTTCTGTCAACTTCTCTACATCCAATGTTTGATATTCTCTGATGTCTTCTGACCTTAGGACAAGGATTAAATTGTTAGTTGGCAAATTACAATGTTCACTGAGTTTGTGACTTTGGTAAATGTCACCAGTGGAATCCACCCATCGCCCTTCTAGTCCCTATCCCAGATTAATGAAGTGGGGGAGCAGAAGGACAAGGGTGGGGCCTCTCGACAGCTGGGAGGCGGGGGCAAATGCTTTAAGCGCCTTCCCCCAGCCCAGGGTTGGGTGTTGCCCAGGTGGGCACCTGCAGCTCTGTGTCCTTTGTGCTGTACTAAGCTGCTTCAGTTGTGTCCGACTCTATGTGACCTTATGGACTGTAGCCCGCCAGGCTCCTCTAGGCAAGAATACTGGATGGGTTGCTATGCCCTCCTCCAGGGGATCTTCCCAACCCAGGGATCGAACCGGTGTCTCTTATGGTGCCTGCATTGGTGAGGCGGGTTCTTTACCCCTACCTCCACCTGGGTGTTGCCTGTAATTACAGGCACAGTGACATTTCAGAGGCTGAGCCTGCCTGTTTACCTGTTTCAGGTTTAATGGTTTCTACATCTTCCCACCAGAGCTCACTTTCTTCTCTCCTCTCTTATCATCAGAATAAGATGATGGGGGCTTCCCTGGTGGTTCAGTGGTAAAGATTCCTACGCTCCCATGAGTACCCCTCTTCCTGTGTCATGTGAGTGACCCTAGGGAGGGAAAGAAAAGAGGGTCTTCTTCCCAGGTCCTCCTGGTCTGACAGGGGACAAATGTTTACCTCTAAGCACACATCTAAGGACCCAGAGGCCCTGCAGGAATACATACAGTAGATATTGTGCCAGCATGTGTTGGAGGACAGCATCAACCCAAGACATTAGCCTGATGTGGCGAGGTGGCGGAGGGGAGCGGTGCTGGAGGAAGAGGGGGCATGGGAGGGATGAGGAGGCTCAGGTAGGATGAATGGGGTAGCTCTGCTGCATCTGTATCTCCCATAATGACATGTTTGCCAGAGATTAATTTCTCCTCAAAAGAAACTCACTCTTAGAGCCTTCACCTGTGTTAATTTCAAAGTAATTTAGCTTTCCCTGATCCAGGGACAGGAGGAAATACAGCAGGACAGCAACCCAAATGCGGTATTTATTCTTTGGCACATAGCACCCTGCCTTCAGTCCATGTTCCCACCTTACCTTCTCCCATCCCAGGAGATCAGAACAGCAAATGTTTCTTTCATGCCGGTTGCCCTATACAGACTCATGTGTTCCTTGTAACACCACAGCGAACATACTGTTAGTAACTCTATGTTGTGTGTGTGCTTAGTCGATCGATCATGTCCAACTCTTTGCAACCCCATGGATCATAGTATGCCAGGCTCCTCTGTCCATAGGGATTCTCCAGGCAAGAATACTGGAGTGAATTGCCATGCTCTTCTCCAGGGGATCTTCTCAACCCAGGGATAGAACCCAAGTCTCCCCCATTGCAGGCAGATTCTTTACCATCTGAGCCACACAGTGAGGTTAAGTAATTTTCCCAAAGGCATTCAGCTAATAATTGATGGGACCTGGTTCAAAGTCTAGAGACTTGATTTCAAGGTCACAGTCTGAAACACTGGGCATCACAGCTTCTTGGGTAAGCCACAGTCTATTTTCTCTACATACAGCAGTCACAGCAAAGGCCTCTCTGGAAGCCTGGGGCCTAGGCAGTTCCAGGAACCCTTGTTAGGGGCTGGTGAGGCCAGGGTTTGGTTCAAGGCACTTTATGACTGACAAGTACAAGAGTGGAGGGGGACTATCTATAACAACATAAATGGGAAAAGAATTAGAAAAAGAATTGGAAAAAGGTGTACTTTGCTGTACACCTGAAACTAATGCAACATTGTTAATCAACTATACTCTAATATAAAATTTAAAAATATATTTTAAAGGATGGTGAGGGACCTGGAGCAAGTGAACTCAGAACCACCAGCAGCTGTGAGGCACCAACCATGGGAAATCAGCCTAGAGGAGATATAGGAGCCATTCCTTTTGGCTTTCACTTCTCAGACAGGACTCTCAGTCCAGAGCACAACTGATCTACCCAAGGTTGCCCAACACAGGCACACGATGACTCTAGGCAATGTGGCTCTGGGCTGCCATGATCCTCTCTGACTCCTGCTCGCATTCCCACTGCTCTCTCTGCACCTCTTGATACTTCCCTTCCCTACAGAGTAGCGCTGCCAAATGGGACAGCTGTCCTTTCTGCCCTCCAGGCTCCACCCTGGACCACTTTGACTGCTCAGGGCAATGAGGCTGACTGAGATCTGAGATGCCTGGCAGGCCGGGAGGTTAAGGAAGAGCCAAGCTGCAGCCAGACCAACCTACTGAGAGACTTGGCAGGACCTCAGCCCAGGAGGCCTTAGAACCTGGGGATCAGAGAGAGAATCACATTACAAGTGAAATACCTTGGGTTCCTTGGTCTGTGTTGACTTACAGTTCAGGTCTGCAGTTTTCACAAGACTCAGGTCTGCAGCTATGCCCAAGGCCCTGATGACTGAGCACCAGGTTATGGGTCCAGCCACTATAATAGCTATGGTTTGTGAACAAGTTCTATTCCTTTATCTGAATGATAGGATTATAATAATTCTTTCCTCAAAGAAAAATAGATGCTGACATTGATTTTGAAAAATGATAAGTCCTCTCCCTTCCATCCTTCTCCATGTCAGTCTCTCTCTCCTCTTCCTTATTCCCACTGGCCTGTCAACCAAGAGTTAGTCACTTATGATCCTTTATACCCAAGTATATAGAACTTCCTCAGCCCACTGCCCTCTCTCCCTGACCCACACTGTTGTGAAGACAAAAAGGACAAAGCACATAGAGATCCTTTGACCATGGCCAGGTGTTTTGCAAACATTAAATGCGTGTCGAAATCTGTATAAAGCCTTTTCTACAGTGTCAGGAAATCCGTGAGTTCTTCAGTCTTTGTCTTCCCTGCCAGAGGAGTAGGAAGACTAGATCACCTGCCATGGACTGAACTGTATCCTCATAAAATTCACCTGTTAAAATTTTCCACAGAGTGGCATAAGCATCCAGCTGGTTTCCCCTAGATGAGTGATCCGAGGTGAAAGCCAATGCTTTTATGACCTAATATAAGTTACACTCCCTGATGTCTGCAATACTGCTATGAAAACTTGTGTTCCCCCAAAATTTATATGTTGAAGCCATAATCTTCAATGTAATGATACTTGGAAGTAGAGTCTTTGGGAGGTAATTCAGTCCTGAGGGTGGAGCTTTCATGAAAGAGATTAGTGCCCTCATGAGAAGAGACACAAGAGAGATGATACCTCTCTCCATCACATGAGGATACAGCAAGAAGGCATCCATCTTCAAACCAGGAAGAGGGTCCTCATCAGGAACTGAACTGACTGGCACCTTTATCTTTGCCTATCCAGCCTCCAAAACTGTGAGAAATAAATTTCTGTTGTTTAAGCCACACAGTCTCTGATATTTTTGTTTCAGCAGCCCAAACAAGACAAATGTGATATTGGTTGCACAGACCAGTCATATTCTATATGAAATATGGGGCCTAAATAAAAAAGGTTTTCATTAGGTGCCATCTTAAGTGCAGGCTACCACAAGTGCCAAGGTAATTTAACAGGGAAAGGATAGTCTATTCAATGGATAGTGCCAGAATAGTGGGATCAGTTCAGTTCAGTCGCTCAGTCGTGTTCGACTCTGTGATCCCATGAACCGCAGCACGCCAGGCCTCCCTGTCCATCACCAACTCCCGGAGTCCAACCCAAACTCATGTCCATTGAGTTGGTGATGCCATCCAACCATCTCACCCTCTGTCATCCCCTTCTCCTCCTGCCCTCAATCTTTCCCAGCATCAAGGTCTCTTCAAATGAGTCAGTGCTTTGCATCAGGTGGCCAAAGGATTGGAGTTTCAGCTTCAACATCAGTTCTTCCAATGAACACTCAGGACTGATATCCTTTAGGGTGGACTGGTTGGATCTCCTTGCACTCCAAGGGACTCTCAAGAGTCTTCTCCAACACCACAGTTCAAAAGCATCAATTCTTCAGTGCTCAGCTTTCTTCACAGTCCAACTCTCACATCCATACATGACCACTGGAAAAACCATAGCCTTGACTAGACAGACCTTTATTGGCAAAGTAATGTCTCTGCTTTTGAACATGCTATCTAGGTTGGTCATAACTTTCCTTCCAAGGAGTAAGCGTCTTTTAATTTCATGGCTGCAATCACCATCTGCAATAATTTTGGAGCCCAGAAAAATAAAGTCAGCCACTGTTCCCACTGTTTGCCCATATAGAAAAAAAATGAACCTCAGCTCCTCACATCACATTTAACTTGAAAGAACCATAAAGCTAAAACTCTTATGTTTAGGATAGGAAGCAAAGGAGAAAATCTGTGCAGCCTTGCATAAGGTAAAGGTTTCTTAAGGAAGACTCCAAAATCACAAGCCATGAAAGAAAATACTGACCATTGGACTTCATAAAAAATGAGACACTCTTTGAAACATAACTAACAAAGTGTAAGACTCACCTGGTGGTACAGTGGATAAAGATCAGTTTGCCAATGTAGGGGACACCTACATCGGTTTGATCCCCAGTCAGGGAAAATCCCACATGCCCTGGAGCAACTAAGCTGTGCACCATGTGCCATGGTGCAACTACTGAGACCATGTGGCACAACTACTGAAGCCTGTGTGCCTGAGCCTGTGCTCCACAAAGAGAAGCCTCTGCAATGAGAAACCTGTGCACCTCAATAAAGAGTAGCCTCTGCTCACAGCAACTAGAGAACACCCTCATGCAGCAATGAAGATCCAACACAGCCAAAATGAATAAATTAAAAAAAAGAAAATGTAAAAGCAAGCCACATATCATGAGAAAATATACACAAAACATAACAGAAAAAGGATTTATACCTGAAATACATAAAGAACTTTTACAGCTCAATAATATAAAACAAATAACCTGAAAAAAATGAACAAAAGATTTGAACAGACATTACACTAAAGAAGATATATGAATTTTTAAAAACATGAACACATGAAAACTTGTTCAACATCATACAGTATTAGAAAATGAAATTTTAAAATGCAGTGAGATACAACTGGACATTTACTAGGTGACTAAAATTTAAAAGACTAACAATACCAAATGTTGGTGAATTTGTGGAGATGATTGGAACTTTGATATACTATTGGTTATAGTGTAAAATGATTCAACCACTTTGGAAAAACAGTTCAACACTTTCTTATAAAATTAAAAATTCACTTTTCATATAACCTAAGAATTCCATTTCTAGATATTTACCTAGAAAAGTGAAATTATATATCCACACAGACTTGTTCAAATGTTCGTTAATTCAAAATAACCAAAAACTGGGGGAAAGTCCAATGTCCATGGACGAGAGAAAGGATAAACAAATTGCAGTGTAACCAGATAACATAACATTACTCAGCAATAAAAAGGAGTAAACAACAGATCCTTCCAACAGTATGGGTTCTCAACAACATTATGCTAAGTATAAGAAGTCATACACAAAACAGTTCATACTGTATAAGTCCATGCATATGAAATTCTAGAAAGTACGAAAATATAATATGTGGTGACAGCAAGTAGTCCAGTGGTTGCCTGGAGCCCAGGTGTGGGGTGGCGAGGTGGG